>OU015498.1:132185650-132785650 GCA_907164885.2 Dolomedes plantarius
ACCTTTCTCCCTGCCGATAAATGGATGTCCGAGTGGACTAATGGTTTCAGTTTCAAACTGAAGATGAAAGGGATAATGTTAACTACGATTTTGAAGGTAAGATGGCTGATTGTGAATGTAAATTATAACTATCGAAGTGAAAGTTTATAATGTAGAATGATATTAGTCAGTGATTTTTTCAAAGTTTTTGTACAATAATTTTAGTGTAAAGAAATACTTTTTTATTTGTTAAAATTAACAGAAAAAGAGCATATTACTTTTTAAATAATTTTTAAGTCTTTCTTTCAGTTCTTGTAGATAAGCATGAGCATTTATATTTCTAATGAAGAAATTCTAATTAATTTGTATTATATTCCCACTAAAGGATAAATTATAAATTTTAAAATTTATACTTTAACATTGTATTTATTTAATTATTTTTGAAAGATTTAATTATTTCTAGAGTAGTTTTTTAAAAGAAAAATATATATCGTAGTTGGCTTTGATTTTGAAATTATATTTTTTGTGCTGTAGAATGAGAATTTAAACTTATAATTCCACTTTTATTATGTTCATTAATACATCTTTCTAAAAAAGATAATTACATTTCACAAACTAATTAACATTTATTTTTCTACTTGCTATTCAAACAATCAGGCAAAAATTCTTGAAAAATTAGTGGCAAAACTGAATAATTTTGCACATTTAAAAAAAAAAAATAGAGAATTTTTTAATGTATTCATTATATTGAGAGCTAACATAGCCTCCTAATATTACAGAAATATATTTATTGAATGAATTAGTGGAGAATGTGTAAAATTTATATATTCATTAGATTTAATGTATATCGGTTTGACGATACTAAGGAACGATATTACCCACCCAGACTTGGTAAAATTAGTGTTCCCGTTTGGTACTATTAAATTCTTTACACACGCACGCATACGGATACACAAATATATACATGCATGCACATATAGATACATATATACATGTGTTGTGCGTAATGTGCGATCGGGAGTTTTAAAGATTCGGGAAGATGTAGGAATAAATATCAGAAAATAATTAGTGTAATAGAGATTAATTTATAAAAGTTTTAAAATAGACTCATCTGAGTTTATACATACATTTACATACATACATACATATATACATATACATATATATATATATATATATATATATATATAATCATTATAATGTTATTAATGTAATTCAATCAAATTGTGTGCCTTCTAGTTTTTAATCTTGGTTTTGATCAAGTTTTTTAACTCATATATACACATATAAAAGGATTTACATATTTGGATAAGCTTTCTTTCGTAGAGCATTTAAGGTTTAATAATTGTTTCTGTTTTGTTTTCTCTGTTTATATAAATAAGCATTTTAGAAAGTTAAAAGAAAAATAAATAAAATAAGTGCTTAATAACACTCTGATCTATGGTACCAAGCGGTGAAAAAAGCCCCTACAAATCTTAAGCTAATGTCTACCGACCCAACACATGTATATATGCAGAATACCCAGGCACATATACCTTATGTCATACGGTAAATCATTCTGCTTATCTATCTCTTTTATCGAAATTTAATAAATTTTATCTACTTGCCAAAATTGTAAGTCAGTTCTTCATCGGGTATTCATTAACTTAAGTTAATAAAAACATAACTCCCTTTTAACTGTTTTTTCTTCCTACTAGGTGTGTATGGTCATGTACTTCGGTACATACCTCGTTTCTGGAGAAGTCAGCAACGGGACTTCGGTTACAACAACTACATCTAAACCACTAGACCTCTCTGGATCGGAGACTGGACACTACGAAACCGCAGTGCAATTGCTGCGTCCAGGTGAGAGCATGTCCAGATCGAAATCGCTCAGCTACTCTAAAAGCAATGCCGATGATTTCGACCCTCGAAATCCTGCCTATGATAAAGGAAGATATCAAGGTACGTAAAAGCAGATTACCAACTTCAAAAGATTTTAAAATCTAGTTTCTGTTTGTGCATTTGTAAATTCACTTTTCAAATTTATCTCCTTATCAAAGGTCAGTTTTCTAAAATCCTAGCCATAGATAAAAAAAGAATTTACATACAGTGTAACTTATCCAGCCGTACACCCCTCTAAAAGGCCATATATTGTTCAGAAGCGATTAAAGACAACATTAACCTTTCAATGTTATGGAAGAAACCTCGTTTCTTCGGCCACCTCTCAAAACGGCCCCCTTTTTAAGGAATCGGAATCATTACAGGCCGCCATATAGAAGAATCACAGTATACATACATACATACATACATACATACATACATATATATATATATATATATATATATATATATTATATATATATATATATATATATATATATATATATATATATATATATATATATATATAAATAAATAATAGTTCCCAATATAGAATTATTTAAGGTCAGATATATAAATTAAAAATGGGAACAGCTCCAGTAATAAAACGTAACTTATAGGTCATGTCATTAGCATACAATACGATAAGAAATTATTTTTTTTCTATAATGTATATTTATATGTACACTGGTGAAATAAATTAAGAGAATTTGCATATTTTATTGAATTTCATGAAAAGAACTGAACTGAATATAAAACCACTGCTTCTAGTCAAAAATGCAAATCTTGTACATCAAATCCGCAAGCGTACACTGTGTAGGCAGAGCCAGTAGAGAAACAAGCTTTATAAGCGCGCGTAAGTTAAGACGCATTTCATTCGCTAGCACACATCGGCGAATTTCTTGGTGTTATTTTGCAGCAATCGGTTAATTTCAAATTATAACAGTAAAAATGAGTAACCACCAACGTTAAGATGATGGAATGAGGTGGCGAATTGTGGGGAGGCTACAAGCAGGCCAATCTCAAGTCCAAATTTGTAGAGAGTTCAATTTAACGCCCAGCGTCGTGTGTAACTTATGGAAACAGTTACAGGATACCGGATCTATCAAGAGAAAGCCTGGGCAAGGTC
This sequence comes from Dolomedes plantarius, assembly GCA_907164885.2. Classification (NCBI taxonomy): domain Eukaryota; kingdom Metazoa; phylum Arthropoda; class Arachnida; order Araneae; family Dolomedidae; genus Dolomedes; species Dolomedes plantarius. Next base: position 132,188,622 of record OU015498.1, read on the forward strand.
GTCCAAGAGCCACGACGGCCAGAGAAGATCGCCATTTGTCGATTATAGGGAGGCGTAACAGGAGTGCTACAGTTTCTCAGCTCTCTTGTGACTTGTATGCAGCCACAGGAACCCGTGTATCAAGGGTGACTGTTTCCAAAAGACTTCATGAGAGAGGGTTGTTTGCAAGAAGACCTGCTGTTTACGTTCCGCTCACTTCTACGAGCAGGAGAATCCGTTTATCATGGTGCAGAGAGCATAGAGATTGGAGTATGGATCAATGGGCGACCGCTCTATTCACTGATGAGTCCCGGTTCATCCTAAACACCGATTCTCGCCTTACGTTCATTCTCGCCTCACGTTCATTACGAACCAGGGACCCGCTACCTATACTCCAATGTCCGCGAAATCGACCATTATGGAGGAAGAGGTTTAATGGTCTGGGCAGGCATCATGTTGGATGGCCGCACACCTCTCCATGTCTTTGAAAGAGGCACTGTGACTGGTGTGAGGTATAGGGATGGGGTCTTGGAGCCCTATGTTCGCCTTTTCAGGGGTGAATTTGGCCCTGAGTTCATTTTAATGGACGATAACGCGAGGCCACATAGAGCTCTTCTGGTCGACGAATTTCTAGAGAGTGAGGATATTCGCTGGATGGATTGGCCAGCCAGATCTCCAGACCTTAACCCTATAGAGCATGTCTTGGACGATCTGGGGAGGGAAATTGCAACTCGCCTTATTTCAAGTATGAAATCACGCTGCGAGACCTGTATATCTGTAAGAGGGGACCATACCTCCTATTAACCCATCTATTAACACATTTTTTTTGTTTATTCTGCAATCGCTGTTTCATACCTTCCGACTCTAACGAGTGTTACGCACGATCATGCGTGTGTATTACAATTATTGAATGGTTATTTGTTTTTGTATTGTATGAATGTATGTACATATCAAATTTCATTAAAATCAGTACAGTAGTTCTAGAGATAATCGACCAAGTCTGCAAATTCTCTTAATTTTTTACACCAGTGTATATAAACTAATTATGCTATTTTATTCTAAAGATTGCGTATTCAAAAATTCCCGATTTTGGATCCCACTAGCAGAATTTCATTGCGTTCTTCTATCTCTTGGTAGACCATTTGAATTAAAATAAATCGATGCAATTTCGTGTGCGCACTTTCTCATATATATATATATATATATATATATTTTGCCTTTTAGCAATATGATAATAATAATAATAATAAAGAATCAGCCAGGTGCGGGTGTATTTATATGTGATTCTTTTCGAATAGTTGATTTTAATTTACTATCCCCTATCATTTGCATAATATTAGAATAAAACTTTTTAGTTCTGTCGAAATTTTCTTAGATTTTTGGCTCCTAATAAAATTGGAAAGAAAAGTAGTTTCGATAGAATGTAGTAGAAATTTTTACACGTATATTGTAAAAAAACAGAAAAAGAAGGAAGTATCGAGTTTTACCACCCATTATCCTTTAATTATGCCTTGCATGATCTTTGCTGCATCTTTTTTAGTCATTTCCTTTCAAAGGTGTGAAAAACGAACTTATTACTTTCAATTATACAAATATACATATATTAAACTCGTATTTATGAGAGGCTTATGATATATTATGTTATTTATAGAATTTATGGAAAAAAGATCAACATCCACTTATTTATTTTTTATTACTAATATTTTAAAAGTTTAAAAATCGTAACTGAAATACACTGTATTTCACATGCATATACCGTAGTGAAAAAAATCATATTTTCCCACACGGTAAAATAAATAAATAAATTAATTAAATTAAATTAAAAATTCCAGAAGATTTATGAATGAAAATGAGTTAAAAATTGCCAGTTTTTTAATATATTAAAAAAAACTTCAAGCCGTCTCATGCCAAATATATTAAATAATTTTATCCCATAAGCTGATTTAATAATTCAAAACTTGAACTATTTAGGCTGCTGTGTACTAACCCTATTAGATTCACTCACCTCAATGTTAACCTATGGGGAAAATTTGTCCAAAAATCGCCGATTTGGGTTTAAAGATTTTTTTTAAAATTGTACTTCGTAATACAGAAAGAAATTTTACACCTTGCGGCAGTTTTCGTTTAAAAAAATGCAGATGATTTTTTAAAAAGTAAATTATTCGGGGGAAAAATCTGGTATAGTAAGTTTTAAACACTCATAAATTCCTTTTGTGGACGTGTTTATAAGATGAATCCTGTTGCAAGATGCAGTAAAGTACAAGCTATCTGAAAATACCATTTTTATTGGATTATCGGCATTCATGTAGCTGTAAATAGTAGAAACATTTTTTTTCATAGGTTGACATTGAGGTGAGCGAATCCAATAGGGTTAGTACACAGCAGCCTTAATATCTGAAATATACAAATGTACATATATGGTTGTAAATTCAAAATACCTAAATAGGCATTTCAAATATAATTAATATCTATTGTAAATTTAAAACATAAATGGCTGAGAGCTCGCGATTTCTAGATTTTGAGTAATTTCTCTATGCATACATTTAAATCATTTTTATGAAACTTCATGTGTCAAGTTCTTTGTTTAGCATGGAAATTCTGCAAACGAAAACTACTATAAGGTAATAAAGAATTATTTTTAAAATTTAATATTCATAAACAAGATGCACGTCTTTAAATTATTTATTGTAATTCAAGTAAGTATTGTATATATATATATATATATATATATATATATATATATATATATATATATATATATATATACACACTGGTGTAAGAAATTAAGAGAATTTGCAGACTTGGTCGATTATCTCTAGAACTACTGTACCGATTTTAATGAAACTTGACATGTACATACATTGATACAATACAAAACAAATAACCATTCAATAATTGTAATACACACGCATGATCGTGCGTAACACTCGTTGGAGTCGGAAGGTATGAAACTGCGGTTGCAGAATAAAGAAAAAAAAATGGGTTAATAGATGGGTTAATAGGGGGTATGGTCTCCTCTTACAGATATACAGGTCTCTCAGCGTGATTTCATACTTGAAATAAGGCAGTTTATCATTTCCTGTGGCAATTGGTCCCAGACCATTAAACCTCCTCCGACTTAATGGTCGATTTCGCGGACATTGGAGGGTAGGTAGCGGGTCCCTGGTTCTCTCCATATGAACATACAGGCGAGAATCGGTGTTTAGGCTGAACCGGGACTCATCAGTCAAGAGAACGGTCGCCCATTGATCCATACTCCAATCTCTATGCTCTCTGCACCATGATAAACGGATTCTCCTGTTCGTAGAAGTGAGCGGGACGCAAACAGCAGGTCTTCTTGGAAACAACCCTCTCTCATGAAGTCTTTTGGAAACAGTCACCCTTGATACCTCGGTTACTATGGCTGCATACAAGTCACGAGAGAGCCGAGAAGCTGTAGCACTCCTGTTACGCCTCGCTATAATCGACAAATGGCGATCTTCTCTGGCCGTCGTGGCTCTTGGACGACCTTGCCCAGGCTTTCTCTCGATAGATCCGGTATCCAGGAACTGTTTTTATAAGTTACACACGACGCTGGGCGTTAAATTAAACTCTCAAATTTGGACTTGAGATTGGCCTGCTTCTAGCCTCCCCACAATTCGCCACCTCATTCCATTATCTAAACGTTGGTGGATACTCATTTTTACTGTTACAATTTGAAATTAACCAATTGCTGCAAAATAACACCAAGAAATTCGCCAAGGTGTGCTAGCGAATGAAATGCGTCTTAACTTACGCGCGCTTATGAAGCCTGTTTCTCTACTGGCTCCGCCTACACACACGTGTACGCTTACGTATTTGACGTACAAGATTTGCATTTTTGTCTAGAAACAGTGGTTTTATATTTAGTTCAGTTCATTTCATGAAATTCGATAAAATATGCAAATTCTCTTAATTTATTTCACCAGTGTATATATATATGTGGGGTGTACTGGAACTGAGGAATGACGCCTTCATACACACTCACAGGGTTTTTTTTTATCACAAGACACTTAAACATATATAATGAAATTAGGTTTCTTAGCTCCTACTCGAGCAAAACGATCTCTCCTTCGCGAGAGCGTACTTCCAACTGGCGTATTTCGTCTTCAAACAGGAAGTGGTGGGAAGGCCCTCTAGCGGCTAAAAGTAACTCGCTCCCATATATATATATATATATATATATACACACATGCAACTCGTTTTATGCTTCTTATCTTACTTTATCTTACGACTTTTTTCTACTCTTCTCTGTCGCTTTTTGAGACAAAAAGCTCGTTTCATAAACAATATTTCATCTTTGAATCTTAACACGCAAGTTACCTATATTTGTTATCTGGATTTCAAAATTTAAAGAGATATAACAGCATTGAATACTTATTCTTCTTTCCCAGAGCGAGCAACTGAATATAAGAAAGAGTCTACGCAACGAGAGGAATTCTACAATGGCAATGGGGGAGAAAACTACCACCAACAAGGACCCCAGGAGCAACTCCATCATCAGCAGCCTGATGACTACAGTCAGTCTTACGAAGGTTCATACGATCAACGCAGTCATGGCGAAGGACGAAATTACGACGAATCCCCTGATGAAAGAAACTCCTATCACCAAAACGGAAATGGACAGGCTGCCTACGGGCAACAGGAAGATTCGTATGAATCCGGAAAAGAAGATAATGCTCACGAAGGAGGTAGACCACAGTATCTGCGATACGCATACGAAGTCTCGAACGACCAGCAACAAGGCGGTTATGAACAGTCAGATGGACCAGACAACAACGGCAAATCTGGATATGGACAAGGAGAAGCTAATGTCTATCCGTCAAATGACCAGGAACAAGAATACTACCCAAGACCCAATCCTACCAGGTGAGCTCACATACATTTTGATGCAATTTTATGTCAGTTTTGCTTGAGACTAGAGATTATTCACCTCATGAAAATATGCTCTATTATGAAAAGTTCTAATAAGATTTTGACCTCTTGTATGTATAGTTATAACACGGGAGTTTTAGAGCTTTAATATGATCTAATATGATTAATCAAATACGCATGGCACTCACAAAAAATTCAACAGAGCGCCATTAAACGACATATCAAAACAAGAAAAAATATAGTTCCTCCCATTAATTAACATTTTGCTTTAAGGGCTTGGCTGAAGATTGTGGACAAATTTTATATTTTTGATTAATAAGTCATTAATATCCTAGATCAAACTATTCAATTTCTTATTAGCAAATCTAAATTATTGAATTTTTGTTATATTTGACTGTTTAATAAATATATATCATATTCAATTCTCGAATTTGCATATGTTATTGAAGCATTCACAATTTGTTACATAAAATCCAACGAACGGCGGCCATCTTTACCAATAAATTTGAGAATGTTGAAGGTGATTTTGAAAACCGCGTGAAAGGGTTATCCTCTTCTTTAAATTACCATTCCAAATAAAATACTTTTCCATGGATTAAAGGATATAACAAGCATGAAACCCAAAATCCCATGTGTAGGTGCAACAGCAATCGAAAAGAAGTATTGTAGTTCATACGACATGAATTTATGCCATCACGAAAACTAACTAATACATTACTTTAATAACTAATTTCATAACTAATACATTACATTAAGAATGGAATTGTGACTCTTATCTGTTTAACGTGAATCTATCAAAATTGTAATGTTGACTTAATAAAAACATCCTTTTATTTCCTTTGATTTTGTATTTGTCCAGATATGAACACCAAGACATCCAGAAAGAAGAATATAGATCAGATGACCAGAGAGAAGGAAATTACTTTCCCGCTGTTCCCAAAGAAGCTGGTTATGGTCAGAAAGAACCCGAATATTTACAAAGTCCCCCGAACGAACCTTCCTACTCCAAAGAAGCTGGTTACTCGCCGAGATCTCCCGAACCAGCCGCCTATCTGCCACCCTTGCCAAAGGAAAAACCCGCTGGATCGATTGACAGTGGTAAAGTTGCCGTCTTCATTAAACATCTAGGCCATAAAACTCCCGGGAGTAATCAGTACGTAAATAAAGAACGCCGAGGATTCTTGCTGTTGCCCGTGGTTCCAGAGAAAATGGAAGAGAAGCTGAGGCAACTGGGTGGACATTATGGAGGAGAAGAATACAAGCAAGGAGGAGGAGAATACAAACAAGGAGGAGGAGAATACAAACAAGGAGGAGGAGAATACAAGCAAGGAGGAGGAGAATACAAGCTAGGAGGAGGTGAATACACGCAAGGAGGAGGAGGAGGATATAAGCTAGGAGGGGAAGAATACAAGTTAGGAGGAGGAGAATACAAGCAAGGTGGAGGAGAATACAAGCAAGATGGAGGAGAATACAAGCTAGGAGGAGAAGAATACAAGCTAGATGGGGGAGAATACAAGCAAGGAGGAGGAGAATATAAGCTAGGAGGAGGAGGATATAAGCTAGGAGGAGGAGAAGGATATAAGCTAGGAGGAGGAGAATACAAGCTAGGAGGAGAAGAATACAAGCAAGTAGTAGGAGGAGGAGGAGGATACAAGCTAGGAGGAGGAGGAGAATACAAGCTAGGAGGAGGAGATTACAAGCTAGGAGGAGATTACAAGCAAGGAGGAGGATACAAACTAGGAGGAGGAGAATACAAGGTAAGCGGAGGGGATTACAAGCTAGGAGGAGAAGATTACAAGCAAGGAGGAGGATACAAACAAGGAGGAGGAGAATACAAGGTAAGCGGAGGAGAATACAAGCTAGGAGGAGGAGATTACAAGCAAGGAGGAGGAGAATACAAGTTAGGAGGGGGAGGATACAAGCTAGGAGGAGGAGAATACAAGCTAGGAGGAGGAGAATACGAGCAAACTTACAAAAGTGATGAACCTATCCAATACAACAGCAAGAGGTATGGTTTTTATTTTGGATAAAAAATTGAAAAATTCTTTTCTTTCTGATACAGATAGCTTACTTAAAATTCTGGCACTAAACATAATGCTTAAATAATGAGCCTCACTATGTATAAACATTTAAAGGGTTACCAAAAGAAAAGAGCAGGATATGTTAAAAACAAATCTAAATTCTTTATTTGGAAACAAAGAACAAAATTTGCGAAAATTATAGCAGAAATAAATTGTATCACCCTTCTCCTTGAGAAGTCGTAGAAAAATCGCATAAAAGGAAAGGAAATGCGTTTGACTTTTCTTAATTAGAATGCTCTAATATCCCGACAAGAGAACAAACAAAATGTATTAAAGAAAAAGTATATAATGTAATAAATTATAGTCTGTTACTAGTATATTTTAAAAATATTTCAAGATAAAAGCACATTTGTTATTTGAAAATATATTATTTATAATCCTGATGAATTTCTCTAAATTCAGATAAGTAAAGAAATATATAAAAAGTATTGAATGTTCTATTTCCTTAGCCCAGTTATCGAAAAAGAAGTCTATGTTCAGCCAAAAATTATTAAGTACCCAGTGAATACGAAGGGAACAGCAGTTCACTATGGGTCCGTCTACAGTCAAGATCAAGGGTATGTAAAACCACAAACTAAGACCATAGTGAGCCACGATAGCTATGGATCTTTCAGGCCAATTCTCAGGCACACGACTTATGCAGGCCCACACTATGGAAGTGCAAAAGTAAGGAATTTTTCAGATTATTAATAGTCTTCGTAAATATTTCTTTATTTATTTTTAAAACACCCATACCTCACTTTACGGCCTAGATGAGTTCCGGAAAAGTTGACCGTATAACGAATCAATTATTTTGATACAAACCCATACAAATTTAATTGGATCAGTTTCAATTTTTTATAAATAATATAGTTTTTAGTTCATAAAGCATTTTATTCTTTTTATTTCCTATAAAAATACTTACATAAAAATAAAAGTACAAAACCATGTAATAATAAACAAAAATTAAAAAAATAAACGTATACATAAAAAAAACAAAAGAAATCATATGCACGTATGTATACATATAACAAAAAACATAAAATAAAATGTTTAAAAACTGTTTTAATCTGATGACGAACATTAACAAGAAGAATCACTAAGCTATAATGTTGCCATCATCACTTTCCGCTGTTGTGTGCCGTATAACGAAACATTGTGGGCCGTAAATCGAAAAAAATACTATAATTAAAAAAAGGCCGTTATAGCGAAATGCCGTATAAAGAGCGGCCGTATAGCGAGGTATAGGTGTATTATGAATACGTACATAAGTGTCATGTGCTGGTGTGGTTTTCTCGTAAAGTAACAAAATTCAAATGTGATATCCCAAATTGGGTAATATCCTTTGGAGTTTTTCTTAAGGCTTAAGTACATCGGATTGATCTGATATGGGCAGACAAAGCCACATACAGCCGAGTACATATCGTCACCTGATAGCAAGAACTAGGTAACTCGATTTTTCAAGTTCTTGAAGATCTCAAATGTTTACTTCTTCCAGTGAGAAAATACTCGTCGTTCTGTTTGTCTAATTATTACACTAGCCAACAGATGGCATTAGGTTAGCAGCAAAGTGAGTTTTCTAGTTATTGCATTCACTTCTTATGTAATCTAGCTATAAATAGCCAGATATCTCAAAAATAATTTTTTTGAGTTATCTAGTTCTTGCATTTACGTGACGATGTACAATCACAGATACAAGAATAGAGATATCTAAACAAAACTTCTATCGGAGGACTCTTCTTGTGTTCAGTGCGCAAACCACTCCGGTTCAGTTAGCACTGAATTCCTGCAACAAACATATCTGATCACGATTATTTACTACATTAGCTGCATTTCAGTTTTTTTATATAGTTATTTCAATGATAATCGGCTCTTCAGTACCTTCCTTTCCATTTTTATAATTTTTTTCCTGTAATTTATAATTTTTGTGTGTATGTATTAATTTATTTAGAAGAAAAGATCGACGGAACTGATTTGTGCATTTTTAAAATAATTTCAATGCTAAATTGTGTGTATGCGTGGATCAACTTTCATGTAAACCCTAATTGTACGCTTCTAAACATGACAAACATCACAGATGAGATCTGATCTAGAAATATGATTGAAAAATTTCGAAAGCATAGGCAAAGCAAGTTTAAGTGCATCCTAACTCTTCAACGATGTTTCAGATCCACGCCTACCCGACTAAGGAGACGTCTGATGAAGGTGCCGTTCCATATATTACGAAAACTGTCTCCGATTATGAAGAAGAACCCGAAGAAAAATCCTATTCAGGTGGGTCAGTAAGGTATGGCGGGGCCCGTCATGTGATTCCCAGCTTTACTGGTACTATTAAGTATCACCCAGCTTCAGTCTATGGAAAATCTCAAGACTATGTATCCCCTTATGATGTTACAACATCTCACAAGTCTGTTCCTATCCAGGTAATTCATATATTTTTCAACAGAACAAAAATTTTTGATTTTTTTCCAGTACAGAAAACCTGTGGACAAAGTCGATAAAGGCACTGTTTAACAATAGATATAATGCCTTTATAGCTTACTGATTAATTTTTCTTAAAGCAATTTTTTTCTACAGCCCAGGTTGCGCAGTTTATGGTCGATTAAAAATATTAAAGTTAAAACATCACGAAATAACGTTGATCTAAACGCAATAGGTTTATGTAATGGTCTACAAATAATAAAAGAGAATAGAGAAAATATGGAAATGCAATAAAGTTTTGTTAAAAAAAGATTTACATAACAATTTGAAAATTTGTATTTAAAATTACATTAAACTCAATTCATAAAGATATTTTAGAGTATACGAAAATTTATATCTCTATCAAAGAAACCCAGGTTTAGAGTTAATGAGCTCTGAACTTATAAGTGCCTATCATTCACATTGAAACAAGCCATTTCCAGAGATTGAAAATGTCTTCCATATAGCATTGCTCAAGCTTATTTGAACCTGTAGACTGTTTATTCCATATTTCCCGAATAATAATGCATTCTTTTCCTTTTAAAATGTACTGCTCCATTCTTCCTCTTTTTCTCTAATACTGGATTTTCCTCAAAAACAAAAGGAAGGATTAAGGCCGTCTGCACACGGAGCAACTCAAAAGAAACTGATAACTGACTCGAATCACAAACCAGTCCGTGTTGAGTCGTAACCTATGTAATTGAATGGAGCCACGCACACGGCGCAACTGGTTACAAACCCTTTCGTAACCTATGTAATTGAATGGAGCCACGCACACGGCGCAACTGGTTACAAACCCGTCGGAAGGGTTTGTAACCAGTGGCCGAATGGCTAGCGCACTGGCATCGGCACCAGAGTCTATGGGTTCGAGTTCCACTGTAGGCGTGGAAGTTTGTAGCCGTTCAGAATCGGCTTCAAGCAGTAGGTTCCGGACTAATTAGCTCCCGAGTAGCAAAAATTAACCATAGCGCTCCAAGCCAAACAAAACCTGGCTTGAAATTTGATTTAAAATGACGCGTAAAGTATTATTAATAAATATAATTAATGGTGTTATATTAAAGCAGAACTTAGGGAAGTCAAGTTTATTTCTGGGTTATAACAACTTTTAATGTGGCAAAAAAGTGTATTTACATTTTACTGATAAAAAAAATACTCTTAATAGTTCACGTGATAACGTCGAATGACTGAATCTGATATCCCAAAAGAATAAATCAAATTCCCAGCTTGTAACACTTGACACCAAGACTTACAATTAATTGTTAAACATTGCAAATTTCTCTTTCTTTTCTAGATAAGAGGATTACGACCGTCGTCTTACGCATCCTTGTCTCATGATGTTGATTACACAGGAGTATCTGGCTTAACAACTCTTACAAATAAGGGTAAGAAAAATAGTCATGGAACAAGCCATTTATACATCCCACGTTTCAAGAATTACGGTGCTCGATTAGCAGCTGGTTATGAAAGTCCAAAGTTGGATATCTCCCATAAAACACAAAAATCTGTTACCCTACTTTTGCCGAAGTCGAAAGACTCTGAAACTACTATCTTCCGACCATCGTCTTATTCATCGAAAGGCCGAGTTTCTGCCAAGTCATTAGTAGAGGGTCTTGGCCTTCATCCTTATGAATCTTTGTTGTCCAAGCCGAAGACAGGATCTGGATTAGGTTCATTGTATTACGACCTTCACACATTCCCTGCACGTCATAGTTATGCCCCGTCTGATTTTGGAAAATCGGGAATTAAATATTATTCTTAGAGAGCTACAAAGATGGAATCGAAGGATGAATTTAAAAAGGCGAACTCAGATACCAGTGAATTTTGAAATGACCGTATACTCCTTTTAAGTATTTTTTGCCGTTGCACAAGCATCTCAAGAGGGTTCCAGCATGGATTTAACGATTATTTTGTTTCAAAAGAGATTAGTAATTTGGTCATCAGTTTGAGAATACCTGCACTGAAATCAATGCGCATATTCTCAAAAGATCTTAATCACTCTTTGATGAAACAAAGAAATGATTAAGATTAAAAACTCCCAAAAAGTTCTAAACTTTTCTATTAGACAGTAAATTTGAATAGAAATTAGACTTTATAATCGTCATATGATAACCATTTATGTTTTTTAGAGGAAAAAACAAGCAGTTTTGGCAACTATCTCTAAAAGAATATTTAGAGAAAATTCAAATCGAAGAAATTTTTAAAATTGTTCTTATTTTCGTCCCATGTAAAAATATTTTGATTTCTTAACATAACCTGTTCGGTTCTACAAACGCAAGTGCAAAACAAAGAAAGTAAAAGTAAAGGAGTTATTTTTGCAGATTTGTTATTTGTGGGGAAAGGGGCGCTTTCAGGTAAAAATTTTTGAAATCTGACACCCTAAAAATTTGATTGCTTCGGTATCAAATTATGAATATTGTTCAAGCATGACAAACTGTTCTTGCACAAGTAGATAATTGTAATGTGAGGAAAAATTCTGAAAATTCTAAAGAAATTTCTAGTCTTATCGCTTTGACTATGATTAGGATAATCTTAAATGGTACGCAGAGACAGAAAAGCAATCAAAATAATTTTAAAAAATCGATGATGAAACGATTAAATTGAAATTTCTTAGAGTTAGTAAGTTATTTGAAAAATGAAATGAAAGAGTAAATTCTTTCCTTTTAAGTATTTAAAAGTATTTTTCAAACAGCTTTTTTTTTTCAGGGAAATTAATTTTTGGGTTCTTTTCTTCAAAAGATATTTTTATCATAGTTGACTTTCTCAATTTTAGTTGAACAGATTGCATTCTGACCCATAAAGTAGAATTATTTATATATATATGAGTTGCTTACTTTTCAAAAGAAAAACGACGGAATCTCTAAAGTGAAGAAAGTGTGAAAATTATATTAACAATTTTGGGCCAAAAAAATGCAGTTCAATTTTAATGAACGCGGAACTATTATAAGACCATTGTTGATATAATAGTACAAACAAGACTAACAAAGAATTTCGTAAGTGGAAAAGTATTTCCATGCATAAAAGCTAAAGGATTTTACGGTAAACTCAGAGTGATGCATGTGCAGTTATTAACTAGTCTTTCTGTGTATGCGAAATCATCGATTATTGTACATATGTTTTTGTTGTATTTTTTATGTATATTTTTGTATAAAAATAAACAGTTGCATTGCACATTGCTAGTACATTCGTTATTCAGAACAACATTTGCGCGTTTTAGCACATTAAAGGTCTTTATGGGGTGTGTAAAAAAGAAAACCCACTAACAAACAAACAAAAAGAAAACAACAAAAACAAGCAAATAAAAACCTCATTTCATTTAAAGTTATTCTCACTTGAAGTAAATTTGGAGGTTTGGAGTTGTTCATGTGCAACCTTTAATAGACGTGCTCGTGATCTTAACTTGAATGTGTACATCTAGCATAGTATATGACAGCTTTTAAAACTTAACCGAGAAAAATTTGACATAAATTTTAAATCATTAATAAAAGCGTTATTAAGCGTCTAAATTGCAGCGCTGATATTATAATTACGATTACAAAACAGGCTGTCTTATAAACTACTCATTTGACTATACCAAATTTCAAACAGCAACCTACTTCACTACTTCCTTCAGAATCGAGGTATTTTTAGCACAGCAATTCAAATAGTGTTGGTTAGGGTGGAACGAAGAAAACTTTTTTTTGAATATCAATATGCTCTAGTTTTTAAAAGTTGTCTTTTGGGATTAGAACAAAGAATATAAAATTTTATTGCTCTACTAAAATACTTTAAGTGCCGCAAAGTATTCGTTTTTTATATTTTAAATTTCGTTTATAGTATATTAAAATAATAATACATATTTTTTGTAAATAAAATATTCAAAATATGATGTTTTTACAAAAAACTTACATACTCTAAGTATTTATAATTTTTAGAGGCCATTACAGAACAACTGATTTTGTAGAATTTCGCGATTTTCATCATATTAATTTTACAGTAGCATATTCTTGTAATACACATTAGAATGAAAGAAAAACAATTCTTAATTAACGGACCTTAGTTAAAATAAACAAATCACACTCATTTAGAAAAAAATTAATGTAATGCCTTTAAAGGAAAAACGTTATTAAAAAAAAACATTCATGTTTTTCAAAAGTCCATAGTAATCACACATGGATTCCATTACTCATTTCACTGACACATTGAAATTTTTTTTTGGGGGGGATCAGATTCTTTTTCTTCCTTTAGAAACTGCTTTAATTGGTTATCAGAAATATACCTCGTCATAGGAGGTTCTGTTACTTTAACACCATTCCCTTCAATCATATCAATATATTCCTTAGCATCAAAGTTCTTAGGTTGAATTAAAAACTTTCTGATGCCTCCTTCCTTTTCAACCCTTGCTTTAAGAATCCGGCATAATCCAAGCTTTCTTACATGACTGCGATATCATGCAAAGGAGGAGATTTCTGGCATTGGAAAAGGTATAAAAGATAGCATTATGGCAATTTTCAATGGCAACAGCCAACACTTAAACATTACTGCAATAGGATGTGATAGAACTGCAGTAAACATTGGATTGAATAATGGTGGTATTCCTTTATTGGAAAAAGAATTAAGAAGGCCACTGCAGTCGTTGATTTGTCTATTTCATCGAAATGAACTACCCCTACGTCACCTATTTTGTTTCCTAGAGGAAAAAACTAAAGGTCAAAGGAATTTGGAGGAGAAATAGGTAAACAACTAGAAAACTGCTATTAACTTCCAGTGATTGAATTTTAACCTAAGGAAAATAAAATTCCATTACCAGAAATTAGGATGATTTAAGTGTGGACCAAAAATATTTGTTAGAAATGTGTAATGCAATCTTTGTTGGAAGGTGCTCTTCTGATTTGTCCATGAGAAACCAGGAAAACTTTGTCATTCACGATGGCTCACATTAGCAAATCGAATACTTCGCTTGTATGTGGGAACAGAATGTCCTCCTAAAAATCTCCGAAAACTGATTGAGTACATTTTGAAAGTTTACGCACCTCTTTGGTTTAACATAAAGCTGAAACCATCTTGTATTCATCGATCGGAGCACTTGCAGAAACTTGTAAGCTATTCACGTTACCTTAGTCAGACTTTTAAGAATGTAATTGACCCAGTCATTCAAAGAAATGCATACTTTGCTGCTTCTGAAAATCTCCTCCTTTATATATCAGATGACCTCAGTCATGTAAGAGTGCTTGGATTACGTCGGATTCTACAAGCAAGGACTGAAAATGAAGGTTTAGAAATCAGAAAGTTTTTAATTTAACATATGAACTTTGATGCCATGGTTGTTATGGTTGAATGGAATGATGTCGAAGTAACAGAACCTCCTATGACAAGGCATATTTCTGATGAAAAACTAAAGATAAAGGAAGCAAAAGAATCTGATCACGAGAGTCAACGTATTGACTACAATAATTTTTCATATCACACAAAAGCAGCAGAAAGAATTGTTAAATTAGTAACCGAGTCAACATAACGTTTCAAAATACCGTTTTTCCTTTAAAGACATTACTTTAATATTTTTCTAAATAAGCGTGATTTGTCTATTTTAACTAAGGTCCTTTAATTAAGAATTGTTTTTCTTTCATTCCAATGTGTATTATAAGAATATGCTACTGTAAAATTAATATGATGAAAATCGCGAAATTCTACAAAATCAGTTCTGTAATGGCATCTAAACATTGTAATTACTTTGAATATGTAAGATTTATGCAAAAATATAATGTATTGAATATTTTATTGATAAAAAATATATATCATTATTTTAATATACTATAAAAGAAATTTAAAAAACAATACAAATTTTATAATTTTTTCATAAAATTATCCATTTTGAAGCCCTTTGCGGCACTTAAAAATATTTTAATAGAGTAATAAAATTTTACATTCTTTGTTCTAATCTTAAAAGGCAACTTTTGAAAACTAGAGCGTATTGAAATTAAAAAAAAAGTTTTTTTCGTTCCACCATAGTGTTGGTCCCAGTACATATCTAGACGTTCCGTAAGTATTGACTTGAATTTTATAAATCTCCGACAGGTATAAAAATGCAAACCAATTATTTTCATTTGCATCCGCAGGAAAAAGAAATGTTTAAAGGTATTTAAAATTTCTTTTGGATAAAACGGTATTACATACAGGTATTCTTTATTTTTCCCATGAAGGAGAATGGAAATTAAATTTTCAGTTTACCTACTCGCATCAATTTTCATCAACATCTTCTTTTCATTCATTATTTATTTTAGACACGAGTGTCGCAGAAATCCACTTTCTGCCGAAGAAGTTCAATTATTATTTGTAGTTAGAGTAAGAGTATTTTTGCTTTAGATCAATTTTCTTTACGAGAAAAACTAGGGTGATGATATTGCTTTGATTTCATAATTGGAAATATTTTCTATAAAATTCTTTGTTTATGGGAGGCCAGAAACTACATAATGAATTTTGCGATAATGGTACAACACTTACAGATTTTGCTACTGTAGCTGAGTTGATGATAGGTGGCAGAGTATTTCAACATAAAGATGTGCAAAAAAATCTCGTGGAGATCACCCGATGGGATGACTCAGAATCAGATTGACCATGTTCTAATTGATCTGAGACATAGAAGATGTCTTCTTGATGGGCGTAACTACCGAGGAGCCAACCTAGACACGGATTTAGTTATCTCAAAATTGAGAGCTAGAATTAATAGGTCTTTCCATAATAATACTAAACAAAGAGTTGAGGTTTTCGACTATGAACGAACTCCGAAAACCTGACATACTGACAAAATATGAAGATAAATTAAGAGAAAGCCTATCGTCCAACAAACTTATACAGTGGAGAGAACATGGTTCGAAGATTCTTGAGCATATTATAAAGAATACAGCCAAGAATAATTCCAAAGCTTAAGAGAACCAATCGAAAGGATTGGCATGGTACCGAGTGTAGCGTAATTTCTGAAAGGAAGAATAAGTAATATAAGTCAATGATACAGAAACACTATACTACAGCTGTTGAGGGGGAGTACAAGGAATTAAGAAGACACGAGAAAAGAATTCATAAAAGGAAGCGGAGAATGTTTATGGAAGAATAGTTTAAAATGATGGAGAATTTGAAATCGCAGAGAGAGGTACGAAAATTTTATCAGTTTGTTAATAATATTAGAAAGGAATTCAATCCAAGAATCCTGACGTGTAGAATAGCGATGATGAACTTATATGTAACAAAACTGAGCTATTGGATAGATGGAGAGAACATTTTAAAGAAACTATTTTCGGCAAAGACGCCCAAACTTAGAGAACAATGCCTTCTTGGATTCTGAACATTTTACTGAACTAACAGAGGAACATAATCCTCCTGCATTATTTGGATTGGAAGGGGCTGTTAAGGAACTAAATTATAATACATCTGTTGGCCCAAATGGCATTACAGCTGAACTTATTAATATTAATGAACCTGAACTTACTTACTTACTAAAGCATTGCATAAAATCATTTGTAAGGTTTGGACAAAGGAAAAAATGCCCATTGAATGGAAAGAAGGTTCTGTTTGTCCCATCTTTAAAAAAAGAGATTGACTGGAATGCCTCAGTTATAGAGGAATTACCCCTCTAAACACGGCATTTAAAATATTCTCTAATATTTTGTATTGTAGACTGTTGCCTTATGTATCTAAAATTATTGGCAAATACCAATGTGGTTTCAGAAGGTAAAGTCTACTATCAATCCATTTCATTCACTAAGACAAATTTTAGAAAAGGCTAGAGAATTTAATAATAGTACTTACCATCTTTTATCCATTTTAAAGTAGCTTATGACATTGGTAATTGAGAAAAGTTATTTGAAGCTATGATTGAATTTGTAGTACCGATAAAATTAATTGGCCTAGTAAAAAATTGACTGATCCATCAGAGGCATTCTGTACTGAGAGAGGCCTGAGGCAGGGTGACTCTATTGCCTGCATGCTATTTAATATTACCCTTGTAAAAGCAATAAGAGATGCAGGCATAAATTCTAGGGGCACTATTCTTCAGAGATCCATACAGCCACTGGCATATGCAGATGACATTGATGTCATTGGTAGAACAAAAGAAGCTGTTATAAAGGCGTTTACAGCTCTCGAAGCTGCTGCTAAAGAAATTGTTCTGATTGTAAACGAGGAAAAGACCAAATTTATGGTGGTAAGTAACAGAGATCTTGATGTGACCCCCCCCCCCCTCCTTGAGATAAATAATTACACCTTTGTAGGGGGCCAAGAAATTTAAATATCTAGGTAAATTATCTCTGATAATAAGGATTTCAACCTTGAAATTAGTAATGGACTATTAATGGCGAATAGGTGCTATTTTGGTTTGAGATGTCAATTAAAATCAAAGTTCATTTCTATAAACACAAAAATTAATCTATATAAAACTTTAATAAGTCCGATTATTATTTATGGCTGAGAATGCTGGCCCCTAAATAAATCTGATGAGAATAAACTCTTATTTTTTGAGCGACTCTACGTAAAACTTATGGTGCAGCGAGAGCGAATAGCATCTGGAAGATTCGTTATAGCGATGAATTATATCTTAAAAATAGGCAACCAAATATAATAAGGGTCATTAAATCTTATCGTATCAGATGGCTCGACCATGCTCATAGATATGAAGATACTGACCCTGATAAAAAAAACAACTAACTTTTTATAAAATGGAAGGTTCTAGAAGAAGAGGGAGATCATGTACTAGATGGATCGAGATGATGGATCGTGTCGAGAGAGATCATTGGAGTGAACCGGTGGAGGATATTGGCGTCTAATCGGACTAGGTGGAGAAATCTAACTGGGACTGCCTTGGCCTGTACTAGGCTGTCGTGCTGATGAAGAAGAAAAATCTTTAAAAATGAAATAAATAGCATAAACTCTAGAAAGCCTCTGTAAATAAATAAATAACACCGGCTTTGAAAAAAAACCTGAACATTTTCCCATTGCATTTGTCTAATTTATTTCAAACTTTTAGTGTGAAATATCATGTTTATGTTGAAGTAAAAATAGAGAAAGACTGCCAAAGAAATGAAACTGTATCTTGCAATTTTGATACAAAGAAACCAGCCGCACAGAGCACTTCATATTCAAGATATATCTTAATATATATATATATATATATATATATATATATATATATATATATATATATATATATATATATATATATATATATATATATATATATATATATATATATATATATATATATATATAAACTGTTTTATTCTATGCAAAACGTCTTTCTACGTAAGGGGAAATTTATTTTGTGAATGAATGTACCGCGGAATCTCGATCGATCGTTCCCCGAACCATCGTTTATTTCACCCAGTCCCGACGATCATATTGCTTTGTTATGTGCCCGCATCTATCTTTTCCCGCATTTATCGTTAAGTTCAGTCGGTCCCTTGAAAAACGATAGATCGAGATTCCACTGTATTTCCATAAAATATCAGAAAGTCAAAAATATTCGTTTGAAAGGGTAACTTAATATTTACTTTTAGGAAAGGAGGGAAATTTTGAATCAGATGCCATAAAAATAAGTCAATAAAAACAATATTATTTATACGGAACTTTACTTACATTTATAACTGAGATAATGAGTACTTTAGTTTTAAAAACTTTTAAGTAATAGAGAAGTATTTTGATAAAAAAGCCATAAAATCAGCAAAGGAAAGAAAGCTAATGGTATGAAGTTTTATTCCTCGAAGTTTGAAACATCAGTTACTTATTAATTTTAAAGTAATTGGGAAAATTTCATCGTCCACATTTTTCCATTTTAACGACACAAAATATTTTGTGGGGAAATTTTTGCATATCACTATTTAAAAATTTCCCCGATGCAGAATGAATTAATATTTTAATAATCAAAATGTAAAAGGAGGTAATATTTTTTCTTTTCTTATTCCTATATTTTAGGTTTCAAACCGGTTATCAACTGATTTATCCCTCAGTGAGGTTTTTAGGGAAGTGATGAGGGTACGAGTCCTCCAGATGTCACCCCCTTCATGTATTCGGCCTATATTAAGGTGGCACTAGGTGGGTGATGTTGATTCACCCCCACGGTATTCCCATAACATAAAACCAACAATTTCGCGGTGTAGTATAGGAAAATGTAGAAATGCCTGCCTTATTAAAAAGTATTAACTGAATTATTCCGAATGAAAAAATCACTAATTGTAGACGTTTACTTGTTTTATATGGAAATAAAAACATGTCTATTTTCGATTCCTCGTAAATTTTACTTTATTGGGTCTCCTGATCCTGTTAGGCGATAGTTTTCAAATTTCTTTTCAGAAGAAAATTCTTTAAATTAGTACGAATTGAAC
Source organism: Dolomedes plantarius (assembly GCA_907164885.2). Classification (NCBI taxonomy): domain Eukaryota; kingdom Metazoa; phylum Arthropoda; class Arachnida; order Araneae; family Dolomedidae; genus Dolomedes; species Dolomedes plantarius. Next base: position 132,208,360 of record OU015498.1, read on the forward strand.
TTTTTCTTGTACCAAACTTTGCGCATCAAAGTGAAAAGCGACTAAATACCCAGAAGCAAAAACGCCAACAGGGAAAAAAAAAATGAACGACATTGCTTCTTCATCCGCATTTAGTGGAGTGTACAAAGGGAAACGACAGTTCTGACGAGGAAAGTTAAGGAGAAATTAAGTTTATTGATCGACAGCAATTAATTCCTTTTGTTATGGTTTCTAAATTTAGAAGACTACGAAAACCATGTCCAAACTCCTTAAAAATTTGTAAGCAATCAAATATCTCTTGTCACGTTGAGGAAAATTGCCAGAATTTTAGTCTTTTATTAAAAACTATGATGAAAATTGTGCAAGGTTTTCAAGGTAACAGAAATTTATGGGGCTTTTTTTATATAAAAACTAATTTTGTAAATCTTTTAATCTTACACATGTTGTATACTGCAATTGCTAAGTAATAAATTTTCTTTAGATATCCCATTTAAAAAGATGATACTCTTCAGCTTAACTTACAGGACGGTTTTATAGAAACAGAGATTGAAATCAATTGAAATTCTTTGAATTCTAATTTTAATCTTTTCAAAAATTAATCTACATTCCCAAGATTTTAAAGAGAAAGAACATTTCCGCTTTTTCATTTATATATATGTGTGAGTTATAAATAATCGAATATAGAAAAAATTAAATTTCTATCATACAGGGTTCTTACCCATTCTCATATCAAAAATAAAGAGTTTTTAAGGACTTTTTACGGAGTTGTGGCAGCATTTTTAAGGACCTCAAACATGATTAAAAATAAATATATTTTATTTCTCAAGTTTAGACCTAAAAAAATATTTCAGTGCCAGGATGAAAACTTAATTACAATTACCCCTAAAATATCAACTTTAAAAATTCATAATGATATTCATATTTCAAAATTACTCTCACAGGTTGCAATATGCTTTGTTTTCGCTCATTCAGCTTGATAAATTCAGTAATAAGTCTCCTGACAGTCCCCGCATTATTGATTGCAGGAATATTTTGTAAGACCCCGTTGAAGTGGTGACCTTACGGTAGGTGTCTACTCACTTTGGAGTCCCAGGAAAGGAGGGGGCAGACCTTTTGGCAAATAAAGGGACCACTGTTATTCAAATATCCGTTAAGATCCTCCAGTGTTAACCTATGGATAAAAGTTGTCTACTATTTACAGCTTTGACGCATCCTATAATACTACCAAGCCTCAAATGTAGATGTCGCCACCATACAGATAGACTTTGCATGCAACTTCCGCTGTGCTGTCATTTTTTTAAGACAGAGAGAGCGTGGATCTCGTCGAGAGTGGATGTGAGGAGCGATCCCTCTCCCTTGACGAGGTTTAACCGCCCCTGGGTCCTTTGCTTTGTGTTATAGGAATGTATTACGCGGTTGACGAGTCCAGACACGGTCTTCAGTCCCAAAATTATTTATTACACATATACTTATACTGGGACGCATCACACATTCTATATATATATACACATTTACAAACTTTCACTGATCAATAAAACCACGTAAAGGCACTTTCCACGTGCAAAAACACTCTTTTCGTCGAGCTCTAGTACACCCCACCCTTCCTCCTTGCGAGTCGAGCCGAGAGTGTCCAACCAGTCTGCTTCTCCTTCCCGCCAAGCGGGTTCCGGTGTGGGAATAAACGGGGGAGGGGGGGAAGCGGAAATAGGATCCATTCCGGATACGTCCCCGCCGAGAGTGAAATCTGTCTCCTTAGCTGATTTCACCATCACCTCACAGAAATGGATAATTGTTGGCGGTTGATTCGTAGAGTCACAACACACACAAGAGACAGTTTCTTTGTAATGCAGACTCTCCAGGGTTCCCTGGCACCTCTAAGAACCAAGATCCATCGGTTACTCCCGATATTTGCTCCCTTAATTTCCAGTACACAAGGAAATGACCTTTGCCCTATGTAATCTGTAGGGATTCACAACTTACACAAGATAACACAACTATTCTTTAAATTCGCCAAGCAAAACATATTTAAGAAGACATTTAATTCCTCACCATTAGACAATTAATCAAAGACATTTAATACTAACCCGATATGCTTATATACATATACCACAGAATAAATTTTAACCAAATTAATACACATCGAGAGAAGAAAAAAAACTAGGAATTTCTAACATAGGCATCTCCGCTTGCGCTATTAAAAATTAATTCCTATATATCCCTTTATTAATAGTAGGAACTGCTTCTACTATTCTCAACTCTTCCTGACTCTCAAAAATGCCGTTCACCAGTTGAAATGGCAACTTGGGTCTAGTTACCTCCGTGATTAGCGTTCTGTCCGGTATTCTCCCGGGTCGTGTCAATTGACACTCCTGACACGAGGCACAAAATTTCTTTACCTCCGAATTCATCCCTTCTCAAAAGAAAGAGTATCTAATGCGTTGTAGGGTCTTTTTCACCCCCATATGAACGCCAGACACAGAACAATGAGCTAACCTGATAATCTCTTCTCTTCGCGATTGGGGTACAACCAGCTGTGTGACATTTTCTCCCAAAAATTTTATTCCTGTGAAAAAGCCCCCCATCAGCCGTATAATAATTCCCTTTTCCAGCCAACGCCTTCTTCCACCCTTCCATCAATAAATCACAACTTTCTCGTTGCCTCCGAAAATGGTCAGAAACAGACTTCCCCCCCCCCCATTTTCATCCGTCATGAGCTTATCTCCCGTTTCCGGTTCATGCTCATTCATTCCGGTGCAGTTTGAAACCTGAATGCCCTTCTCGCCAACTGGGCACCACTCTAAACGTTTGGCTACAGGGAAGTAGGATTCCTTTGTCTCCTTTGTTCTTCCCTGGGGTCTGCCTTTTCTCTTGGGAGCCTGCGCAACGTTTTCGTTACGACTTCTCGACAACATTTCGAATATTTCTGGGGACAGTAAAATTTCATCTACTAGCGTTTTCGCAATAGCACATAAAACCTCGGGCCGTTCATTAACGCCTGAATGCGAGACGCCTAAGGGAATATTTACCAACGGGCATTGAATTGTGCGCCCAAAAATTCCTTTTAAACGTATGGTGGGCTTTCCCTCCGTTTTAATTTCTGGTACAAGACTTTCCCGTCCTACAGGTATTTCCGTCCCGGAATCAATTAACGCGTTAGCTATTCGCCCGTTCACGTTGATGGGGATCCTTTTTAACTTGCATAACTGTTCTTTTAACGGCTTTCCGGGATTTCCTGACACACTTAACGAATTTGTCCTAGCAACTAAGGTATCCTCTCCCAATATTCCCCGTTCTTCGTGTGACATAACGTCAGTCTGTAGAAAATTAATTACCTTTTCAGTTGTTAAATATAAAATATAATTATCAATATCAACTTTAACTACTATATTTAACTTCATTAATTTATACCATCTCTTAAATTAATTATTCGCTAGCTGTATTAATATTAACTTTGCTCGATTAACTTAATGATTAAAATATAACTGATAATTTTCCAGGTACGGTTTGAATTCTTAAAGCAATTACATTGTTATTATATACCATAATCAAATATATCAACAACAGAATCGATTCTCATATTCGAAATCGCATGGCGATTTGAATCCTTCACTTAACTGTAACTTGACTGATAAACACGTGCAGAATAGTGAATGTATTCATACGCAGAGTTTTCCTTAAATATAATAACAATGTAATCGCAGTTTTTAGTATTTAGTTTTTAATATAGTCTTTTGCTACAGCTAGCATTTGTAAATTATTTAATTATCAATTCCTACAAGTTTGATTTGATTAATATGTGCAAAAGGAGATGAGATCTATTTATCAGAGCGGAAGCATACTAGCGCTTACGAGCCCCAGTCTGTGAGGAGGCTATGCTTCTATTAAAGAGAACGCGCTTGCAGTGACGGTGTGGTAACTGTGTTTGAGAGTGTAACTGTGTTTGAAGGTGTCGGACTAGGAAACGCAGTTAATTAATTTGTCCTATGGTCCTATGGTGAAGTGTGCGCATTTTACGAGTACTTTTTATGAGTGCATTTTTTATAAGAGCAGTTTTTTTGCAGTAAGAGCATTTTGTTAGGCTGATTTTTACCATGTGTGGTATAGATAGTGAACAGGGCGAGTTCCCTCAGTTATTCTGGTCTCCGGACTACTTTTTCGACACTGGCTGGCATAAGTCTGTATAAATTATTCTGTCATCATCACCATATCATCGATGAATAAAATATAATTTAAATTTGTGCCAGTATTCCTTTGTGTCGATCTTTTACGTCCAAAAAGGATATCATCCAGCAATGCTCCTGTATTAGCCAGACGTTTGGGTCCTTCAACTTCATCGCCAAACTGCATCTAGGTGTGTCCAGCTTTCAGTTTCATCATGAAATTCGATGCATCGACTCGTGGACCAGATTCTGCGTAGCAGGCCTTAACTCCACCTTTCCCTCGTAGTCGGATCCTCGTTTTTTTTTAGCTCATGTGCATCGTCTGCCACGTGTCACCAGGATTGCGGAAAAGAGACTGTGTCTACAATGTTTATACTTCACAATAGTATTTATTTAAGTATTCATGAATTGTTCTGACTATACTTTACGAAATTTAAAAATCACAACGCATTCTACCACTATACTTTACTCTAACTATAATTTTCTAATTATTGGAGCCGATAAATTTCCCTATTCACTCTATATTTTTTGTATCATTTACACCAATTAACACCCCCATTGTATCACTTCCTGTATCACTACCCCATTGTTTTCCTGTTCTTCCGTCTCGTGGTTTTCTTCCGCAAACGACCGATTTACATTCGCTTTTTCCCTTTCCCCCCACGTTACATTTCTTTCCTGTTTTACGAATTTCGGACAATTTCTCTTTAAGCAGTTGACCCACAACCATAGCACTCCAACTTTTTCGGCGTTCTACTGAACTTTTCATTTCCTCCTGGCGAAGAACCATTTCCCGGGAGCATATCTAGTTTAAACCCCTTGATATTCCGGTTCCGACCCCAAAAATCCGCAAATTTTGTGTCGTTACCCCCCTTCGTACTATAAGCTCTCCCTTTAGCCGAATAATATATATCGCACTCTTCTACGAGCTCCTTTGCTTGAAACCAAGCACTTCCTTGCCTTATCCCGATATGAATAGCCGTTTCTTGGTCCAACGTCTGAAACATTCTATCAGCTACCACCAACTGATTTAAACCTTCGAAGTCACTTACTTCTCTTAATTTAACGTAGTGTAGCCACATAGACATTAACCTGGTTGCGAACTGACCGAAAGTTTCGACGGTGCCCCTTTTAGCTTTCCTAAAACTATCTAGACACGTCTGAGGAGACGGTTCGTATTCTCTCAGCACTATCTTTTTCACCTCCTCGTAATTATTCTACTGACCCTCATTTAAATACCGGGTGGTTATAATTAAACTTCCCCTATAAACGACATCCTACAGCGCAAACGGGTGAACGGAATGCAATGAAATTTTGTATATGCGCTATACACGAGATGCGCTCACGGAATTTCGAAAAAAAAATTTGTTCCAAAATGTACACCAGAGGGCGCCTTTTCGGGAAAAACATGAAATTTAACACAATAAACGACCAAAACGGAATACAGAAACAATATTAACATTTATTGACTAGTTTCTGATCACCTTGTCATCGAACCACATTAAGTAAAGATAAAGGAGAAACAAAAACAGTTCAGTTTGCAGAAACAAGAACAGATTAGGACGAAATTGCACAAGAGGAGCAGTTGTTAATCGTGTCCAGGACGATGTATAGGGTTATGGGGCTATTTAAAAAGTCTGGTGTATCGTGGAGGTGTTGCGACGTTGAATGATTTAAAGAACTCCATAACGCTTCATGTGCGAAGCCTCACAACTGATCAATTACGATCTGCTGTTGAACACACTATCCATCGACTTGAACACACTATCCATCGACTGAGGTAAGCGGAAATAGGATCCATTCCTGACAGTGGACCTACCGGTCTGATGCCCAATTTATGAACTATGTTAAGTCAACTTACTTTTTTCTCTAAACGTTTTTTTAATTGTTTTGTACTGTGTAATGTAATCCGTCCCTTGTAACTGTGATTTCTAGAGTAATTAAACATGTTCTAAACTTTACCCCGAGATTTTCTTAATTACTTTCGGTTTAACACCAGTAATTACATTAATGACAGTTACAAATTGGCCCCCAACGTTTGGCTCGAAGTTAGATTGTCTGCATTTCATGATTGTCTGCATTTTATTATCTGCATTTCATGAAAGTCTATAGTAAACAGTAATAAATTGAAAATTCTTCAATTTTCAACCCATTATAAGGACAGGAAAATAACCGAAAAAAAAGTAAGGACCTTGAATTTAAAAAAAATGAGTACTTTAAAACACTGTTTAAGAAACACAGAGACTGAAAACAGGAAGTTTATAAGAACTGTTAAGAACTGTTGGAACTCTATCTTAGTTTACTGCCAAAAAGCCCCATTATAAAATTGCCCATATCATTAAATCGATTTCTTTTTATGCTTTGAAGCATATGAAAGAACACCCTATTGGACTTTTATGTAAATGAAAAAACATGAAATCACTACAGTAGCAACACTACATATTTCTACTTTATATTTTCGAGGAAATATTTCCGTTTACCTCAAAGCTGCGCCTATTATGTTAAATTTTTACTTTTAAAACATAAGAATGAAGAACACAACTTTTTATTCTTCCGCAATGACCTAGTGATTTTTTTTTTTGGTCCATTCAAGATATAAAAGTTGAAATTTGTGATATGGGCTTTGATATGATACTGCATTTGCTAGTTAATTAATTAGATTAATTAGAGTTAAAAAATACGTTTTTCATTTTTTAAATAGATAAGTTTTGCTTACATTCGGCTCGTCTAAATATATTTTTACGAAAAAAAATTGTTTAAAATTAATTTTCACTCCATGAAATTTAATTGACATTTTGTCAGTCCCTATTGAAGAGCCTAAAAGCTCATATTTGTTAACTATATATTTGAGGAAATTTCTGTTATATACATTACACTCTAAAGAAATAATTTACAGAAAATGATTACTTTATGTCCTTTAATTGGTATCACCTTAAATTTTAGGCACTTCGAAGTTAAAACAATCCTCCATTAAATTTCCTCATCTCAGTCAACTTTAAGTTTAGTGCTGCCATCTGACGGAGTTCTATAGCATGTTGTATTAGCTCTGACATATCCCGATAGATGTCAGCACTGAAAAATTTAACAGGAAAATAAATTGGTGAAAATTGTTATCTTTAGCAACGTTTTAAGTATAAATTTGAAATGATGTATATAGCATCTGAAATATAGTATCTGAAGCAGAGTATATACCTGAAATTGACAGATGTTTGTTCATTATAGAATATTTATTAACATATCTTTGTAGATATAAAAAGTGCCTAATTTTAATCTTACTTTTAATTCAGCAAAAGGATATAATAAAGGTAGTAGAAATCTCCACTGTGCAACTAAAATTCCTTAAGAGACTAGTTTCTAGAGGTAGGAGAGAGGGAAGCAGAAGATGAAAATTTAGAGCTTTTTCTTTTGCCAAATTATAGGCTTCCCCCCTCCCCCCCTTGTTAAAATTAAAACTACAATCAGTGGTAATTTGAAGACAACAAAGTTCAGACAACAAAACTTAATAAAAGAAAAATATTAGAAAAACCGTGGGATTCATTTGAAATTAATATTCTATAGGGTGCACTCTGAAAATCATATTGTCTAGTGTGCTGTATCTGTGAAATAAATACACATTAAAAAAATATAACGGAAACATTACTAAAGTCTGATGCAGAATGTATAAATGTCTTCTTTTTACAACTCCGACCCTGATTTACTTCTGTATCCGACCCCACCATAATACGTATTATTATTATTATATCTAAATTTAAGAATATTACATTCATAAATAATAAATCTCTGTTCACATTCAACTTGTTTATTATTTTAGTATTTTTTCATCACTAATTAGTAATCCATTCGACGAGTTTATTAATTTTTCTTGCCTAGCTGTTAATATCCGGCAATTTAGGCAAAATATTCTGAGTCTCCATTTCAACATTTTTTCTCTTTGATTTTGCCTATACTGTGCTATTTGTTGACACAGGACACATTAAATTGTCATTTCTCATATTGCTGCAGCCGACAGCACTAATATGCGTATAAATATCTTTCGTTCCAACTTAATACCTATATTTGTGGAAATCTGCACACCTAAATTTTATAGATTCAATATAGAGTACATTTTCTTAAGCAATCAGTTGCAGTCATTAACTTATATTTCATTCCCTTTTTTTAAAAATAAAACATTTTGGGTTATTCATACATTCTTTGTTATTAACAACTGCGAACGAAAATTAGTCGAAACACTCCGATAAAGAAACAAGTTCATGTATAGGGAGTCGGGACGCGATAGAGTGTCTTGTATCTCACGGATACAAGCAAGCAAATAAATACCTACCTCATGTTTGACAGATAAATCAATTACTGAAAACACAATACACAAAAGTACCTAACTACATGGGTAGATCTTGGTAACTTCAAGGTCTCGCGATCGAGCATTTACCATATTTAAGCGTGTATAGGCCGTACTTTTATTCCATAAAATAGGTCGGTAAAAATGGGGTGCGGCTTATACACGGAATTTTAAAATTAAATACAGTAAACACCCTTTAGTTTTGAACACTTTACTACCATAAAACATTAGTATCTATATACCTTACAACCTATTACATCGTATCATGCCCACGGCAATTCAATGTATCGTAAATATTATTGTTTGTATACATTATATTGTTTGTATACATTGACTATTTAATAAAACTCTTTTGAGTTCCCCAGAGTTTGTCTTCGTGTTAAATAATTCCTAAGTGTACTAGTGTATCTGTGGCTTGGTACAAGAAGTGCCTAAGTCAGTTTTCTACAAGATGACTTTGTTTTCTTATGTCTATTTAAAAAAAATATTATTTTCAATGTAAGAAGCATCTAAATCTGCCCGATGCTTTAAAAGTGTTTTCTAAACCATTGTACAGACTTGGGCACTTCTTACATTTAAAATAATATTTTTTAAACAGACATCAGCAAACGAAGTCATCTTGGAGAAAACTGACTTAGACACTTCTTGTACCAAGCCACAGATATATATCTAATCATCTTTTTTTACACTGTTGTTTCACCACCATCAGCTAAGGCTGTACCTGATATTGTCAAGCGAGCATTGAACTCTAAGGAATGTACGACAATGCTACATTTCGCGGAATGATGCTTCTTTGAGTCTGCAACTGAATTCAGAAAAAAAAAATCCCCAAATGTTGTCCCAAAATTCAGGTGCGGCCTATACACGAGTAAATACGGTATTTAGGAGTATGCATGGAAAATACAGATAATATATCTCAGTGATAAAAACATGCTTCATAAAGTGTTAATAAATGAAAAAAAGAGTTTAGTCTGGGAATTTTTCAACTACTTTAGTAATAAATTATAACCACGATTGACTTTTGCTCGTTTACCCATATTTCCTTAATATATTATATTTTCAGCTGTGCCTTGTAAGAAACACTTTCGCCTGCAATCTGATTTTCAAACAGAGTGCGAAGTGATTCTGTCAGAGAGAGAGATAGAGAGAGATGCCTGTCGATATTTTGTCTGTTTTAGAATCGATTTTCAGCTTGTCAGAGAGTAAATGTTTCGCACGCTTAGCATGATGAGTGTGAATAAGAGAACTGTTGCTGGAACAAAAGAAACAGTTCACAGACGCCTTTCCCCAAACAGGTGGATCCCAGGTGGTCAGACTACATCCAGAGAAGACGTATACTTCGTGAATATAAACCAGGAAATCGGGCGGAGTGAGAAAATTTACTAATGTATAGCATTTTAGGTTCAAACAATTTTATTTGGAGTACACTTCTCGTAACGTATTTTGAAAAAAATCCTTAAAAATAAGCTAATGGCAAACACTAGAAAAAGGTAACCCACGATTTTAAAGAGTTTAAGAAAATTTTACTCAGTATTAGTGGGGACTGAGGCAAAATAATTGTAATTATTCCACGGTAATCCAGGCTATAGCTAAAGTTATATGGATGTATATTATCGATCTCTGCCACACATTCCACCTATTTTCATACCCTTTTAATTTTTCATTTTGGATTTACCTACTGGTCCTGCAGTCTTTCGATTTTCAAACGGACATGCTAAACTGCATGCTACCAAGCCTTGCCACGATCAATTCGAATGATCCTCATATAGCGTAATATCAAATTCCTTTCTTTCGCACTCTTTCACGCATAATTTACCATTCATATTAAAGCAATTTAGCCGGTCTAAGATTCTTTCATGTAAACTCAAAAATTTCCGGATCCATAACTTTCGATCGAAATCACTTAATTTTTGCTCGGTCGGCACTATAATTGCTAAATTTTTCCATACTATCATATCAAGTTTTATCTTTCAATTTTGAACAACTTGTCTAATCCGATAATCCTACCCGGAACTGCAGAATTTTCGGACTCTTGAATCTTGATCGAAATTACCTAATTTTTGTTTGGTGGCACCACGGCAATTCAGTTTTCATACACATCTTTCATCCACGTGTTAACTTTCACCTTAACAACTTGGTTGATCCAAGAATGGAATTCTCAAATCCGAAATTATCGTAGGTTTGGACTAAGTTCCTCACTGTCAAACCATGTTATGTTGCTTTCGAAGGAATCTTATTGTATTATTTCATTTAAGAATGAAAATGACAAATTTTTTGAATAAAATATTTCATAAAATTATATCACAGGTATAAAAATGAAAAGTCTTTATTCCTTATACAGAAGGTCGTTCGCACTTTATGGGAACGATTATGTAATTTATTTTTGTCGTTTGCATTTTGAGATAAAAATTTGGCAACTTCAGAATAATCGTCTGCAACTGTTTTTATTTGATTGGAATGTAAAATTTAAGATTTATTTTGAAAATGGCTCCTAAAATTTATAGATGGCTCGAAGGTTACGTAACTGCGCTTCCCGAGGAGAAATGTTCGTATCAACATATTATAATGCGGTGTAAAAATCACGGTTATGGCATTTCAAAAAAGAAATTTATAATATATTAAATTCGAAAGGAAAAAAAAGTCCAACTGAAAGTCAAAATGAAAACATGACCGCGAAACCTCATCCTAAGACTCTTCGAACGCAGGTAAATATTAAGAAAGTGAAGTCTCTGATCCTAAAAGAAAATCCACAGACTCAAAGATACATTGTATCGAAACCAGGAATGTCTTCTGGCACTTAGGTAAAATCATTCATAAAGATTTGAAGTTAAAAAAGATATTTAAACCTAAAGTTCATCTGCTTTTGCCACAGCATATTGCTGAAAGAAAAACAAATTGTAGAAAATTATATGAAAAATACCTAGCTGCTGAAAAATGGGAATTTGTGGTAACACTTGATGAGGCATGGGTGTATTTAAGTGACTGTAATAAAAAAAGATCAATGTTCTATTGCTCAACTGACAGGAATGGCTATACGAAATGGCTTCGTCAGTGCATAGAAAAGTTCCCAAAGGGATTCATGATAGCTGCAAGATTTTGTTACAACGACAAATAAAAACAAAAAAAGTCTGAAGTAAATTTCCCTCTACAATCAGCAGAATATTTTAGAACTAATTTTTGAAGAAGAAATTCCAGCCTTATATGGAAAGGACATTGATAATGTTGAGCTTCATATGGACAAAGCCTCTTGTCACACGTCTAAATCAACTACCGATTATTTAGTAAAGACATAATCAGAAAAAGTAATAAAGTGTATCCCATTTAATGAAATACCTATAAAATCACCTGATGCTTCTCCGATAGACTTTTGCGCTTTCGGTTTATTAAAAGCAGGCCGAGGAAATTAAAACTAACCTTAGGAAAACGGCATTCAAGAACACTGGATGAACTTTGGAAAACGGTCCAAAAGGAATGGGGTAAAATTGACATGATAGTACTGAGAAAAAGTTTACTTTCATGGAAAATTCAAGCTAGAGCGATTGTCAAGAACCATGGCTATCACATTGAAGCAAATCGGCTCAAAAATACGGCATTTATACATAAAACTGAACTATCAAAAACGTTTCTAAACAGTGCGGACGACCTTCTGAATTTCCTGAGAGGTATGAAAAAAATTTCTTGGAATTCGTAAGTCTTTGTTGTTATTAAAGTTATAAGTTTCATTCAATTAGATAACTTTAAAAAATTATATGACTTTTGAATGTTACTAAAAAAATTCTATGCACAGTGGAATCTCGATCTATCGTTCCCCGAACAATCCTTTTCCCGTATGTATCGTTTATTTCATCCAGTCCAATATTATAAAATTCCCTTGTTTTTTCCCGCATTTATCATTTAGAGCAAAGGTTTCTTTAAAACGATAGATAGAGGTTTCACTGTATGTATATATATATATATATATATATATATATATATATATATATATATATATATATATATACATACTAATAAAATTCTCTCATAATTTTGTGTTCTCAACCTAATGTTTAATCTCAGCTATTCTTTGGTTAAAAAGACTTGGATTTCTCATGCAATAAATGTCCATTACTTTATTCTTATCGTGTTATAAAGTAGTTCCAAATATTATTATTTATACAGTAAATTTTGCTCTATATATCGATGAAAATGCCAAATTTTCAGTAGAATTTCATGTCGTTTTAGTCCATATAGCTCTTTGTATCTGGAGCCATTTATTTCGAATCAGGCATTTAAAATGGATTTTGGGACGACGGGAAAAATTCCTGCATTATTTACTACTGTATTTCCCACGAAATTATTTATTTATCGTCCATTGAATGGCAACACCTCAAGTAGGTAACTGATAAGACGAAGAAACCCTCGCTGTGGTGTCTAGAGCCAAATGTAAACGTCATGACTAGTTCGTGAACTCAGGTTGAGTCAAAATGATCTCCGTAAAACGAAAATTACGCCGTCATGATCAAAAAGCGTGACTTTCGGAAGTGAAAGTTTTCCGTTGTCAAACGTTTATTTCTGCGGCAGTTCCCGCTTCCGCCACTTTCCAACTTATTGGGAGCAACAGTCCACGTGGAAATTTCTACGATGGAAAATGTATCTCAGAAATTGAACTTGTAGCATGGCCGTATGTATTTTGGAGATGCAGTATTTAAAATGGCTGCCCGTGTTTAGGTTGTCTGATTAGGTTTTAGGAACGTGATTAAAGGATAGAAACGTTACGTACTAGAAAAACGCCATGAATTTGTTGTTAAATTTTACATTAGAGATAATCCCCCACCTTCTTCGAACACGGTCCATTTTAAATAATTATGATATATAATAGATAAACAGGAATACATTGGTTACTATGCAGGACCCTTGTAAAAAAAAGTCTTCTACCTAACTCTTACAGGCAAGTAAAACATTATAGAGGTCATTAAGAAGTATTCATTTTAAGTTGAAGCTAGAAATGTCGTCTTATGTTAGGTAATTATATCGCACCTCAGCTAGAATGTTACATCTCAAAATATCCATATTTTCAGGAAGAGCTAAAGAAGATACATATCGAAATTTCATTTCTTGTTTTATGAATTCCTATGATAATTTTGGGAAAACGTATTGTTCAAATCACTTCAGAAGGCAAAACAATATATTATTAAAGTTGTTTTCAATTTTTAAAGCATGATTTTGAATTTTAATTGCAATATATAACTCTCTTCTAGTAACCTCATTTTGTCAAAATGGACTGAAAAGCTTGAGGGAAGGCTGTCACATCTCTATGCTAATGCACAATCTATCTAAACTTTTCACAATGCAAAGAAAAAAACCTTGATAGCATGAACAGCAGGTTAGGAAAAAATACAAATTTATTTTCCAAATAAAAACATTTATTTTCCTAATAAAATTTAATGAGCATTTTTATTACAGGAACATCTTAATGCAACAACATTAGGCACTGACAAAAATCTTATTTTCATTCTTCGCGCATGAGCAAATTCCCCCTCCTAGTTGTGGAAGAGGGTAATAAGCGCCATCTAGGAGATTGTGTTGGTACTAGGGTTATAACATTATTTGAGAATGAAAAGCACTTCTTATAGAGCAATGTTGTGCAATTATCGGAAATTTCGGAGATGTAACACTCTTCTAGCAGAGGTGCGATATAGCTATATATTGGTCTTAAATATTCATGAATACTAGAGGATATATTCCTCCATTAAAAATGCTCAAGCAACAGAGATATGTTTTAGTAACAAACATATTTTTAGTTAAAGGACCATTTATGACTGTGAATATTTCTTTTTAAGGCTGAAGTACTTGTTGTGAGAGATTTGCAAAATATACCGCTGAAGTTGGGGACTGCTTCTTATATGCAAGTACCATACTGGTGAGTTAATATTAGCCCCTGGTGCCACCTCAATTTTGACCGAGCAACCCCGGGGGCGACATCTGGAGGGCTTGTACCTCCTCCATCCCTCTGATCACACGGAATGACTTTTCGGTCTACGGCAGGGGTGTCAAACTCAAAGGCTACCTTGGGCCAAACAAACAAGATTTAACTATAGGTGGGCCGCAAAAAAATCAATATTAATAGAAACGTAGGTTTATTTTCCTAATTACAGTATATTCAACATAAATATATGCATTTTGTTTAATAATAGCATAAAAAGAGTATCATTAAAAACATTTAGCTAATTCTTCCTATCTTATTATAATTCTGCGTCGGTTATTTATTATTGTTTGCCAATATATCGGCAGGGCCGCAAAAATGTTCGTCGCGGGCCGCGAGTTTGACACCCCTGGTCTACGGAATTAATGTGTCCATATCCGGCTTAGACACCAAGGCATTTAATGGCACTCATAGGGATTCGAACTGAGAACCTCGAGGCGGAAGCCCCGCTTGCAACCACTAGGATGCTCCGGGTCACATGATCGTGAATATGTATTATTAAAAAAATTAAATTAAGGAACGATAATTATACAGGTTAATCAATCAATTAGATATACGTAGCTGCTTTAGTATTAGCAAAACATGTAAACTTTAGACCTTAATATCAAACATACAGTACGGGCATAATTACCCTTTTCCGTTCAGCTCGTAATTCCTAGAAACAAATTAAAATATTATGTTTTTTTTTTTTAAACTAATCCCAGATTGTCTAGGAAGGCTCGACAATCTCCATGAAACCAAAAATATCTAAAAGTCTAAAAACAGTAGAGGGTCCAGAAGGACCTCGTTCTTTGTAAAACCCAAACAAGCCAAAAGGTGGGCAGGGGAGGCCATGTCGGCAGAGCACCAGTGGCACTCCGGGAAGATCTCCTAATCCTGCCGAAAAGTGAGTGCTATTATGTTTTCTAAAGTACTAATGTCTAAATTTTACTTTTGAGGAAAAAATTTAAGTTACAGGTAGTATGAAATGTCCATTAATTAGGACTTGAAAGGGGCTGTGTTTTAATTAATCCTATCCATATATAATAAGAAATAATTGAAAAAACTCGGAAAAAAAGTTGATTCTTATTTGCAAATCCATTTAGCCCAAGTCTTGCTCAAGATACAAACGATAGTTGCTTTCCCTTGATTTAAATGTATCCTTCCTGAGTAGCAATTAGATATTTAAAAAAATATATATATAGGTCTGAAAATACAAACTATTCGACCGGTAAGGTGTTTTTTTTCAATACTGGAGCAAAATAAAATTATAGTACTAATAGCACCGCAATGTAAAAATATTTTTAAGACGTCAAGGAAAGGCGGTGGGGACAAAACAATTCGGAAGAGTTATAACGACGATATCTTAGATACGCAATTCCAAATTTTTTATTCACACTTGATAAACAACTAGGTTGGCCTAAGTGTTGAAACTCGAAACTTCTGCCTTCTTGAGATATTTGTTTACATCCCAAGCCCTGTCCTATTGATTTCAAATTACTCACAAATATGAATATTTAAAAGCATTTGAAGGGACTTTCTTAGCACTTTAAAAATCAGAGACGGATTTTAGTCATCAATTTTTGTTTGAACGCTATTGAACGAGGATAATTCGATTCATTAATAAGTGACCGATTCAAGTACATTCGTATAAAGAGGTTAGTTTTGGAAGTGTTAAATGGAATGCTTACAACCAATCAGTTAGACGTATGTAACTTAGTATTAGCAAAACATGTAAAGTTGTACCCTTGTTACCTCTATACATGTAAGTCAGACCCTTATATCCAATATAAAGTACGGACATAATCTACGCCTCTAAATAATGATCTAATTATTACTTTTGATAAACACGTAGCTAAATCTCAATAGAAAGGCATTTCCTTTCTTTCCTTTGTAATGCTTAAAATCGATGAATAAAAACTTTGAAAGGAAAAGTCTCATTTCTGTAGCATTTATGTAGAAACTACGATAAAGTGTTTTCCATTTTACTTTTTCTATGGCTGACACGATTGTTGATAAAGCACCAAACTGATGAAGGGGTAATCATTCATAAAAAAAACCTGCACAATCAAATTTAAGTATACTTACAATATATTGATTAAAAATATTATTTAAACCAAGTATTACCGACTGAACATTAAAATGTTTGATGTTAGAATTTCTTTTGTGATTCCGGACCTTTTTTTTTCTTATAGGATTAAAGTGTTTGACTAACCTTTTATTTTGAGATCTTATCAGAGTTTTGCCCAGATATAAAAATATTTCTAGGTAATTTTTAAAAAGGCATAACTGCCCCTCCACACTCCCCCAAAGACAAAAAGAGTGTAACTGATCTGCACTGATAGATTCATCCCCTCAGGGGGTTTCTTACCTCAAAAAATTTATCACGCCAAGTTATGGTGAAATTTTACGTAGCGTATCTAATTTTATTATTTTTACTAAAAAAAAGAAATCTTATGCAGTTTGGGTCTAATTTTAGTAATTTTATGCAACGTGTTTTTTTTTGTGTCGTTTTTCATGGCTGTAGCATGTAATTTCACACGACATAAAAGATAAATGACTTAAAGTCGTATCACTCATAGTCGTGAAATATTTATCATAAAACCAGTTGCCTTTTCCAGACCTGGTTACGTACCCGAAATTTTACCCCATAACAGCCAACAAAACAACTTATAAACGCTTTTATTATTTAAAAAAAAGTATCTGAGAATAGTCTTTATGCTACAAACTATGTGTATTACGAAAGTTGGTATTTAAATATATCCTGCAAACCTGTACAATAATTCTGATAGTCTCATTTGTCAGAGAATATTCATCAACTACAAGAATATCTTAAGAAATTAATTGGACGAAAAATATTGAAAACATGTTCAAATTTTAATTTTTCTGACTTATATCAAAAGAATATTGTGCATAGCGTACTCGTATTTACGTTTTTTGAATCAAACAGTAACCACTGCAATTTTCTTTTCAGACCTATCGGATAACCAGTTATGAAGACACGATAAATCATTTTGCATTTGTTCAAAGGGACATAAAACTCTATTGGTGTCTTCAGCTGTGGCAAGATAATTGGGGGTAGATACGAAATTTTACCCCATAACAGCCAACAAAACAACTTATAAACGCTTTTATTTTCAAGCTGATTCAGATGTTTAGAGATTTTTTGGAAGGAAATGCAAATGACAACATAGAAAAATCCAACGCATTCTTTTACAGATGAAGAAAGAAAGATGGTAAGTACCTACAAATTCCTGTGTTTAGTTCAATAAGCTTTAGCCACTAAATGTTTGCTGATAAATTTTAATAATAAATATTTTACGAGTATAACTGGACTTTGAAAAACATGCACATCGGATCATTATGTTAATTTTCCGATTACGAGGTACTCAGTATTTTTCAATGAATTAAAAATGTTCTCGGGATTTAGGGTAAGAATATTACATCTTTTATTTCCTGGTCTCTGAAGATATGTAGAATGTGTTTATTAGTGCTAAACTGGATGAAAATTATAACCCAATAAATATAGTCATATTAATGTGTTTATACTAAGATATTTTAGTTGTGTTAATTTCCCTTTCTACTTGTGATAACTTTAACACGAATTGTAACATATTGTTGATGGATGGGTATTGTTGATGGGTTGATGGGTACTGCTTTATTTTACTATAGAGTAACGTTAAAACGAATTGTAACATATTGTTGATGGATGGGTATTGCTGATGAGTTAATGGGTACTGCTTTATTTTACTATAGAGTAGCAGGGCCCCGGGTTGCCCCATTTGGTCGGCAGATCTGTACTGTCCGTCCGGCGTCCAGGCCCTCAATAATGACACTGTTCACCGAACATGGGAAATCAACTCTCGGCTGCGTATACAGGTTTTGCTACGTCTTCAGTTTCACGCGCTTATGATCTCACGACCGGGAAGCATTATTTTGTGAATTACTATAGAGTAGCTTTGCTCATTAATTTTTTACTCAGCATACCTTTTGCGAGAATGTCGAAAATCGTCCTAATTCCGGATTAAACCAAGTTTCTCGTTCAACCACGTAAAACATCCTCTGTATTGATTATTTAAGAAATGGACATCTTAAAGCTGTAAGTTCTTCCTGAAGAGACATGTAATAATTTACGCTGAAATCGCCGTTATTTTAAGCCAGCCACTGGTTTCCTAGTATTGGCGTGTATAAAATCATACTGTGACTTTCTTCACCACGCACTGTATATTCACATTCATTTGATTAACTAATCTTAATTTTTTTATTAAGTTGTAAATATAAGACTGGTTATATCACAGAGCCAACCCGGAAGATAATACATGAAGTTTCTTTTACAGTATTAAGATAAGACAAAACAATTTCTATACCAATTTCATCCCCTATGAACCTCAGAATCTTATGGAATAAGATTTGGTAAGCTCAGGAAGCGCTTTAGGTTCCTGCTACTTAGCTCCGGTTCCTTATATCCCGATATGGGCTCGAGTTAGTCTTGTGGTAGCGGCTTTCGGTGCTCAGGGTGCTCGGATCGAATCCCGACAACAGCTATTAAATACCTCCGTGTCTAGGCTGAATATGGGCTCGTTAAATCCGTAGACCGGAATGTCCCTCTCTAAGGTCAGAGAGGAAGAGGGTGCGATTCCCCCAGATGTCTCCCCCTGGGGATGCTCGGTCAAAATTGAGGTAGCAAATACAGCTAAGACGGACTAGACAAGAGGAGCTCTGTCCCTTGTGGTGCTATATAAACCGAAATCGCACACATCACACCGAAGCCTATATGGACCTGGTCTGGAACTTCCAGACAGGGAGGGAGCATTAGAAACGACAACAACATATCCAGATATAATATAACTATATGGCTGATTATCACAATTTACTCCCATTAAATATTTTCTTCACCAACATACCGAAAGAAAAGTACAAGGTGAAATTGATAAAGCTAATACAGTAATTTTGCATAAGGACAGCCACTCCTCGTCCAAAAATTCATATTCTTTCGAGTCTATAATATATTAATTGACTCACAAAGAATTTCTTCTCACATTATTATTGTCAATATACAGCATGATCATTTCCGCATCGTTTTCCCTTCTACACATTCCCAAACTAGACGGTATATGCGAAAGGCATTTGTGCTGAAATTTCGAAATTTTAGATCTCAAAAAATGCAGTATTACATTTATGAGATAACGATAGTCCTGCAATGGTAATTATACAGGTTCTAAGAGTCTTACCGTTTACTTTAATGCAGTTTGAATAACAGGCAATCCGTATATTCATTGACAGGTACTTTTAGATGAGCTGCAGCCTAACATAATGTTTACTTTTTACGTCTTGAAACTCACTGACAACGTTATTATTCATTTGGCGGTTGTTGCGTTTTCCTTCCAAGTGACATGCGAATCACATCTAAGAGTTCAAATTCTTAATCACGTCTATTTTACTTATACTCTATACAGTGACGTAGCGAGCATATCTGGCGCCCGGGGCAGAATACCTTTTTTGGCGCCCCCTGGTCTTGAGGACCATTTGGCGCCTCTCTGCGAGTGGCACCCTGGGCTTAATAAACCCCTTGCCCCCCCCCCCCCCTCGCTACGCCACTGCCTCTATACAGTCTACTTTCTTCATTTCAGAGATATGGCCTGGTACCATATAACCTACATTGGCTTACCCTACAAGACATTTTTGAATATATCCTTCCATAGATTAGTACCAGTCTACATAACTGACAAAATTGTCTAAAGGCGGTCGATTTCCACTGGGTAGTTTTAAAAACAATAAAAGTCTATTGGGGGAACCATATTTTAGATATATTAATTACCTCGCGACAGTTTTTCCCCTCAATTTCCCAATGTCAGTGTTTATTGAGGAAAAGTCAGCATTTTCATACGGGTGTCATGAAGAAACGCCCAGTTATTCATTAGTCTAAGGTCTAATTACCCCATCGACGCTTGTAATCGATTTGGGGGGGAGCCATTCGAGAAGCTGCAACGGTTCCACGAGTACGACACACGAAGAGCAAGAAGACTCGAAAACGTTTCGTGAGGAATCTGAATCTCTTTTTTTTCCCCCGCATTTTCCACGAAAGACTGAACCCGGCGATTTACGATTCCGAATTGCCCCAACGCGACGTTTTGAATATCGGGCTTCTCGACCCAATTTCTTCAGCCATTGCAATTCAAATGAGGGCGATTGTTCGGCCTGCGCGGGCGCCAACAATGCGATCCGAATGTTTATGGTCGCCCCTTCCTGACCCGAAAAAGGGCTTCCCACGCTGCAACAGATCCTGCTTTCGGGATTTTATTTTTGGAAAAAAAAAAGTGAAGAAACCGTCCTGGACCCCACTAAACTAGATACACTGCAGCAAGACTTGTGTTGAAAGATTGTTTATTTGTATGCGGACTGTAAATTTTGCCTCACGAATTTTTCGCATAGAAGGGCCATAAGGAGGCATTAAGTTGTCAAAGTTTTCACTTTATTTCTGTCTTCCCGTTTGTGTGTAAATTTATGTGCTTTTTTTATTTTGACCAAATGAGTCAAGATGTCCTCAGCTGTATGATATTGTAAAGTCCACAGCAGTATTTGGTGCCGTGTCTCTTTCATTTTTTCTTTCTTTTTGCTTCAGTGTGTATGAACTTTTGGGGGAATTAAGTGTATATGAATATTTTTTAATTCAGAGATTTTGAGTTTTTGTCAGGTAATTTCTTTTACAGAAGAAAAATTAAATTACTTTTGTCTATGGCTACACATATTTTTTTAAAAAAACATGGGAATTGCATTTAGATATTCCTTGTTAGATGAAGAAATCAGCACTTAAAAATATGCATTTCCTAATCTATGATTAGAAAAATACTGAGACGAGAAATCCCTATATCTTAACACACGAGGATAGAAGACTTACGATTTAAACCGATGTATCGCCTTAAAGACAATAAATATTTTAAGAAGAACGAGATTTACATCAAAAAGAAAAGAGTTATGTATTACAATTGAATACGGCAGACTTCAGTGAAATACTTCGGAGTAACTAAGCATCGACACAGATTTCAATGTTTAATATATAATCCAGCATTCTCTCTTTTTTACGACAACTTTATATAAATAAAATTTATTAGCAATTTTTTATGCTAAACATGATGATAAAAAAGTTTGATTTAATCATACGTTAAGAATAAAGCTAATTAAGTAAACTTCATTTCCTCCAGCGTTCTGCAATAGACAACACATACAACACTGACATATCCTTACTATAGGTTTCTTACAGTTTATGAATATATAGATTGGTATTCACTACTGTAATGTTTTATCATAGAAGAAAACAAATTTATTCAAACTACACAGGAAATGAAGTGATTTCCCTTGAAATTTGATTTATAATTAATAACAATATACTACACAGAGGTCAAATTGTGACAGTTACTGATATACAGAGAGAAAAATAAGAAAGAGAGAAAAGAATAAGTTAAATGTTATATAAATGCTTTATTACATAATGCACAAATTTCTAATAGAGTCGTTTTTGAGTATTTAGAAATATGATTCAAACATTCTCGCTTAAACCTTTACGTCGATGAAATTTATAATATGCAGAATAATTTAGAAAAATAATTATTGAAAAAACGTTCAAAATAAAAAAAAATAGGTGGTTAGTTTTGAATTTTGCATGAAATTTTAGTTTTGGTAGCCAGAAAAACACAATTATTTGAAAACTTCAATTTTCTGATTTGTATATTACAATTGTCTGGTTCACGTAAAATCTGTCGTAGCTGCAATGTCCTCCAAGTTCTCAAATTTACCTCTGGAGATGTGAGGTCAAGTGTTCCAGTCTCGTCACTTGACTCGGTTCAAAATTACGGGACCGGCCCATAGGGGGAGGGGGTAATGCTGGTCCACCTATACGGTGCTCTCAGAAAAGTGGCCAGTAAAAACGCAGTGCCATATGACGGTAAGGATAATTTCCAAGAAACCGTCTGCCGCATTGGAGAATTAAAAAAATGTTCCAATTGTTTTCTAGTTATTCGGTGTGGTAAATGTTACCCCGTAGATTAACATTTTTTAAAATCAATATTTTGCGTCTGTCTGCTTATCCGTCGTATAGTCGTTAACGTCTTGGGTTTCCCCACAGTGGGCTTGGGTTCGAATCCGGACTAAGGCATTGACGTTCCCGTGCTGTCCCCTCCTAGGGAGCAATGTTGGTTCACCTATACGGTTCTCCCGTAGTAAAGTAGCCATCATATTCATGGTGTGGATGGGTCAGAGTCCTCAGGAAGAAGTACTTGACACTCTGGCCCAAAAAATATTTTGTAGTTTAAGTTTTATAAAGTTTTTAAACTTTTACAAGGCTTTTATATTTTATCGTTTAGATATATTACACTCGTCTGCTGGTATATCACAGTTTGTACTTCCCAGATTTTGCATCATAAAAATTCAACTAAGCAACCAACTTCATTTATACCAAACTTTTCCTTACGAAAATCTCTCGGAGATTCTAATCGTCAGAAATTTTGTTAAGTAGAAGAATAATTATAGTACAATAAACGTAGTTGAATTAATCAAATATGTACTGCATTTACAAACTTGACTGCTGTAGGAAGAATAATTCTTATTCCAACATTGAGTGTAAGTTGGTTTCATGTTTCTGTAATGAGTGAAAAGCACTAAGAGATGAGCCAGTTATTTACTGGGCAGTTAGAAATTCTTTATTACATCTCAAGTAACACACATCGTTGACCCAAAAGCAAATTTTCGTTACATCGATCGGTGGAGAATGGTTACCGTTGGCATGACTTCCAGGAACAAATATGGACCAGCTGTAAAATGTTTATGCTGGGCCAACAATCATAAAATGTTGTATCAACTGCAAACAAATGCTGTTGGGAAAACAATTATAAAATGCTGTTGTCTCAACTATAAATTGGAGTTGAACTGCTCTTCCAACGGTTGGGCCAACTAATAGCTCAACAATTGTTTCAACATAACTCCTAGGGCCAAATCCAACTGTTGGCCAACTATGCTAAAAACGGTTGCCAAACAATTCTCCAATGGTATTGTGTTACTTGGGATCTTTTAAGACTTTAAAACGGGTGTGTGATGCGAAGACAATCTCAAAAATCAAATATTGTACACAGGAGATTTGCCCCCTTTAGACGATTTTAGGGGTGGTCGTTTACACTGTACAACAAATTTAAACTTTTTTTCTGTCCTTTAGAGGAAACTATGGGATTCTGTATAAAAAAAGGGGCTTGATCCATATATCAAAACCAAAATGGTCCTTCACGTACCGTTTTTGTAGGAGACCCACTTCTCATATTTGTACAAATTGGTTCCAGAGAAATGTAACAAAGGCTTGATTATAGGAAACACAAACACTAAAATTATTTTTTTGACCGTTTCCTCTTGTAGACATCTGTTGGTGTGTCCCTGATAACAGACCAGCAATATTAAGCTAGCATATTTCCATTCCATCGTCCACTGAAACGCTTTTCAAACAAAGAGATGTCCTGCTGAAACCTTTCCCCATTCTCATCACTAATTACGCCAAGGTTTTGAGGAAAGGAGTCCAAATGTGAGTCCAAAAAGTGTAGCTTTAAAGAAATATTGCAACCTCTAACACGAAAGCATTTCACCATGTCACCAACAAGATGTTCATAGTTTTCAGCTTTCTCATTTCCAAGGAAACGTGAGCACACTGATTTGAATGCCAGCCAGGCTTCTTTATTTGCTTGTGACGGTTTATTTTCAAACTCTTCAGCATGAAAGACTGCTTTAATTTGTGGGCCAATAAGAAACCCCTTCTTTTACCTTTGCCTCACTTAAATTTTTGAATTTGTTCCTGAGATGCAAGAAAGCCACTCCTTCTCTGCCCAGAGCCTTTACAAATATTTTCATAAAAACCGAGTTTAATGTGCAATGGTGGAAGAAAGACACATTCCAGATTCACAAGTCGTTCATCTGATATGTTTTTGGTGCTAGGAATGAAGTTTTTTCTTGGAGGCCACTGTTTACGGATGTAGTGATTTTTTTCTGTCACGGCTTTCAGCTGCTGTCCCATTCGCAGAGAAAGCATCAGAATTTAGTGTATACCTGTTGCATGCCTGTTAATATCCCAATAACTCTCAAATCTCCCCGAATGTGCCATTTGAATGTAGTGTACTCATTTAACTTCAGTATAGCACTCACACCTTCGTAAGTTTTCTTTGTATTTGTAGAATATGCTACCGGAGCAGACGGAAAAACATTGCCTATATGGAGGAGCACTGCTTTGAGACTACGTTTGGACGAGTCAATAAACAGGCGCCACTCTGCTGGATTATGTTCATGTCCCAATGCCTGAAATAGGCCATTCATATCACAGTAATATACGATGCCTTCTTTCTCCGCAAAATTGTCTAAAAAATGTCTTTGTCGTCTTCAAAATAAACTTATTTTGTGTAGCGGCGCTTGCCGCTACAGTATCGATTCCCATTGCTAAAATGTGGATTTTTGAGAAAATGGTGCGTGGTAAACAAAAAATAATTACAGATTCGTTATATTCAGCCAAAAATATACAAGAAACACACATTTTCATCTGAAGGACATTTTTCATGTTGTACAATGTTATCAACGGGCTCGGGGACAATAAATATCGGCAGTCATATGGGGTAGTCATGTGGGGAAGTCACCGCTCTTTAGGCAGAATAAAAGCTGTGAATTCCCCGTGCGTTTTCCTTTACTTTTAAGAAATCTGTTTCTTTTTCCATTATTACAACTTTGCTCCACAATATGTGCTTTTTTCTCACGGAAAAATAAGGGAGTTACAGATATCCCCCCCCCCCCTAAAAAAGTCGTTTTTGCACTTTGTTTTAGTTATAGTAGCTTTTTTATAGTTATACTAGAGCATCCATTATCCATTTCTTAAGTTCTGCTTTTATCAAAGTAATCTATTTTTTTTTAATCAGTTTTAATTTCATGTAAAATAAGTATGGCCAGTTATATTAATAATTGTGGCTACCATAATAGTGGCTTTTCAAATATCCCCGATAGTAACTATAACTAATTGATCTCCCCTCTCACAAGAACATTATTTTTGATTGTCGATAATTTTTTTATTATACTTATAGTAAATTCATGATTATTATTCAAGTTCCGGTCAGTGTCAGTAACTTTTTTAACAATTTCTTCCGCAATATTGGTATTAGCATGTGCTATTCTAAAAAAAAATTTATTTAAATTTCAAATAATTCGAGGTCAAATTTATTAATAAGGAATTACAAACAGTTGAAGTAATATACATGCAATGGATAATCGTTGAAAAAAAAGCGAAGGAGGAGGTATACAGTCAACTTATAAAATAATTGTATATAATATGAAACCTTAAAGTTATTTGCAATAGATTATCAATTCTAGCACATTATTGACCGGTCACGCTCATTAGCCTTCCCGCTCGTGTTAGAGTTAAGGCTGCTGTGTACTAACACTATTGGATTCACTCACCTCAATGTTAACCTATGGAGAAAATGTGTCTACTATTTACGACTCCATAAATGCTGATAATCAAATAAAAATAGTATTTTCAGATAGCCTGAACTTATCTGCACCTTGCAACAGGATTCGTTTTATAAATTTCGTCCACCAAAGAAATTGATGAGCGTTTAAAACACACTATACCAGATTTTTTCCCAGAATAATTTAAAACTTAAAAGATTATTTGCATTTATTTAAACGAAAAATGTCCCAAGGTTTAAAATTTCTTTCTCTATTACGGAGTACATTAAAAAAAATCTTTAAATCCAAGTCCTCAATCCTTGGACACATTTTCTCCATAGGTTAACATTGAGGTGAACGAATCCAATAGGGTTAGTACACAGCAGCCTTAACATGACTTAACTCGAGTTAGCTCTTAGCTAAATACGAGTTAACTCGTCACTAGTCATTTACGTTTGTTCACGAGAACACGAGTTTACTAGTGACCGGTCACCAATATGCTAACGATAACCTCAACGACAATAAAATCAGCAACCACATTTAAAATAACAGGAAATGAAGAAGCTGGTCAATAAAGCAACATTATGTATACATACACACGACAAAGCAACATTACTACAATACATGTTGAAAGATAAGGCGAGGTTTTTCGCGAATTTCCCCTTTTCCCATTTCAATCTAGATTGTGTCCAAAGAGTTGCATCGAAATCGTGTAGATTCATAATACTCTCTAATCCTCATGAAAAAGAATACATGTCTGCTCCGTGAGGACTTTCGACTATTTAGAGATCCCCAGTCCCTCAATAAGAATTCCTCTGCTAAGAGAGAACTGTCTGCTGACGTCACGTACATTGTCAGCTACACGACGTACTTCTTCTGTGTCGCTTTTCAAGATAGTATCAAACTTACATGGCACCGAATTAGCAGAACTTTAAAGAAATTTTAGTTTACTAATTTCATTCGAAACTTCTAAACTTGAATTTTGAGAGGAATAATAAAATGGCCTTTACGAAACGAATTTATATGAACGACATATATTTATGTTTGCTGTGTAAATGGTGTTAAGTTCAAAATCGGCAAAACAAAAAACAAAAAAGAAACCATTACATTGCTGCTAATTGAGATAGGCATTTATACATTAATTTTATTTTTCACATGTTAGAATTCCATTTTTTGAAATTTGTATTTTAAGAATACAAAAGAGGCAAAAATCTTGAAATAATTCTGTGTTTGCTGTGCAAAGGGTGTTAAGTCCAAAATGGTCTAAAAGGAGTTATCCAACCAGGCATGTTTGAAAAATCAAGGGCTACTGCTGAGTACAGAAAGCTAAGTCAAATTCCAATCCTAAATACTTTTATTCATCAGTGAAAATTTGGGATATGTTAAGCAAAACACAAACATGTTAGTTTTCAGTCCCGTTTTTCTCAAAACTACGATTTTGGACTTGACACCCTTTACACTGCAAACACAGATATAGCAAACGAAAATATAACATAGTACACGAAATATAATAAGAGAATGTAACAAAAAGTATTCTTTTCAACTGATAAGCGTAAATCTGTTGAGGAGATGGAATTTATCCGAATGATCAGATTGCTATATCTTCTGTCGAGAGTCAATAGACCAAATTGTAACGATGAATGGTTTAATTTTGTTATTTTGCATTACAAAAGTATATTAAATTTTCTGTGATTGAAATAAATAATATTCTCTTCGAAAGAAGGCATTTTCTTAACACTGGAACAAAAAAATAGTTGTAAAAAATAAAACGAAGATTTTTGAGGTATGGCTATATAGAAAGAAGTTTGAAATATTAATAGAGGGAGTCGAGTATTATTTTTTCCTTTCATTTCTAGTGCAAACTCAGCGAGTTATGGTCATTGACTAGAAAATAAATCTCAATCTAAAAATGGGCCAAGAACATATTTTCCCTTAATTGAACACCAATGAAAACAATACTTCGTTTTAATTGATAAAACAGCATAGGAGGTTTATCAAGTTTTATTAAACATAAATTAAATCGTATTAGATATTGTAAGGATATTTATTAGTCAGTCAAATAGGTCCAAAAAATTCCTGAACTTTTTAAACAACAATTACCGATGAAGAGATTGTCATAATACTTATAACGACCACCTGCAGAGGGAGATTTGAACTCGCTTCTCATAACCAAGTGACTGGTACTTCCTCGGAGATGTTAGGAAGTGTTACTGTATACGATTTCTCTCACGAAGTTTCCCCTTTATCTCTTTGAGACATTGAATGTTAGCCACGAGCAATTTTTTTATTTAATTAATCAACCATCCTGAAAATTTTTTCCACGAAGAATATTTGTCATGATTAATCATTGTTCGCCCAACATTCGGGTGCCGATATAACGACCGTTTGCGAGAAACGAGGATTAAATCTAGCGTTTTCTAACCTCGTTAATATTCTATCAAATGAACTCCTCCGGCGAGGAAAGGAAGAGTTATTTAAAATTACTTTCCCTCACACACTTGTCCGCGGGCGATGTCTCTCTTCTTCATAAATTTTGTTTGTTTGTTTTTGTTAAGGGGACAAGGGTCCTTGAACCATGAATTTTAACGTAGGATTACGTTCCTCAATAACGGTCCTTCGGAGAGAAAAAAATTGTCCTGTGTCGCAAGTTATAATTTTGGCAGCGTGCCAAACCCAGTAGCAGTAAAACAGTTAAAAAGAAAAGTACCAAAATGCGTCAAAAAAAAAAGAAGAAAAAAAAAGAAGTAAGCAAGCGATAAGTAATCCTACGTTAATAACCCGCAGTAGTTTCGTTAGAGGAGACTACCTGAAAATTTTTTTTTAATTTTTAATTTTTAACTCTATATACAAAATAAGAATAATTTGTGTTCTTTTTTAGTACAATTGACCCTTAGAATTCAAGATAAGAATTTTTCGGAGGAATAAAGTCTGTTTTTCAAAAAAATTCAAAAATACTAGAATTTTTAAAAGTACTCCAAATGAATTCCAAATCCTTTAAAAACCTTAAACTTTTTAATATAAGTTTACTGTATATGTATTAACATAATTGTGCATTGATTTTTATTTTGTATGAAACTAAATCTATAAATAATCATTTTTTATTTGCATGTTATTTTTTTTTCTTTTTGCTTTAATTCATGGTCTTTAAATTGAAAAAAAATATTTGTGATTTTTAAGAATTATGCACAATATTCTGGCAAACACTTCAATAAACAACCTTGAGAAATTTAGAAGTAATCAGCAGAAAATAATTTCTCATGGGGCATTTTGAATAAATTCTAGCATCTTTGAAGAACTTTTTGAAATACAGGTTTTGTTCTGACAAAATATTTATTTGTGAATTCTGAAGGTCCTCAATGTACTGGAGAAGAATATTAAATATTCTCATTTTGTAGTAGAATAAAATACTGAAAAATTTTAAAAAACGAGGTTGAAGGTCCCTTGTCTCCTTAAATCTCATACAAGCACTTAATGTAGCGGTACTGAAATTTTATTTTTTACCAGGTTAAGGTACTTTCTGTACTGGATGGGCCGTCATTCTGTCGGATAGTTTTTTATGGTTGACGATTTGATTTATCACTAAGATAAGGTCGTAGGAGAAGCTGTTTCGCAGTTAGTGTTGCCTAAGGGGAGACGTTTGCAAGAATTAAAATTAGCACATGAATCTATATTCGGAAACCGTATGGGTTTGAAGAAAACGAAAGAAAGAATCATATTAAGCTTATTTTGGCCAAACATGACTCAAGACATTGCAGATTTCATAAAAACTTGTGAGAACTGTCAGCCAAAGAGAAACAAGAGAGAGAGAGCGTCTCTGGTAGGGATTGGAGGTCTGGCGAGATATATGCAGACTCGTCTCACCTCTGGTGAGTTAATTATTCTGAAATTAGAAGAGACAGAGAGAGCGCGTCTCTGGTAGAGTAGGAGGTCTGGCGAGATATAGCAGGCTCGTCTCGCCTCCGGTGAATTAATTAGTGTTTAACTAAGTCGAGTGTAGTAGTAAGAGCAGGGGGTCTGGTAAGATGCTGCAGGCTTGCCCACCTCGTGCTCAGATTTTTCTGTAATTTTTATGTTAAGTGTGAAACTGTACAAAGCTGTAAATAAATTTATGTTCGTGTTGTACAGTAACAACTCATTTTTGCACTTCCCCATTTGTCCCCGTGCTATATATAAAAAGAACCTCGGTGAAACGAGAGAGTGTTTCACGACATTGGCCAATAGTCGACCTATAGTCTCCGTTTACCGAGCTCGTTTGGCATGAACCGCTCCAACTCTGAGTGCACAGCAGCGCAGCACGAAGGAGAGATTAGGGAGCTATATCTCTCTCCAAAAACCCAAACTGTTTACATATGTCTAAGGTAAAGCATTGAAATCTTCCTTATTTTCAGAATTTCATATGTATGAAGTCCCCCCCCCTTCCTCTCTCCCTCCAAGATAAAAATCCTGGCTGTCTGGACGACTGTCTCTTTCAAAACTAACCTCTCCGAAGGTACAGCAAACAATCTTTTCCAACGAAAATAATTAGAACACACCCTTTCAATCCTAAGATGCAGAAATACTCCGAATGCACTGAACAGAACAGTCTTTATAGAAGGAGTTATGTCCTTTTTTCCGGTATTAGTCAATCTTTTTCTTTTTCATTTTACAGAGTATGATTAAAATGAACATGTGCAACCAACAACTTTCCAGAAATCAGAAATGCGTTTATGTTTTCTGTTCGACGTTATTGAGATTTCTTGCATCCATTTCAGTTTTTAGAATGGCCGACATTATTCGTCATGCTTCCTTCATCTTCCCACAAATCTCGAAGTAAAACAACATCCTTCCTTCGCCGTACCAATTCACCTTCCTTAAACATTTTCTCTCCTAATGTGGGTCGTAAGGCGAGCCATTCGGGTATTGCAGATATCGAAGAACCTCTCTTGAGGAGTGAAGTGAAAACGGGAAAACTGATGTGTAGTTTAGTACGTTTGAGGCTTTGAATGGGACACAAATTTTCTCAGAGAGCGAGAAATATTTAGTCCCTTCTTTCAAGTAACAATTGGCTATACTTTGTTTTCAGCTTAACTCAAGATAAAACAGCCCTATTTCGTGTCCATCATAGATGATATTTGAAATTTAGAGATGAACTTATTCGTTCGTTTTTTCCTGCAATTTAGAGAGTATATTTAGGTAATAGCGATGGAAAACATTTTTAATAAATTTAATTTCGAATGTTAGGTTATGATCATTCTGATACAAGCTAGGTAATACACATTGTAGTTTGAATATGAAATGTTCTGATTACGAATATTTTTTTTATAAACAGAGTTTTTTTTATCCAAAACTTTTCCTAGAGATAATATCCCCCCCCCCCCCTCCCCTAAAAAATGTGCAGAAGTAAAGTGAAAATCTAATTGCAAATGTCAAATAAATTTAAGGAAAATTTGTTAATTTTGGTTAAAAAAAACAAATTATTAAAGATATGTTTTTAGTTTGATTCATGCGACTGGGGATTTCACGACGTCCTTACTATGTTGTAATAAAAACTGCAACAATTCTCCCAAACTAGGTGGCCCGTGCGACCCTTTCGCATGCGAATAAAATACGATAAATTTTATAGTGAGGTTGATGGCTTGTAGTAGGATGCAAGAAGAACCGGTTCATTTGTAGCCATTGTTTGTTTGTCAAATAACAATGGAACGTAAGGATAATACAAAACCAATTACAAAACGCCTTTGGCCACAATATTGGAGGTGAAGCATAAGACAAAAAAGGGGAACATGACATATGTACACGTCAAAACACCTTTGTAGACAATATTGAAAGTTAAGTATGACACAAACTCGTGGAAAATGTGATATTTACATTACAAAATCTCTTTGTGCACACTATTTGACCGTGCCATTTCGACGCATTCAGGGAAAGAACTTTAGGGCCAAAAGTCCATTTTTCACTTCGATTTTTAAAGAAACAATGCAATGTGAAATTCTTAATTAACAATTCTTCAGAAGCGGAGAACTTAATTTTTAAAATGGTACCTCATTTATCGAATTTGGTTAGGTATGAAGGGAGAGAAAGGGATCGTCACAAAAAAATCACCTTCTAGAAATAATATATATGATTTTTCAATGCAAAAAGAATAATGTACGCCTACGCGGATGTTGCTAATAAAGAAACTCATTAATGAAATCATAGAATGACAATAAAAGCAAACGATTTTTAAATTTAATAGTTTAGTGCGATTTATAATGGTAAAATAAAAAAAGCTAGTCATCTAGGGGTAGGAAAATTGTTTATAATGTTTATACTTCGATTTTTAAACAAATAATAAGATGTGTAATTTTAAATCAATAATTCGCACGATGCGGAGATCTTAATCTTTTAAATGGTACCTCATTTATCTATTTTGGTTAAGTATGAAGGGAGAAAAAAGGATAAAACAAAAAACACCTTTTAGAAATAATATATATACACTCAAGAGCCAAAACATTATGACCACCCCTACATTTTGCAATGAATTCGCCTGGATGACGTGGAAGGCACGTGATCAGGTGGAAGTGGTATTTAACTGCTGCTGGAGAGTCTGAAGAATCATTCTTTCACTTACTTCTGTGTGTGATGGGAAAGGCTGCGGATCTAAGCGACTTTGATAGAGGGCAGATTGTAATGGCTCGAAGGCTCGGAACAAGTATTTCCGAAACTGCCCGACTCGTGGGTTGTTCGCGACCTGCAGTTGTTAGTACTTATGCAAAGTGGATGAATGACGGTGAAACCAGCAGTAGACGACATGGTGTTGGACGTCCACACGCTATCAAAGAAAAAGGTCGTCGGAGACTGTCTCGCATGGTGAAGCAAAACCGGAGCCAGACAGTGGCTCAGCTGACAGCCCAATACAATGCAGGGCCAAGTAGAATAGTATGGCAGCACACTGTTCAGCGGACACTGTTGGATATGGGGCTACGCAGCAAACGTCCCACTCGTGTGCCTTTGCTGACCAAGCGTCATCGCCAACTGCGCCTGCGCTGGGCCCGGGAACATCGCGACTGGTCCATGGATCAGTGGGAGAGAGTTGCCTGGTCAGATGAATCACGGTTTGTCATTCATCACGCCGCTGGCCGTGTCAGGATACGCCGTTTTCCAGGCGAACTGTTGCTCCCTCAATGTACAGTAGGTCATACACAGGCCGGTGGTGGCGGTATTATGCTTTGGGGGACGTTCTCTTGGGCGTCTCTGGGACCCGTGGTTGTGGTAGAGCAGACCATGAATGCTACAGGGTATCTGAACATCATTGCGGACCAGTTGCACCCTTACATGGCCCCTGTTTTTCCAGCTGGAAATGGAATGTTCCAACAGGACAACGCCCCGTGTCACAAGGCTAAAATTGTGTTGGAGTGGTTCCAGGAACATGATGCTGAATTCCAGTTAATGTCCTGGCCGCCTAACTCACCGGATCTCAATCCGATAGAACATATTTGGGATGTCATGGGACGGCAGCTCAGAGTTCAAAGACCACCAATTCGCAATATCTCGGATTTGCGTGACCGTTGCTTAAACATCTGGTACAATCTGTCTCCGGCCATCTACCAAGGACTTGTGGCATCCATGCCAAGGCGGGTTGAAGCTGTGTTGCGCGACAAAGGTGGGCCAACTCGTTATTGACAGGTGGTCATAATGTTTTGGCTCTTGAGTGTAGATAGAGACTGCATTTTAAAAATAAGAAAAATTCGAACTAAAAAAAGTAACACCTTTTAAGTTTTCAACAGCTAATACCTGTCTTCGGATAATGTCCGTTTAGATGACCTTGTGATAAATCAATATAGGTAGACCTATCAAGCAAAATTGTTTAACAGCAGGCTTTGGTCATCAAAAGAGATTCTCTTTCGGTATGACGTTATCCTAATCCATATAACAGGGTGTAACGTTGGTTGATTTAGAGCGCTACGGTCAACTTTTGCTACACGACGGCTAATTAGACCGGGACCTACAGTTTCAAGCCGATTCCGAACGGATTTAAACATCCATGCCAACTGTGGGACTTGAGATCCATAGGCACCGGACCGGATCTAAGAACAGCGTGTAAGAAATATTTCCCAATAGAGAACGTGCATGCAAATTAAGAATAGCGAACATATATCCTGAATTCAAAACTAAGAGAATCTTCACAGAATTTGATCTCGACAACGAAAGCCTAACTTTGAAAGAAGTGAAGAAGTCGCTTCAAAGAAGTAAAGAACAATGATCGTTTACGTAGAATAAATTACACTAGTAATCGTGTAGATGTATTATTATGATAAAGATTATCATGATAATCATGTAGAATCTATGCCCATGCATGGAAGGATTTTTTCACTCATAAGATCTAACAGAAAAGGAGATAAAAAATACTTAGACTGTAATTAATTATCATTTTTTACCCGTTATTACTTTTGCCCGCTATTCATTATACTCACACACTTAGACGTGGCAGGATTGTACTCAGCTGGAAGTCCCCAATCTATGTTTTTCCTAAAACTCAATCTAGAAGCTTGAAGAAACGATGGTTACTTACCTCAAATGCAAAATTTGTCGTTTGGATATATGCAAGATCCCCATTCATTCGACATACAATACTTGTATATTATCTATAGACGCTTAAGAGACATGAAAAAATGGACTTAACTTAAAACGAATCGCAAGTAGGGACACAAGAACTGAACACCATGAGTCATCGATGTATAATTAATATATTCCCAAATGGTATAAGTATGATATATCCCCCCAAGAGATTTCTCGCCAAATCTGGCGCTCCCTTCTTTGGTTGTAGGGTTGCCGGGTTTCACTTTGGTGTTGCCAATTTGTGTTTTTGTTGTTTATAGAACTAGCCGCTGCGCGACCAGCATGGTCGCTTTTAGTTTCATATTTTCTTTTGCAAAACAACTCAATGGAAAGTAGCATACGTAAGGACTGTTACCATTACCTTTCATCATAAATATACGTTATTAAGAGGTATTCTCCATCAGGCTGATTCAAAAACATCGTGATTAAAAAATATGAATTTCCATTACTTCAGAACAGAGTTAAAGATAAGACTGAGAAACCAAACACCAATGATTTTAAAAATTACATCCCTCTCTGTATGTACTATTTTTCAATATTAAGATATCTACACTTTATCATTACATCAAATAAGAAATTGTTGGGAAAAATTTTTTCACTTAAAAAATGGAATAATAGTTCAGCAAGTATTAAAATATAGTGTGGATTACATCACTCTCTGCACGTACTATTGTTCACAATTCAGAAATCTATACTTAATCATATCAAACAATAAATTGTTGGGAAAATTTCTTCGCTTATAAAATGGAGTAAAAATTCAGCAAGTACTGAAAAAAGTGTAGAAATTAATTATTACTGTCTGTCTGTTGCTATGCCGGTGATGGTTAAGCCTAACCTCGCGATAATTTACGCTCTCTCTTTAACGTTCTCTTAATGAATTATTTATTCTTCGCTTTCTTTCTTGAGACTGTTCCCGATTTTCACTTGATCGTGCAGCTCGCTTTCGAGCATTCCTAATTTCAGTGCGTAAACCCATGTTGACACGCGGTTGCAAATTGCGCCGCCAATGTTTACATCTGATTGTTGCAGCCGTTGCCATTCGGAGTGTAGAAATATCGTCGATTTTTGTGCCGCATACCTACGCGTTTTATATATATGGATTTTGTTGTTGCCAGATTTGGTTTTCTCTCGTGTTTTGCGCCATGTATAGGCGGCGTGAATGGTTTTTTTTTACGTTCTTTAGTGCAGTAATATTATGTAGTGGCAACAGTTTTTGAATTTTGCGTTCCACGTTTGAATTTGATCTTTGTGATTGCCATTTGATCTTCGTGATCTAGCAAGCAGCGTAGATACTGGCTGTATATTCCAATTTATTTTTGTTCTTTTATTCTTTTATTATTTTTGTTATTGATTATTTTATTATTGATTATTTTTGTTTTTTTATTCATTATGCCATCAGTATTTAGTGTAGTTGAAAAATATCAGGAGATCTTAGTGTCTAAAATAGAGGCGAATTCTAATGGTAATTCTAGTTTTTCAGGAGGGAGACCAACTGTTGGAAAACCGGGGATAGTTAACAACATTTTTTTATTTCATTTGTCTCAGGATGCACAGTTGCTTTTTAATATTTTGACGGGGGTTGGGTTGTTAAAAAGAGTGAATTGTAAAATATGTGGGTCAGAGATGAGGATTAAAGTTATAAGTTCATATTCTGATAGTTTTACATTTGTTTGTAGGAAAGTTATTGGGGGGAAGCAATGTAACAATGAGAAATCTATTCGGTATGGTTCGTGGTTTTCTAAATCTAAATTAAAGTTATTTGTGGTTTTATATATTACTTATGAGATTTTGAGGGGTACAACAACTGGGCGAATTATGGAGGAATATTCTTTTGCAAAGACTACTTTGGCTGATTGGATACAATTTATTAATGAGACTGTTTTAGATTATATTGAATTGTCTTCCGAGAAAGTAAGGGGGGATTAGGGTAAGGTCATCGAAATTGATGAGTCGAAATTTGGGAAACGAAAGTATCATAAGGGACATAGGGCTGAGGGCCATTGGGTGTTTGGAGGGGTTGAGAGGGATTCCGGGAGGGTTTCTTTAGTTGCTGTGCATGATAGGACTCAAGAGACTTTGCTGGGGGTTATAAAAGATTGGATATTGCCAGGGACTACAGTGTATTACGATTGCTGGAAAAGTTACGACTGTCTCGAGCAGGAGGGATTTGAACACCTTAAAGTAAACCATAAACTTACATTTGTTGACCCCGATACTGGGTGTCACACGAATACAATTGAAAGTACGTGGAGGCATGTAAAAGTAACGTTGTCTACGTACAATCGTAAGGCAAATTTTAAATTCTACCTAGCGATGTACATGTTTCGGAAATCATGCTTAGCGGCAAATGTAGATTGCTTTAATAAATTTATTGAAATCGTTTAATTGGGAGGAGAACAAAATTTCGGTATAGATGCTTATTTTAAATTCTATTGCCAACACGTATTTTTTCTATTGTATTTGTGCTTTAATTTATGTCTAATCAAGAAATATATATTTAACCCAGATGTATTTTATGTTCATTTAAATGAATTATTATTATTTACAATATGCTGACTTTTTTTAGAGGGAGGGATGGGGGCTAACAAATTTTTCATTATTTTTCAGCTTTTATTTTTTTTGTATTTATGTGTTTTTCATGCTTTTCTTTGGTTGTACAGTTTTAAAAATGCTTATTTTTGGGACTTTCCGGAATTTCCCGTTCCAAAAACACACGGTCTGTTTCGCGACAAATAAAATCGCCAAAATCGCCAATGGGGGGGGGGGGGGTTACCATACTAGTTCCAAACAAATACGACAGTCTCCTCCAAAATTATAAAATTTATGTAAGCTTAAGTAAAGTTCAAAGTTCAACTCTAAATTGTACCATACGCATACCGTCTAAATTGTACCATACGCATATCGTAAATTTCAATAAGAAGCAATATGTAAAAAAGTTAAATAAGATTTTTCACGAAAAGAACCTAAGTATTATGCTAAGTAAGCTCAGAAAAATTCATGTAGTTGAAAAGAAAATTCATATACTCTTTTATTTCAATTTAAAATTTTTTAATACACCTTACCTTAAACTACCACGAATTTGATTATTAGCATGTTTGTTGTAAATCATTACAGAAGATGTTTTTTTGCTGCTTCATCAGTCTACTCCTTTAGAAAGATTATTAGATTGTATAGAACACAGTATTGTGCTTTAAAATACTGTACACTATATATCGGCATTTCATAAATCTTTATAATAATTTTGACTTTACCAACTGCGATATGAGAGATAGTAAAGTTTTGGCAACTGCAATGCATGGGCCAATAACTGACATTTCTAACCGTAAATTTCTTTGGAGGTGTATTTAGTGAAGCTTTTAGAGTAATTCATCAAAGGATATTTTAAGGTATAAACGACAATTAGCGAAAATTAGTAAATTTATATGCAGTTGTTCGCGACAAAGAATTGATCAATGAACGACCACAATTTTCTGGTACCAAAAAAAAAATCTGCATAGATGAATGTTTCCCAACCTTTATGTGCCATTACCCCTGATTCTTATGCCCCCTATGTAACTTACATAATTTTTAATATTCAAAAATTGAGTTGTTCACTGAAGAAACTTAAATGATAGGTTTTAGAAAGAAGTCACTAGGGGATTGTTGAGGAAACACAGTAAGTAAATTTTAGAAAAAAATAATGGAGAACTGAAATTCAAGTACGAAATAATTTTAATGAATGATTTTTTCAAATTATTTTAATTATTAGTAATTATTTACTATTTAAATTTAGTGAGATCCTTGCGCTTGATGCGCAAAGTGATTTTATTAGGTTCCAATTGAGTTAGCTTCAGTCTCAAGTCTCCCCATTGTGTTACATCCAGCCGATTTCTTTTTTAGCAGCAAATCATTTATGTCACTAAATCCACATTCAGCTAAATATGAAGATGGAAACAGTAACAATAGTTTTCTTGCACGTTTGGCTGAATTTGGGTATTTGACTTCTGTTTCCTCACAAAACCCTGCCATCACTTATTATTATATTAAATAAAATTTTAACTGACTCGTCATTTTGCATTCCCTCGAGTTCTTTTGGATACTGCATATTTGAAATATCCACTAACATTTCCTGCATCATCCAAGTTAGAAAATAAATTTGTTTCAAATCAGAAAATCTTTCTTTTAAATTAGCCGATAGAATCGACAGATGATCGACAATAACAAGTATAGCCGTATCAGTCACTTCCCATTTTTGGAGCCAATGAAACTTTTCAAAACTTATGTTGTAAATATATTTCTGACATAATTCAATAAAGCTAATGAAACCAAATATCTTCGCTTTTCCGTCGACAAGGGTTTTACTTGTTCCTTGAAGTTGGTTAGTTAATTTATTTAGTTTTTCAAAGATATCGGCTAAATAACTTACCGATATAACCATACCATCGGACGAATATAACTAAAAGTGAAATAATTCAACAAAGCAAGATAATTATTAGCAGGAAGAATGTAGACAAAAAATAAACAGAAATCACGCACTTAGGACTCAACGCACCATAATGCAAGATTCTGTAGCAGTAACGGAACTAAACCATATAACGAGGTAACCGATTGGTCTCGTCATCAGGAGGCCTAACCAAAACAGTTACCTTAAGAGGGAATTTTCTGAGTAGGATGCAGGTCTAACCAAAAGATATCCCAAGGCCCCGAGATCCTCACTGAAACAGACAGTCAAATCAAATGAAAAATACACAGACATCCTGCACTTAGGGCTCAACGCACCATAAATGCAAGTACACATACAATCCTAAAGAACACAAATGAAAAGACTGAAATGCAAAGAGGCGCACTCACCCTAATCCAGTGAGTAACGGTTATAGTGAAATAGCAGCCATTTTATACCTTAAGAGTTTCACTACTGTAGCAAAACTACAGCGCCACACCCCATTGAAGATTTTAAGCCAAAAAAGTAAAGAACGTGTGAAATCAGAAAACCCTATCTTAAAAGTCCTTAAAATATACCCGAGTCAAAATGCTCTTGTTTAATACTTTTAGATTGCCAAAATTATTAGGGAAATTGTTCTTACGTAGGTTTCCCTCGAAATTATCACACGCCTCCAAAAATTCGTCACTGCAAATGTCTTTTATTCTTTTCAGTTGTGAATAAATAATTTTTTTCAAGCAGTTCCCTTTCGAGAGCCATCTTACTTCAGTGTGAAGTAAAAGTCTCACAAAGTCTGCATTTTGTTCTTCACAAAATAGCTTGAAGAGACTCTCATATTTGGCACTAGCTTTAATAACATTGATATACTTTATAACAGAATTTAGTACTTCATTTGGAGCAGGCGAATTTTTTTAGCTACCAAGTTTTCCTTATGAATAACACAATGCACAAGAATCATTTCTGGATTCTAATCTTTCATCAATTTTAAGCAGCCATTTTTCTTGCCCATCATATTAGGATCCCCGTCTGCAGCACAAGATGTTATATTTTTCATTGGTATATTATTGACATCTAAGTAATTTTTTAGCTTATTGTATATATCTTTGGGGGTAGTAGTGCTTTCTAATGATTTACAGAACAACATTTCTTCAACAGAATTCCCTTTATCAATATATCTTACGTAAGTTATCAATAAGGCCTCACTGTCTCTCAAAGTTGATTCATCCATTTGCACTGAGAATTTTCTTGTTTTCAGTTTTTCAACAAGTTGTATTTCAATATCTTAACTCATTTCGTGTATTCTTCTGCAAACCGTAT
Source organism: Dolomedes plantarius (assembly GCA_907164885.2). NCBI lineage: Eukaryota > Metazoa > Arthropoda > Arachnida > Araneae > Dolomedidae > Dolomedes > Dolomedes plantarius. Next base: position 132,248,550 of record OU015498.1, read on the forward strand.
TGTTACTGAGTGGCATAGATTTCACGTCTTTGTCATCTTTTTCCAGAACCGTTTTAAGAAATGCTGATATTGATAGTTTTAATTAAAATCTCTCCTACACTATGATTTTTCCCAGATTTAGCGGTGAGTAAGGAAATTTTATAACTAGCCTCCAGGGCCCGATTTAGAAAATTCTTGATTTAGGCACAACTCGGGATGAGGGCCCACTAAAACTGATGTGGGCGTAACATTTCCAAAATTGACACACACAAAAAAAAAATAATCATGAATCATTGTGAAATTACCATTTTACCAAGAATTGACTATTTGAAACGTAGAAGCCTAGAACATTATCAAATAACAAAAAGCAATACAACATATTAACTTCATCATTAAAATACCAATACAATGCAACCAGAAAAACTCATTAATCCCGTATATGCACTATAACATACATATGATGAACTATACATATAACTATACATATGATGAACCAATCAATCAAATTTGAAAGGATATATATATATATATATATATATATATATATATATATATATATATATATATATATATATATATATATATATATATATATAAATTGCTATTAAAAAAAGGTAAAATAAAAAAATTGAATTGGGATTTTATTTTTTTAAAAAATATATATATATATATATATTTTTTTTTTTTGGGGGGGGGCAACATTCTTAGGCCCAGGCCTACTGGGCCTGATGGAAAATCAGGGCCTGCTAGCCTCAAGAGTACGATTGACAGTTGTAGTACGATCAAGTAGATAGTGACTTTAATGTTGCTCTTTTTTCAAATTTTTCCTTAAAGTTTGATAGTTGAAATTGAATTAATATGAGAACTATGTTTCGCCTTCAAATGCGCCTCAAGACGACCTCGTTTCATTGATTCGTTGGTCAAGCATTGTTGGAATAAAAGACAAAAAAGGTGGCCGTTCATCGGGGACAGCGGATATGAAACCAGATTTTAAATATTCCTCTGAATACTGTTGAATTTTTTTCTTGCTTACATCAATCATTTTTATATGAGCTAAAATAAATAAATATAAGATCAATTAAAAATTAATTTAATATGAAGTGGAGTAAACATAGACTAAATATTGACTATTTAAATGACACATTTATCCGACCGCAAAACAACATATTTTTTCCATTTGACAATTTTTCGTGGAAAATGTGTTATATATTTCTAAAACGGAAATAAATAAAAAATAAAGCACAAATATGTACTTACCCCTACATATTTATTCAATGTATATTTTTAAACTCAACGAGACTTTTACAACAGTTTTAACCACTAAATGCACAGTTCCGTGTCTTACTTAGGCGGCTTTTACTTTCAGAATTGTGCAGCTCCATTTATGTCACGTTTGATGTTAAATTCTTTGTATGTAAATATTTTAAGTTGTTTTATGTTACCTTTGTGAGGGATGTATCCTTGTGTGTGTGTGGGGGGGGGACCGTATTTAAATTTATGTTCGAGTAACAAACGATTTTATGTGTCTTGTAACGATAATATTGTTTATTATTATTATTATTATTATTAAATTATTATTATTATTATTATTAAATTTATTATAATTTTTAAGTAGGGTATATTCTAATTGTTGTAATGGTTGTTCATTCTTCAGTACCCTTCTTCATAAAATTTTTATCTATAAAAAATAAATTCTAAAAAATTTATTGTTATAAAATTTAAAAAAAGTAACGTGGTGAATACCGCACTTTGATGTTAAATTTGATTTATTTAAATATTTTAAATCGGTTACAATGCCATAATTTTAGATGAGAGAGTGAGAATCTTATTTTCAAGTCTGTACCAATGTTATTTTGTTCACGGGTGTAAATATTGTGAGATATAGGAAGTGATATTTCAAATTTCAAATTCCCCCCCTTTAATAATCAAATTACTCCCCTGTGGGGTGCGGGCCCCACGTTAGGAAACACTGGCTTAGATAGTTTTAACTAAGGTTATCCTTTCGGCGACGGCTGCAAGAGCATTCATTTACGGGTGATTCTCACCAAGTGAAGTAAAAGCCTACCACACCCGCTAATAAACGTTGCCATAAAACTAATACAGAAAATGGTTGCGACCTAACGAAATTCAATATTAAATCATCAAAGTATTTTCGTATTAGATATTCATTTATCAGAATCAGCAAAGCGATTCCTCTCTCCCGTCCTCTCGCGCGTGAAAGTGACAGAGATTGCATAACCTCGTTATCTACTCCGATATCGCATCATCACTCTTTAATATCTAGAGTGACTCTCTGGACTCACGCTAATTAGTTCTAGACATGTACGATCTGGTTGTGGCAGAGGCGACAAAAAGCATGTCGCAATGGCGTCAGTATAATAAACTAAGCTACCATGCGTTTTATGTTCAGCTGATTTTTTTTTCTCTCCGAGCAAAATGGGTTATTTCAAAGAATGTTTAGTAATTGGCGTCTGGATCACGTAGCGGGCAACTCTACAACACATCTGTGTAATCAGAACGGTCCAAAGGTCGCAGGAAATTTTAAATATTTCTCTGTGCTTTCGCACTGCCGTGAAGTGGATTTTACTCTGTACGCACTAAATTAAGATTCACGTTTTTGACCTCAGAAAAATTTTGACATTTGTTGTTGTTCCTAAACCCTCTGGACCATTACCAATCTAAACCAAGTCCAAAAGACGATTCTGTGAAAGTCGCTCGGCGACCAAATCTAGTTTTACATTTTATTACAGTTTTGACCACTAGATTTCCGTATACCGTACTTTATATTACAGGAATTGGGAAAGAAAATCTATAAAGGAAGCTGCAGCTTTATTTAAAACATATATAAACGCATACATGTACATATACATAGTGTGTGTGTGGGTATTGTGTAAACGCATACACACGAACATACACAGATGCACTTTGAATGACGCAAGCGCAGTCTCCCGCTTACTCATATAAATGCATCAGCTGACCTTATGCATTAAGGTCCTTAATGACCTTATGCTTCCAAAAAAGTAAAACTACAAAGCTTTATCTGAAAATGTTTTCAAAATTTATAATTATTGGGTAACATGTACACAAATGTTGAGAATAAGAGATAGGCACTACAACACCTAAAGTAAATGATGCAATTCATATATGGTATTTAAGTAATAGTAAAATTATCAAGTTTGTAAAACAGAGTAATATACAGTAAATACACAGCAGTACTGCGGTAAACCTGTTCATCATGCAAAAACTCTGATTACACGTAGATTCACTGATACCTTTGATTGTTCTCTTAAAAATGGACAAATATTACGGGAGGGAATGAGGTAGCCTGGTGGTAGTGCGTCGGCTTTCGGTGCCGAGGGTGCTCGGACCGAATTCCGACAAGCGCTATTAAATACCTCCGTGTCTAGGCCGGATATGAGCTCTATGACACTGTCTCAATTACTACATGAAATTAGTATTTATATAAGTATGTGATGCCCCGTTCCTACCCTTCAACATGTCATCTATCGGCGAACTGTTGATCTGGGCGGTCTCATAAACTCTAGGATAAGAGGCTATAAAGTTCTCATAATGTGCGGTTCTGACCTTATAGAACGCATAAATCCCAGAGTGGTTCGAGGGCTTTTTGAGATTTTTGACACTATAGTGACATTTAGAATCCCATTAACTTCGAACACTTACCAGCGCTTCAAACGCCAGAGAAATCCCTTTGAATTCGCCGACAGTATAAAAGAAGACCCCAATAGTCCAGAAGAAGAGATCTGTTTTTGAGTGCCAGAGAGACGGAGCTCTCGTGATCAGACATGCCTGATAGGCCAGCGCTGTCGTTGAACCAGAAGCCATCCTGACTATCTAACTGTATATTCCAACTCGCTGTACATACTTGATTTAAATGTTGTAGTTGTAGTATGTTTAACGTATCGTAGTAAAGTAATTGAAGCAAAGGCTTGTCGTATTATTGACTACGGTACAGCCCGTTAACTCCGTGGACCAGAAAGTCCCTCTATGAGGTAACAGAAGGTGGGAGAGGATACAATCCCCCCAGATGTCGTCCCTGGAGGTGCTCAGTCAGAGTTGACTTGGCACCTGTCTCAAATCGGACTTCGACCCTTGTGGTGCCATTATAAAGCGGAGCCGCAACCCTCAGCCCGCTATTCTATATGGGCTTGGTATTCTATAGAGGCATGAGAAACAACACCAACAAGAACAAACATTATTGGACCCTGTCAGTGGTTACCACATTTATCAATTCATAGAATCCATTCGGTCAGCTCATGTACGCTGATTTTTCTAAGATATTTAATGGAGCAAAAATGTTTTAGAAAAAAAATATTCATACAAAATATAATAAATGGAACCTGGTGTTTTGGTCTTGTTTCTAATTGTTGTAAATGTGTAATTGCTGCGAAAACTTTGATGAAAAGATTATTAATGCGAGGAATTTGCTGTTACTTCAACCCCCATATCATCCGTGAAATTGGTTTTGAAATTAGCGTATAACGTCAAATCAACATACAACGTCAAGTGTATTGCGAAATTTAGGTTTTGAACTAAAATATTTTGAAAATCAAGAATTGCACAAATATCTTGTTACAAATGGTATAGAACTCGATAAACCCTTTTTTTTTGGACAAATCCGAGTGCTCGTTAAATATATTACACCGAAAAATTGATTAGACTACCTTTAAAATCAGCGTTCAAATGAGATCATTTCCCCCCTTTAAATTTAGAGAGCACTCACTCGGTTGCGGATTCTAATAACCTGTAGAAATGGTTCTTTATGGCATTTCGGTTCTTAGCTTCTAATCCTTTTCAGGTTGTTTAGGGTATTCATTAAGAATGAGAAAACTATTATTTGTAAATTGTTTCATAGCGCCTCCCCATATCGCATAGTGGTCAGCGCCTCGAGCGGGCTCGGGTTGAATTCCAGATAAGGTGCGGATGTTCCCATAGTGTTCCGTCATAGGGAGCAGTGTTGACTCACATGGTGCTCACATAAAGTAGACAACGAATGCATAGTATGAATGGGTCAGTATCCTCAGGGCAAAGTATCTGCCGTGTTGGAAATAAAATTCCATAGCAGTTTTATTTAAACGCGTCTTATTTCGCGGAATTCCAATAGGCCTTGGAGGGCCCGTGGGTTTGAATCTCACTGTTGGCATGGATTTTGTAGCTTAATATTTGTAGGTTCTGGTCTAATTTGTCCTAGTGTAGGAAAATTGACCTTAGCTTTCTCAACCAACCAACCAATACACTTTCAAAAACTGCTTTAGAGCCTCCTATTAGACACCAAGACCAATCTTAGGAATAGTATAAATTTTACGGAATAAACGGATGTCATGATCTTTGCTTCACATCTATACGGTGCAGTATTCACAAGACTAATCTAGTGACGCACAAGTATGGTTTCTGTTTTATGCCATGAAAAATAACGTTTACTTCATGTAATGTTGCATTGTTATTTAGAAATAAAACGATGAAGAGCGCATGATCTTATTAACTTTTCACGTCATTAACTCAACTTCTGTTTATATATCATCAGGAGGCACGAATCATGTTATCAGAGTAAATTTTTCATTTCTTCTCTTCCTTTTTTTTTTTACCATACTTGGAATTCTGACCAGGAATGAATCCGTAAACTTTACGAAAATTGGGAATTAAAAAACAAAAACGACGTACTTTACGGGATAGCGGAAGGAAATTTTCGCTGCTTTATTTACTTTCAACTGGAAAATAGGACCGTTTGGCGAAGCTGTTAACCGATAAAATTTTACGACAGTCTCAAATCGTGATATCACTCTCCAATAGAGGTTATTCAGAGAAAAACTGCGGCTGAAAATTTTCTCAAGATAAAAGGAGAAAATAGAATAATTTCGTGTATCAGAAACTATGTTTATGACATCCGAATTTCATCTCATTGTTTAATATAATGAGTTATTAAATAATATATGTGTTTGATAAACGTAAGCTTAAAAAAATGCTTAAAACGGAAATATTTGTTTTCAAAATGCAGTAGAACGTGTGGTATTTGGTTGTCACCTGTTAACTATTAAACTATGATTATAGAGATAAATATATTTACTTATTTTGCTAATCGAGGAGGAATTTTTCATATTTAGACTCACTTGACTAGCCATTAAGAATTTTTCTAATGCAACTCAAAAATGAAAAAAAAATTTACAAAATTTCCATCAAAAATAAATAGTTTTCGTACATTAAGAAATACTTCTAAGGATCAAATGACTCTTAACTTCCCTTTTTGTAAACACAGATGCAAATTATTTATGGCAGTTATATTCTGCGCTAGCAGCAGCAATATTCCAGATTTAAAATAATAATAGAAGAAATGTATTAGCATTAATTTTAGTGTAACGCTAGTTAGATTTCTAATTCCAATTTGTCAGGCATTTTACACTCATCAGCTTTCTCTTCACTTAAAATGTATTTACCAAGCTCAGGAAATTAACCTCCAAACTTTAAACTTCCGGAAAATGTGCCGAGAATTATTCTACTAAACCATGTCATGAACATCACCAAAAGAAGCTTTTAGTCGTGAAGTCGAAAGTGAAGCGGCGGTCGGGGGATCTGTTTACCGGTGAAAATCACTTATCGTAGTTTTCGGCACCGTAAGAAGCACTTGGTTACAAAAAAAATCGACATAAAATTGGGGTGCGTATTATGGTCCGTAGGTAACATTAAAATTAAATGAATATTTTATTATACATATTTTTATCTTTATTAAATAGGAAATTGAAAATAGCTTTATATACATACGTGACAAAATACAAAATATTCATTTCTAAAAATCTTCCCATACATTTGAGGTGCGTCTTATCGTCCGGTGCGGCTTATGGTCCGGAAATTTGGTTGGGGGCCATTATTACAACCCCCTAGTCTCGCATTTTCCAATTTATCAATTTTTTCTTCGCTTAAAACAAATCTGGTAAATCTAAGAATCGTAACTGGTACCTTCGGGATAGATGTAATGACTGTTACACCATCGGGCCATGTTATGAACTTTATGAATAAGCCTAATTTTCTTTTAATTAGAGACAAAATTCTTTTCACATTTTTAATCAGAATGCCTACAGTAGAAAATAAGTCGAAAGAAAGGTAAATTCACGAAGAGAATTTCAGAACTTCTATAAAAACGAGAGAGAATTTTTCACTACCTTATGATTAAAATTTCTTCCTGTTATTCCTTTTAAAGCTAAATTTTGCCAAATTCAACTACTATTATATATTTTTCCCAATAATTAGAGGAACTTGTTAAGTAGCGCATACGGAAGTTTTAACATCAATAAATGCTTAAGGGACATCTGAAAAAACATTTAATTTTTTAATGCTATTTGTAATAGCAGTTGTTCCTCCATTGTGAATAAATTTCAAAGTATGTAAATGTTATAATTAATTTAAAATTTTATAAAATCTAGAGTTTTGCATAGTTCATAAAAATTGACGACTCCAATCGACTTTTATTTTCCTTTGAGAAATTATTCATTTTCGACGTTTTTAGTCGTTATTCAGTCTCCCTGTTTGCCCGTTCCTCCAGTAAGCTGATAAAGCAGTTTGAGGCAAGGAGTGGAGGGAAGAGTATTAGTCCGTCCAATTGGACGATAAAGCGAGCTACCCTGGGCAATTGCATGATCAGAGGAGACAGAACAATAGCTAAACAGCTGCTTAAAAGTTATTATAAACAGGTATTAAACAGCTGCCGCTTATCGAGTAAGCGATATCAGTTAGCCAGAATTCAGCTGTGATGCTGCATATAAACTTAATTTCATTTTTATTTTTAGTAAGTGGTTGGAATATTTAACAAAGAGTCAGAACATTTATTGAGGATCTTGTCGATGTTTAAGGGACAGCCTCCCGCTGTAGACAGATAAGGAAGCACATGATATTACACTTCAAAGAAATTATTTTGTGTTGGAAGTAGAGCAGATGTCAAAAACGAGACAGCCTGGCGCGATCATATTCAAATGTTAAAGTATGTTAGAATTGTATGTAAATACAGATGATTTACATACCATAAACGTCACTGCTTTCTTTGACCATCCTAATGAGCAATGCAGCGCGACACATGCTATAGATTAAAGAAGTTAGACCTCTATGGAGACATGGGATATTAATAGCTGTTCAAAGTTTACTTATTCTATTATAATTTCAGTGAAGAAAGTCTGCAGATGCCATGATATGATCCTTAAAAAGGTTTACGATAAGGCTTGACGAACCAGACAATGAACTTATCAAAGAAAAATAATTTTGATTCCTTATAGAGGATGAATGGCGATGTTCGTAGAATGGAACCTATTATAATTTTATAAAAGAAAGACAATAAGATTATCTCCTTTTGTATAGGAAATAGCATACCTCTTACATAAAACTTTAAGCAAGGCAGACATTTGCACCTTATGTAGCAATATAAACTAACTGATTGCATTTAATTTCAGATTGTCATCTTCACAAGCAATGGGTTATCAAGAGGAGCCAGTCTGTGTTCAGATTTTGCCCATTTTAAAACTAAATTAGACATTAGAATTATTATTTGCATCATATTTGTCGGAACCTCATGGTTAAGTAACTTGTTTATGGTTTCTATGGACATATAAACTACTCCTTCCTTACATATATACATGTATGTCGATTTATTCATACATATTTACAGAATCTATTAGACACAATTTTCCTTATTAATCAATAATGATCAATCAACAAATCTCCAAAAACCAGAGAGAGAGTCGTAACTCAGTTCAATCTAAAGTTCAGCATGGAAACAGGAAGCACGTCCCATAGTTACCTCTTCTCCTTCTCGCTCTTCTCCTCCTCCTTTTTTTTTGGACTTCCTCTCCCTCCCTTTTTATACCCCATCTTTCAGAAAATCCAGATCATTCTAGAAGCTTTTGGATCGGCGTGGGAAAACTCTGGCTTCCGGTCAGTTAGTGTGTCAGGGCATCTGGTCCCCTGGTGGCCGGTATAACTTTTCTTTGAATTTCTCCATTAACGAACTTGTTTTATGACCACCGTCAATCTTTTCTTAAATTGGTCGCATGTGGTAAGTATTTTCCGAATTAAGAATGAGCACAGTACCACCATGTGTGCATGCCTCTGACAATATCTATATAAGAGCTTGTAAATAAAAGAGCTTGTCTGTTTGTTTGTCCACTATAGAATCATCGACTGTTTCACCCACCGGGACCGAATTCGCCACAGTTAATGTTTAGGACCCGAGAAACTTAAATCAGGAAAAACGAAATTTGGGGCTCAATTAGATTTTTAAAAATTAATTTTTGAATGATTTTTGTGCCTCTAAGCGCACCTCTTAAATGTGGATACAACCCCTTCACCACAACCAGTCTAATTCGATACGCGGGGGAAAAGAGGTTTGTTCTGAGGAGTGGTTTGAGAGTTGGACGGGTGGGGGGGGAGGGCGAAGTGTTTTATTTTTCTTACGTTTAGTGGAGTCGCGAGTCTAAAAAGGTTGAGAACCACTGCTTTAGACAATTCTAGACAATGACATTCAAACTAATAGAACTTAATAAAATTTGGGAAAAAAAAAGAAAGAAAAAAAATTAAGTTTGTTCCATGGCCAGTTTTTGGAAGCCTTCTGTTGATCTAAATATATTAATTGTTTGAGGATCATAAAATGGGAAGAAGTTTAAGAGTTCTACAGGTTTTTTCCCCTAAGTTCGCGAAACAGAGTTAACATACGATATGTATTTGGATTACTTATTCCGTGAAATCATATAAGATAAATCTTTTAGAGTTTTGGAGCTTTTTAACCAGTGGGAGGAAAAGCTCTTTAAACAGAGAAACATAACGACACATAACTTTCATTCCGAACTATTAAACCATTAGTTATATTAAGGCATAAAACAATTAATGAAAATATTTTTAAAGAATGATTGCCCGGGTAGATATATAGATATAAAATTTTTCATGCTTTCCATCAAAAAATCAATGGGTATATCATTTCAGTAGAAATGCGCTAAGCGTATTCTGTCTGGCCAGATGAACAGGAAGAGCGGGGGGTGCAGGCCAGTATTTTTTTGATGAAATGCATGAAAAATTTTATATCTATATATCTACCAGGGCAACGCCGGGCAATAATGCTAGTTCTATATAAAACAGATCAATTGCTTAAAACACTGTGATGGATAAGTTAAAATGCTCTGGTGATTCAAAAATATTTAATGCTTTATTGTCATGAAATCATATTTCCTAGGGAAAATAGGGCTTTAAATTTAAATTTAAGCTTGAATACTCTTATATCTGTAAAAATAAAGCAGAATGTTAGCTAATACGGATGCTGAGATAAGATAAATTAGTCCCTATTACAACCTCTTTTTAATATTTTTTAAGTGAACTTCACATTTAACGTCGTGTTTATACTATCAGGGAGCCTTAATGCTTATGAAAGAGTGGATTCTTTGTCACCAGAAATTTCTTTATAACCGAAGATTACGACTGGAAGAACATATATAAATAAGTATCAGAAGTGTGTTATAGTTTTTGGCAGAAGAAAAGGGCATACGGTGATAGAAGGAAGGATCAGAATAGCCGATGTACGAGAAAGAGCACGTTTTATCAGTTAATAAAAATTTGCTCATATTCAAAGCAACTGGAAATAAAATTAAAAACTGAATATGATAACCTATGATTCAAGTAGATACAGACAAAGAATATGCCATGCGGAACATAAAAGAAGGTTTAAAATTAAATAACAGGTCTAACAATATGTTATGAACTCCAGGAGTCAACAGTACATATGAAAATGTAGGGAACACCATGAAATGAATTATGGAGTACAGTGTCCGCTGATTGTGTCCAATGCTGGTTCCGCCAAACAAAAAGAGATTTGTTACGTATGGTCCTACGAAATCAGGCGTATTTTGTATTCTTATTATTCCTGAATTGTATTCTTATTATTCTATGTGCCGCCTACATAGCGTAGTGGTTAGCGTTCTCAGCTGCCACGCAGTGGGCTTAGGTTCAAATCCCGAATAAGTCTTGGTCGTTTCCGTGTCGTCCCCCCTCGTAGGGAGCAATGCTGGCTCACCTAAATAGTGCTCCCAAAATAAAGCAGCCAGCAAAACTTCGCGGATCTTCATGGGGACCTTCATGGGGTGTTCGCGGGTCTTCATGGGGTCAGAAAAGTACCTACCGTCAGACACAAGTGCCTGCCGCAATGAAAAAAAAATTCCTGGCGTAGAGGTCTCTGAATGCTTATCTTTAATCAGCATTTTGTAAATAACCAGGGGCCCCTAGGCTCGCTACGCTCGCTCCTCTGTTATGGCTATATAGGGGTGATTCTCGGGCTATGTAACAGCTTCCATGCATTTACTGTTGTCACCCTTAATGCGAAGGGCGTTTCATCACTGCTGAATTATCAGAATTAAAATTCAATTAAAAATCGAAAATTTAAGATATAGACTTGAAATGAGGTTTATATGAATAAGAAAGCTTTCAGCTTCCATGTGATGTAAATATTTTCTTTGTAAGATAAAAACTCGAGAAGCATCGATATTACATACACATAGGGGACGATATTTCTTGAAAAACTGTGTTTCATTTTTTGATGAAAATATTAGTCTGTTTTAAAATATTTTTAAACAAATGAGGTCTAGTTTGAAAGAGAAATGCCTGTAGTCTTAGATTGTAAAAAGATTAAAATTCTACAATCATTTTTTGGCGAGTTATCGTAATCTGAACATGAAAAAGTCGATATTTTCCCACAAAACATAAAATTAAAAAAAAACTTAAAAGTCCGACGAAGATGAGACATGTCATACTTTGTTCCCCATATTTTTCTGCATCTATTGGTATCGGTCTCGACCCCATACCCCAGCGGTTTCAGAGGATATAGCGTAACAAGCTTTTGACAGCGGCGGCGGGAGTTACTTTTTTTTTTCGAATAGAGAGAAACTGTCTGCAACTTAATCTCTGCAGTGATAAAGGCTCTGTGTTTTGGAGCTGGTTTAGATGAACACGAGTTGTTCGTCTTGTAAATATTCTCCATGTGACGAATCAGGATATCTATAGAAAAACTTTAGATGATCTTGTCATACTTTTAGCAGATAAGTAGATATATTCGTTCTGTGCTGAGATGTCAGTTTTTTCAGGACAATAATTTTAAAGTCCATACGCTATGGTATGGTTTGAAGAGTACATGAAAACGTCAACGTTTAAACTCCTCAGCCTTATCTTCCGAATAAAATATTTTTGAATATCGTTGTCGTTATCTGGAACAAAAAGTAAAACTAGATTTCACCATCCCAAACGACCTCAATGAATTTTGAGAGTCTGATTTTTAACATCAGTAAAAATCTCTGGAGATTACTTAATATGTGTAAGTGATTTCTCGAAAAAATGTAAAGGTGTATGTGACGTGGTGGTGTAACTGTGTGCTGAATAAAAATTTCTGTGGATGACTAATTTTTTACTAGTAACCTTAAATTAGAAAAGGATTTTATTTTAACCATTGAAATCACCAAAATTAGAACTTTTTTCTTAACTAAAAACTTCACTAAAGACATTTAAGAATGATGACGGCTAAAAAAGTAGGGAAAGTGAGTGGTTAGCTTAATTTTGTAACGTAATCTGTAGACATCGTGAATACAATCGTGGAAAAAACTTCCATTTCATCCCTTCAAAACACGACTTGTTAATAAAATAGGTGAAAATTTTTATGGTGAAATTTTTACTCTTGTGCCAAAATGGAGTACACATTCGCTGTTTGGTTACTTTTTCACAGCATTTAGCTCAGAATTGAGCCTTATTTCAAAATTAGAAATTTCTTTCTCGTCTTGTCAGTAAAAATTTCTGCTCTTTTATCATAAAGTAAGTGCAGAAGTTGCTCTTTTTCCGAGAATGAGTTTTTACTTTCAAGAAATTACACTTCTGTCAAACATTTAAAGGTGTTAATGCAGAGGAACGAATGGCTTTTCCCTCTAAGAGTGAACACGTGCATGTCTGCAAAGAGGGACGACCCTTTCAAATATCTTTAACCCTTCAGCGGGCGGGCCCGTGTACAAAGTGCAAAATTTTCGTAGTTTTGAATGGTTTGTTTTTACATGTAAGGTTTGAATGTTCTAAGCAGTTTCTATTTATAGCTACACCCTTTCTAACGCAGGTCTGATTTTCTGAACCTTGTATTCCTTTCCATTCATTGTTAGTCGTGATTTAATCGTGGTAAACCAGCGATTATACTGGATTACAATACGACAAAAGCAGGAATTGCTGTAGTTGATCATATGTGCAGCTATTACACGGTATCCCGCATATCACGAAGATGGACTTTCTCATTGTTTTTTAGGTTTTTGGACATAATAGCAATCAATTCGCAAGTTGTCCTTAGATCCAATAAACGGATAGATTTGAAATAAGGCGATTGTATCTGAATTCTTTGGCCTTTAATTATAAACATATCTCATGTTGTCAACATTTTATATCTTGACATAAAATACAGAATTATTATTTTCAATTTGAAAAAGAAAAAGTTTATTACAAAAGGAATAATCAAGGTTGAAAGAGACGTTGCACTTTGTACCACGCTCGCCTACTGGTGTTCCAAAAATTGTTAAAGTAAAGTTAGGGAAGTTAGAAGAGTTAAAGTAAAGGGAGACAAAAATTAGTTTTCACTATTTTTCTGTTAAATTTCGATTAATTTATCTTCCAAAATAAAGTTGTAAAAGACTTCAAAAGCACGGAAGCCACGTGTTTTCTTACAAAGACAAATAAAGAACATCAATGGATCGCTTTCCACTTGTTTGAATTCCAGAGGACTTCTTGGGATTTTCCCATCGTATCTGTCTGGTCATAACATCAAAATTTTCCTTGGAATATCAATATCCATTGAAGCCGAAGACACGAGAGAATGACCTTCCATCTGTGAACCTTAGCCGTGAAAAAAAATCAGAGTGACCCAACATTCACCCTCCAGCGTGACAATTTACGCTCACGATTCCTTCCCCAGAAACAATCGGCGATGGTGGCGGAAAATCGTTAAAAACGTCTCGCAACGGGCTGGTCGTAAATTCACTTTCAGTTGACATTCTCTGCTCTCATTTACCTGGTACAAAAATCGTAGTTCCAGTCGCTTGGCTGATCAGAAGCACCGCGGTCTTGGTGAAAGATAGAGATGTTCCGCCCTCAGCGATAGGCCACAGACTTTTATTTCCTTGTCGAGAGCTTTTTATGTGGGGCATGGACTATAGAACCCGACGAATTTTATTAAATGTGTAGAACTAACATTCAATTTTTTAGATTGAAAATGACGTCAACATGGAAGGTAAGTTACATGGGGATTTTTATTTTTATTTTATAGCTTTAATAAAAAAAGACAAATGTTTTAATGGGAAGAAGTTGTAAATTAGTATACTAGTTGATAAGTTACAGTGGATTAGCTTGTAGAACTATGTTTTGATGACGTTTGTAATTTTCCCTTATTTAAACGAAATTATCAAAAGCAGGTAATAACTAGTCAGGAAGTACCAATTGAACTTTCGAGTGTTGGTGCGAAGGAGTTGATAGTGAACATTCACGCATTAGTATAAAATTCATGTCAAATAACACAGCTAGTTTACTGTTTAGGAAAGGCATACCTTTGGCAGACCTGGTGCACTTCTTCGTCTAATACTTGGACTGCCATGCCGTTTAATCTTCAGGACCATCAGAATACAAATTTGGACAACCTTTGCTGTGCGTAATCTAAATATCTTACTTTTCAGTAAACTGAATTGTCAGTTCAATTAGGTCGAATCCAATGGAATTAAGAGTTTTTAATAGGTAAAATATAGTAAAATGTCTGATATTCTAATTTTGTTGAAATCAAATTATTTTAATTCTATATTTTAGTAAAAGGAAGCCATTTCATTAGATACATTTTTTAAAGCAAAATTTTTTATTGACTCTGTTCAACAGAATATACTTAAAACTGAAATGCTTTCCCTTTCTGGGTATCATTAAAAACCCGTCGTCTAAAATTTTCTCTCTAGATAAGCATTTATTTCTATAGTAATTAGAGAGGTTCTCTTATCATTTCAGAATACCGAAAAATAATTACTTTCTCTAGTTAGAAAATTGAGAGGTTATTTTAAAGCAATAGGATATTTAAAGCAAAAATAAATAAACAAATAAATAAAAAAATAAACAAATAAACTATTATAAACTGAAACTCTATTTTCTACCGAGAAGCTTAATGTACATATTAGGTTACATTTAAAGTTATAGCGAATCTGATGAGGCTTGAATTTGTAAAAAAAGATTTGTAAGAAATTGCAACATTTATTTGTCTTCCTTTCAGTTTATATCTTCTAAAAATAAGTCGGGCTGGTCTGATTTCAACTTAAAAGAAAGGTTATAAAGAGGCCATTAAACGATGACTTTATAAAACTTTCCATTTATAATACCTACTTTTTTAAGTTGTATTTTATTTTCCACTATCAAATTACTGTATGTGTTTTCAAAATAATTTGCACTGCTGATCTTCGATATTAAATCGTGTTATTAATTAATTTCTATGTTGTAACGACACTTTTATTATAATTTAGTGCTATATTAAATTGAAAACTGTATATTTTAATTACAATGAATGTTTTTCTTGAAAAATTTAAAAAGGTCTTATTATTATTATTAAGTCGTGTTTGACTGAAAAGACGATTGCCCGATAAATTTGTATTTTATTATTTCAAAATTTGTTTAGTAAAATTTTTATGAAATTAGACATAATTTTAAATTTGTACACCACAAAGCATCTATCCAATTCTAAGTATTGTGTCAAAAAATTCGTATATAATCCATCCGAAAAAGCTAATGAATACTTATTTAATGACAAACGGGATTTCCCTTTCTCCATCCCTGTCAGTAATATGGTACAAATTATGATGAAAAATATCTCACAGTACTGACTACCATACATCAAGTGGCACGCTTTATTTTTTTTTTCCGATGTCGTAAGCAAAAATTGTCTGAACTTCACATGAGTTCTTACATAAGATGGTAGGTAAGTCCCATTGTTCCTTCCACTTAAAGCAGAAGGCCGTATTATGAAGTTTACTTTCGTTACGAAGGCCTTTTCACGAATAAGGGAATGTGAATGAATATATATTTTCTGACCATTAAGTTGCTTTAAGAGGAAAATAAATTTATTTAGAAAATTATTGGACTTTAAGAGGGTAATTTTTTTTAGCTAGAAATTAAATTATAATTATTAGGGGCATATAAAAGATGCATTCCGGTTCTAAAATGCTAATTTTTAGAACTTACCCTTTTATTATTTTTGTTATAAAATTTACTATTTTCCCCCCTTTTTTGTATATTTCAATATTGTTATTGTCTAATGTATATCGTGAGTTAGGAAAAATGTCTGAAACAATCCTTTCCGAGGTATATATTAAATGACAACTTCGAACAAAAGTAAAATATTTGCATTGCATAGTGAGTGCAAAATTTATGCCCAATATCATATGATCAATTCATAATGGATAACAGTTCAAAAATCAGAAGTAGAAAGAATCGAGTACTCAATGTTAAGAATGATTAATTTTTGCCATTTTGTTTAGAAACGAATTAGCTTGCCTCATTGCACAACACAACAAAATTAAAGTTTGATTGAAGTTTATATTGTATATTATTTGCATTTCAACTGCATCCAGATCTTATACGAGAAAAATTATAAAAACAATTATAATTTGAAACCGCAACAATTTTTTTCTTTTATAGAAGGTTCTTTTTTTAACCTCTATATGGGTTGAATATATTATTGAAATTCATTAAAAATTCTAAGTACCTAAATAATACTGCAGTGTATATATATAAAAATAAATATATAGATATATATATATATATATATATGTGTGTGTGTGTGTGTGTGTGTGTGTGCGTGTATTCTGATATATGTATGTATTAAAATGTAAATTCCTCTCAATATTATTAAGTACTTGAGTTATATTTGTTGGAAATAAAATCTTACTCTCTCGATCCAAATAAAAATTTTCCAAGGGCACCAAAATTTTATAATAAACTCAATTACATGATCTTTATTACTACGTTAAATTTCAAATAAGAATGAAAAGGATATCAACGGACGACTCTGGTGGATCACCAACAATACGTAATTAACACAGTTATTTAATCTTACATATTTCCTACTACCATAGCCTATAACGAGTATTGATGACTTCTCAGTGAAACATTTAATTCAAATCTTTTATATTTTTTTCCCTTAAAAGCTATATTTTAATACCACTAAAATGTTTCAAATTCTTGTCCATCTAAGGAAGCCCAGGGTGAGGGTTTAAGTTGTCACCTGGAATTAAAGAGCATTTATCATAAAAATAAAATATACACAAATAAATAAAAATATTTTCACATAAGGAAGTTTACGTAAGTAAAGAATTTAAAACTAAATATTTTTCAATTTCATTTAAAAAAGCGTATTAATTCCCCGTTGTTTTATGAAAGTATATTGCATGTGCATATGCTTCTTGAGAGACTTTGTGTATTTTCCCTAGTTTGGAACAAGGAAGGCATAATGCTGATATCTCTTATAAAATTGCACAAATGAGGTGGGTTGGGGAAAGAAAGGTCTATATGTATGTACGGCTTATTTCGCAAAAGGGAGTTATATCCTTCAGAATGTTTGGAACTGTATCATATTATCATTTTAAACACAGCTGCCTTTCCCAATTCTTATTTTATTTTATTGTATTTTCCTAGTATCTTTTTTATTTAACCGAAAACTTATTTGAAATAACAATCTAAGTCTGTTGGGTGATAGCTACATCTAGACTGAGTCGGAAGAAAGCGGAAGTCAGACATCCTTTACCAAGGAATGTTTAATCAATTATAACACGCTAAAGAATTTAAGGTACTAAATTATTAAAAGAAGCACATCTCTATTTTCTTAGTCCAAAGCATACCGAAGAGGTTTTTAGATTCAAGTAAGCACACCATATGTTGCTAGTTAATTACACTGCCAGACACAATACCTTAATGGTGTTTTGCGAGCATGCATCCTGTTGTATATCTGTGCTTTAAGTCTATTTTTACCGGAATAAATGTTTGCATAATTTGTCCTCTGCAGAAGGATATATCTAAAATTCCTTGCAAAGTATCTTTAGGATATTTTTTACACACAGTTCCTTTGTTCTATAGTCGTCTAAGATTTTTGATTTTAAGAATGAATTATGAAAATATTATTTTATGAACTCTAAATTACTCATATAAAGGGTTGTTTAAGGGTTCTTTAGGGTAGTTGAAATTTTATAAAGAAAACTTTCATAAATATCGACAAAGTATACAGAAAAATTTTCCTACACACAAAAGTTTAAAAAAATGCAAATACAGCTATTAGTTTATCTGATAAATCGAATACTAAATCTTTTAAACAGGAAAACTCACTTCCTCAATATCTACAATAAAAATAAATTTATTCATTATTTATTAAATTATATTTATTATTTTATTTCATTTTATTTTTTAATAACTTTATTTTATTTTTATTATTTTATTTATATATTTTTTAAAAATAATAATTTATTAATTTTTTTAATGCAGGTATTAAGAAATTGCGTGATTCCGTTATGCGTTTTTCTCAAGTTTTCTGTAAGTTACAGGCTTTTAAATTCGGAATTTGGGATTTTTCCTAATATAATTTCGAATTTCCCACATATTTTTTGTTTGCTTTTTAAGATATTAAAAAAAAGACTCACTCTGGGAAAAACTCGTTTCAAAATGTGTGTAATTAAAGAAATTAATTTTTCCCCCTTAACATAGAACTGTCTTCATTATTGAAAAATCATTTCGAAAGCATATGAATATTGCCAAATTAAAATTATTTTTAGACACCAAAAATTATCAGTACTGCTATGAATTTAATTGAAAGCGGTTTTAAGTTCCTTTGATAAGCTTTTCTACAGTAATAGATTATTGAAGAGTGTGTTCTTAACTTTTTAGTGGATGCAGAGAATATTGGTGTAAATTCTTCGAAAACATAATCATGAATTTAACTTATTATGAGTTTCTACATAGCATGTTTATAAATTGCCTTACACAAAAAAGCTCCTTCATTAAGATAAGTTTGATTAAACATAAAGAATAATACAAAAATATCGAGCAATATATGCTATTATCATGAATTAAGCATATAAGAGTCATAATTTTGAAATATACAAAAGTTTTTCTTAATATATAAATTTGCTATGACAAAGAAGACCAAGATCTGAGGATTCAAAATAAATTTTTACTTTAGACGACAAACTGAATTTCTCACGAATAATAGAGAGCTTTTTAATATCCATGCAGAAAATAATTATAAATATTTGTACAATATACAAAAGAGGGAAGTGCGGATAAATTTATAGCCACCAGTGACAAATGAGAGTTCTTCGCATCATGCCATAATTCAGTTAAAAGAAAACCGGCCCCAAATTTAGGATATCAGGTTCTAGTTTCTTCAGAATCCTGGACCGAGCAGAAGATCGTTGCACTGGCATATAACCTTGGTGAAAATCGATCGCAAACCGCTGTGAAGTACATGAAAAATACTCATAGAGGAAATAAAATTACCATCATCGAAAAAGTTTCGTTTTGTAACTAATACCCCTTTGAATATTGCTTTTATTTCATTTTACGTGGTCTTCTGATGTTTTAAAGAATATTTTAAAGGCATTTACAAAAGGATATATCATCAAATGTTCCTGAGTTTGAAACTACTTTTGACACCTACATTTGTTCCATCAATAAACCATATTTTATGGTTACAGCAGTTACTGTGATTTCTTGTTATTATTATTCCATATCATTAGACAAATCCAAGCATATCTCGTAGGTGAATCTGTTTCAAAACCTCCAAAGGTGGTTTCTCCAGCAATTTACTAGTGTGAGCATTTATTTCATTTTACGTATACTAGGGGTTCATTTCAAAGAAGGGCGATTTCAGTACGTTACGAAATATGATAGTACGTACTATATGATGCCAAAATTATCTAAAAATGTCGTTCGAAAGCGTGTACAAGCGAGGAGCAGATGCAGGTTATTACAATAAAAAAGTACGATGATGCTAAAGTTCTGGTCTTTCTCGGGAGCTATAGATTCAACACGAATCTCCTTACGTATATCGAATGTGTCTTGTTTATACTCTTCTCCTTTTAAAATATGCAACTACATAAGAATCTTTAATTTGACTTTCAGGAAAAAATATTTACTCTCCCTTTGTGTTCCGTAAAAAAAAGAGGATGATATAATTTTATGCTGTTGTCCTAATCGTATTCTGTTGCAGAATAATATCTTTCGTATTTCGCTTATTGATGAAAACTTTTCAACCGTGCTGATGGAAACGTTGAAGTATTTAGATTGGAGTTCAATTTACAGAATTAACACTAATTACTGAAACTATATCAGTAATAAAATGATTTAGAAAATTACCATGAATCTATTATTTCATCACCCAACAGAAATACAGTACATATGTACTGTACAGGGAATTCTTGAAAGTTGTTACAAGATAAAGAATCAGTATGGTATGCATTAGATGAAAAACACTTTTTAAACAGTGTCAGGGATTTTACAAATGCTCTGTTAAAAGGATCTTCTTAAAATAATAGGGATATGTTTCTTTAAACCCCCATACAGTAGCACTTTATATTATTGAAAATATACAGCAACATTTTTTTCAGTTTCGCCGTCTTGTATGTTGGTATGCTCGAAAATACATATTTAAAATGTTTCATGTTGTTGAAATTTCTAGAGCTTATATACTTATTCCAGGTCAATTACTTCTAGGTAAGAATATAACATTGTTTGAATATATTCTGTTTCTCTTTACAGTCGTTTTTATCCATCTACATGTATGACATTTAAATATGCCTTTCATGTGTACCATCTACAGAGAATCTACCGTCATTCTCTACCATAGTTACAGCTATAACAGAATTCGATGATTTTTCTTACGTATAGAATAATATTTTTTATTTACACCTTAAAAGTTTTTTGGGGAACGGAGATACTTTAAAATGATGTACAATGTATGAAACAAAATGCTTTTTTAACTTAAAATGATTAACTTAAAATGATTTTAATAATTTAAAATAATTTTTTTAACGGGGTCAGCATAAAACATAACAGAAGTTAAAACCATTGCAAGAAATGTATTGTTTTCGCGAACGTTTTATTAATTGCAAAAGTTTTTTTAGAACGGAGATCCTTTAAAATAATATACAACGTATTGAAACAAAATAACTTTCTAACCCAGGGTCAACAAAACACGAATAGCTTAACGGAGATTGTAATCGATACAAGAAATGTATTAAGAACATTCGAAAGGTTACGAAGGTAATACGCCAAAACTTCTTGTTATTTTATTTCACTGCACTTGTCGAGTTGACAAAAAGATATAGACAAGTGCACGCACACCCAGAAAAAAAAAATAATTTACTAGTATAAAAAAATGACCGAAGAAGTAAACATCACATTCATAAAAAAGGTGTGTTAAATTATGTTTTTACATTATGTATTACGGAAGTATTTTTTTCAAGACAAGTTACATGCCGTAACTTCGGTTATAGTTTTTAAATGGGTAAATCTGAAATTCAAAAAGCAAAATCGCAGCTTCGAAACAACATGAGAAATAAACGTGGGTCAATTTACATATCTCAAAGGAAAGCGAAGAACTGGAGAAAGTGACGCGTTGCTCTTTTTTTCCCCCTCTGTTTGTTTTGATATACAAGATTTTGAAATGGTTGATGAAATTCTGTCCCCAACGACCATGACAAATGACGACACATGCCTCTCTCGATTAAATCAAAACTCGTGAATAAGAGAACTGAATTATTGAGATAATTGGAAAGAAATGTCATTATTTACTCGTTCTGACGCTTAGTGATTTTCAGCTTGAGACATGTTTATTGGTCGTGTCGTGACTTCCTATAATAAAGTAGGAAAAAATAAGAGGAAAGATTTAGGAAGTAAAAAAAAATCTAAAATTTTAAAATTTGAAGGAGTTTGATTTTTTTTAAGGAGTAAAGTAACCTAGTCCAGTAGTGCGCAAACATTTTTCGACTTTATTTGAATAAAAAAAAATCTTTCTTTCCATAAAAAATCATGCTATCAACATTTTAGTGTAGTAGCAATTTAAAAAAAACTAGGAAAATGTAAACAAAAAATAGAAATGAGAAATAAGCAAATTTTTACAAACTATTTTAAAAATCAATGAATGAATCAATTTTATGTAGATTGTGGGTGCATATTTATTTTGTCTAATAACAATAAAAAAGTCTCGCTCTGTCTTTGTTTTTGCCAAAGCTCATGTAACCAAACTTCATACTGAAATATCAATATGTATTTGTGTTTCATATAGGCAAATGAGTATGATTTCAAAATTATATGCTTCATATTAAAACATTGAAAATTATAAATTGTATTTATATATATAAAACTAAAATAGAAAAAAATAATGAGAAGGGGGAGCCTGAAATACGAATAATATGTTTTCAATATTAGTTGAAATATTTTAGAGTGCTACTGTTGCATCATCTTCCGGGTTAAGTCTTCATCGTTGCATGGCATTTACAGCAATTAATTTTGAAAAGCCATTCTCCCACAGCTAGGTAGAAGCGAATGTAAGTAATGTATAAATAGCGTTGCTGTATAAACTGTTTGACACCTTATATAACAATATCATATCATACATATTTTTATACAACAATATCGTATCATATAGGAAAATATAAATAAAAATAATATGAAATGTGTTATAGAAAATTCAAAGCATACTTTTTAATTAAGTAATTCAATGATACATACAGTCGAACCCCGTTATAGCGAACCCGGTATATAACGAACGAAAATTTTGGTCCCGCCGTTTTCCTATTGTACGTGATTTAATTAGTATTGTGTCGGTTTAATGTAATCGATTTTAGTCGACTTAATTCATTAATAATGATTTTTAATATATTTTATCATTTTTTAATACATCATTATTGAATACACATTGCAACAAATGAGTTATATATTTTGGGAACTCTAGCATTTTTCTTAACTGTTCGGATATAGCGAACCACCGGATAAAGCGAACAAAACCTTTCGCCCCTTGAAGTTCGTTATAACGGGGTTCGACTATATTTATTTACTTCAAACTGTGACCCCTCCAATTTTTTCGTGACCCCTCGGCGGGTCGCGACCCATAGTTTGCGTACCCCTGACCTAGTCTTTCTAAATTCCTAATGATAAAAGGCTGAAAGCATATAAGGTCACATCTTTCGAGCTACCGTTTCAGACAGATCGTTAGACGCGTCCAGACATTTCTGTCGAGCATTTATAAAATTCCAGTCGTTATAAAATAGCTATTTTTTTACTTCAGTGTTTACAAGAGAGAACCCATAATTAACGGGTAACCAAACTGCATCTATCTAGACTCCATAAACTAATATGTCATTTAAAAAGAAAAGAATACAATAACTGCCAAGTGCTGGGCCGCCTTGAAATGCCACAACTTTAGTTGTATTTGGATTTCATCAATTAACATGACTGCAAACGTGCAAATACAAAACATTTAGCCCATCACAGACTATAAATTTACACTGCGATGAGAGATTGCATTAGGAAATGCTCGTGTAATATGTGGTATTTTTTCTGCATTAAGAAAGGGGTTAAATGATGTATTGCATGCACGGTTGGCAATATTGAGCATTGTTGAGAATTTCGGAAGCTTTTGTTTCCAGCCCTAATATATGTTCCATTAGGCTTTTTTGTTATCAATACTGTTCTTGCGTAAAACCTGCTGCTTTCAATCTTTCAGGATATTTTTTAAATTTTATAACTTAAGAAATTACGTCCGTAGGCCTTAATTTCTGTCTACTTAGGCTGAAAAGGAATATACTTTACGACTGGCG
Organism: Dolomedes plantarius; assembly: GCA_907164885.2. NCBI lineage: Eukaryota > Metazoa > Arthropoda > Arachnida > Araneae > Dolomedidae > Dolomedes > Dolomedes plantarius. Next base: position 132,272,417 of record OU015498.1, read on the forward strand.
TAGTAGTTACTACTCATATGTTGTTATTATATATTGTGTTACTATTTTTTCTTAACACTGTTTTGATTTCTCACTCTACAACAATCAGTTTAATAAAATATTACTAACCCTTAACTCCAGTCTCTTTCCCACAAAAAGTAAATAACAATAATTTAATAGATTGAATTTAATCCTTTGATTATGGAATGCATTCTCAGTATTTTTTTAGAGTAATATGCCAAGAAGGAGGTGTAACGTCCTTATTTACGTATAAAGCCGTGAAAATCATACTAGCTCATAGCCTGTCTCAGTCGCAAGGAAAATTATTGAACTTTCCAAATCAGTAGCCCCAACATCACGTTTTCAGTGGTGATATACAATGAGACATTAAATAATTAAAGTGTTTGTTTCGAAGTGGAATGTTTAAAATTCATTATTCAGTTACTTATTAACACTGCACTAGCCGCGTATTTAAAAATTGCAGCTATGGTCGCGTGTTCGACAGGCGCTACATTATTTTATTTCGGTTTTAGTTATCCTATTAGTAAAAATAAATATTTATTAAAACAGTAAATTAAAGACACGATGCATGTAAAGGAAAACAAATCAATTTCTTAAAAGAAATTGTAATTGTTCCAAATTTCCTACAAAATAAACATCTTGCCTTATAAAATAAAATTTGAATCTAAAATAAAATTGCTCAAATAAAAGTAGGTAAGACAGCAGGAGGCAGGAAAACACAACTGCGTCCTAAAAATAACTAAACGTTTATTTTAGAAAAAAAAACACTGAAACTTTCGATAAGCAAAACCAATTAAAGAATTATCAACTCTAATAACAAGGCAATGAACTTCTATCAAAAGCTACCTAGCTATCCCCAATCACCCTCTCTCACGAATGTATCCTATTATCTTTACTCTACCCCCCCCCCTCATCCTCTCTGAACACAGATTCATCCTACCTTATATATATATATATATATATACACACACACACACACACACACACATATATATATATATATATATATATATATACAGGGCTAGATTTGAGGCGGAACGCGCCGGAACGGTGTTCCGGTACCTCTCTTTATCAATAATTTGGAATAGCCCCCCCCCACACACCCCCCCCCCGGAAGGCTACCGTTCCGGCACCTCTATTTCTAGAAATCTAGCACTGTATATATATATATATATATATATATATATATATATACTAATTTCAGAAGGGATGAATCTTCATATACTGCAAAAGTTATCTTAGAAAATAAACTATACGCAAGTTATAATGAGGCTGGTAGGTATTGTAGCCACGCCTCCTTAAATTCCCATGAATGCGAGTTCAGATTGAAACTGAAACCCCGCAAACTTTATGATCAGTACGTAAATGACGTAAAGCAATAGACAGAATCGTGTGAAGTTGCCAGGGAAAAAAAACTGATCTATGCAATTCCATAGTTTTTCCTAACGGTAATTTTATATACACTTTTTACAATAAAATTAATCAAAGCAAGTGACAAAAAAGGAATTTCTATAAGCAGTTTTTACATTACGATAAAAAATAAAGCAAATTTTAAAAGAAATGTATTCTTATTAGCAATTTTTACAAATTTGGTGAAACGGCAATCAGGTGTTTTGGTATACATCCGTTTACTATGAAAGAATGATAGCAACTGCAGAAGGTTTTATAGTTAGCTATAACTCAAACATAAACACTTCGAAGGTACTGATATCGGCTGAGCATATAGTGCAGTCCATCAATATGCAAAGTGTAAACAAAGTGCTATTGGCGTTTGTGAGAAGCCACGCGACCAGTGCAGGGATAATGTTATTGATGGTCTTTAACCCTCAAACCGGCCCATGAATTTGTTGCCACTATCAAGACTATCGGTCAAATTGACCCCCAAGCCTGAAAAGCTGTTATTTTTGCGTTATTACGATGGAACTGCATGTTGATATTGTGCACAGGGTTGTTTGATTTATATTAGTGATGAATAGTGAGGGGAAAATCATCTACACTTATTTATTCAATTTATTTTGATCTGGTATCTACATCATCAAATTGTGGGGCTCTTAAAAGAATTGCAAAATGTTTCTCAGACATAATTGCTCGGAAAAATTAGCCTGCCAGTGATTGGTGTAGAGAAGTGTGATGTCAAGGCTTCACAGGATACTTTAAAAATCGCACAGGATACTTTAAAAATCGCACAGAACACTGAAATCCCTATCAGGACCCTCCCTATCAAGACCGGTAGGGCTCCTGTTAATGCTCAGTGACAATAACAGGTCTACCGGTAATTTTGACCGCCATACTTTTACAAAATTGCAACTTACTGGCAAATGGTGAGCATTTGTGAAACCCTGATGTTCTCTCCCTGATGTACAGGAACTGTGGATCTTTGACTGAGGATGTCAAAGCCAGCCAAGAGTTCACGCCTCTCCCCACTTCTGCCCCACCCCTTAGTTCCAACGCTGCCGGTCATAATGACCGGTGGGCCGGTTTGGGAGTTAAAGAGGCAGTCTAAGACTCTTACACAGTCTTTATAATTAATAAATATACCATGATGCACTTATATTTTTAGTTACTGTATTTGTAAACCTGCTTCATTCAATCTTTTGGCATATTTTCATCTTTATCACAATATTCCTGCTTCTTTCAGTGGCGTTTTGTCTCAGCCGTCTACTTATTTCTTCAAGTGCACCATATAAATTGTCAAACAACAACACTTCCAACCACCTCCACCATGAACACTGAAATATCTGAGGTGACTACTCCAACCACTACTTTTGTTCCCACCCTGACGCCGTTTATCACCACTGAAGGATCTACTCTTGCCACTGCGGATTCTGAATTGCCCTCTACCACATTTGCCACCGAACAGTCCACCGTGGAAGCTACAACAGAGGGACAAGCCTCAAACGAAGATCTAAGAGCCAGTGGGTTAAGAAGAGGCTATAGATTTGATTCCACCAGGAACAGACCTAATGCTAATCAGCAAGCCGGCCCAGAAGCTGTATGTATTTTTGATTCAATTAAATTCACAACTCATTTAAAATGCAAGGAACTTAATATATTGCGTAATGTTTATATTATAACACATAATTATTGATGTTTATCCTGTAAAAATTATCAAGAGAAGCTATTTATAAGAACATATCAGAATTACTGTAAAATGTAAGCAATAGGAATGAGATTAAAATATTAAGGAACTGAAAGAACAGAATATTATATTCTAAGCTCTGATTTATCTCCTTCTTGGAAAACAACTTTTCTCATACATTTTACTGCTGAAAAAAGAAAAATACTTCTTTGAGCTTTGAGATCAATCATAAGTCCATACTTTACATCACCAACTTATTCATTAATGACAGCAAATTTTTTAGAGCAAAGTGTGCACTTTCAATAATATATATATTTTTTAATGTGGCAGGTACTTTTTTCTATGACATTGCCTATCAACACCACAAGGTCTTGCTGGCTACTTTATTATGGGAGCACCATACTTTCAATAATATAAAATGGTTAATTTGCAAAATCAGCTAAGAAATATTAATTTCTTCTCTCTTCAGAGGAATAAAACTTCCTAATTAAGGCAGCTATATAGTATATTAACCTTTTATTAGTAACTGAGAAATAAAAAAAATAACCTCTTACAGTCATAAAGGTAAAAGTAATGCATATTTTGAACAGTTATATTTATGTTTTGTAATATTCTAATGACGCGATCACGTCCTACATACTTCTGTGTATACTTTCACTCATTCTCACTATTTTCCCTCTATTATACACCCATCACATTCTGTAATATTTTGTTTGTTTCCTATGCCTCGGTTGGAAATTTAGCCTGTTATTAGTTTCCGTAGGTTCTCGATTGATTTAGGATTCGGAAAAATTTTGAAGCCATAAAAATTAACTTTCTTCCCTCATAAATGGTATAAACGTTTACGGGGATGAAGTAACATTCAGATTCTTGCTTTTGAAAGTAAAATTTCTCTTAGGAACTAGCTTTTAACCCTGTTGAAGTTTTTCAGTCTCTATTACTTTGATGAATTAACTGATCCTATCGAATTTTTCCTTCTACAATATACAGATGACCACAATGCGTTCGCAACTAAGTGACTTTACCATTGTGTCTAAAGAATATTTGACCTTTATCAGCATCGAATGTTTTTTATACTCTAAAAAAATTTTCTTTTTGTCCATTTTAAAAAAATCAATGACACTTGATATATTTAAGATGGAATAGGTGTTAATAGGTAACGTTCATTTTTGCGAGAGCTTTTGTGATCATAGTTTTACCTTCTGTATTCTTGCATTGCACCATTTCATTTGTTTTAATGTTGCATAGGCAAGTTGCCCTATAATCAATCAGCATTTTGTTGTCCTGCTTTTAATTTTTCTGTATTTTTATATTTACTGAAGTATTATGGTGACTGAGGATCATATAAATGTCTTGCCTAAACGTAGCAATTAAAATATCAGCCACGTGAGTTTCTCAACTGAGGCTAAATTTGCAGTCAGTTGGCAATGTACTTTAGCCCTACATTAGCCAAACTAGATTGTCCGTAAGTTTTGACTAAATAAGCGTAAAAGCTCTGTATTTTAAAGTAGGTATTAAGATCTCTCATCTCGAATTCTTGGTATTCAGGTCGACTTCTCAATAAGATTATTTAAAAAATTTCTTCATGATTTGAAAGCTGAAAATTTGTTTAATGACAGCTGTTCTGTCCCTTGATCATTTATCCCAGAATCAGGCAACTTAATGTTAGTTTCAAATTCCTATCCACCTAAAAAATTTCCAGCTCCGTAAGTATAATGATATTGTAGGGAGGATACCAATATACAGGGTGGTCATAAAAAAACTGTCGATACATGGACCTCTAGAGGCTGTACTGTTCAACCGATAGAGATGAGATTTCAGATATACACTGCTGGCCACCCAAATTGCAACACCAAGAAAGACAAGAGATATCACAACAAAATTTATTTTGTAGATAACATGTTGACCAAGTATCAAATGATTAAATTTATAGACTTCTGTGAAGTGTGGTTCCTGCCAAAATCAGTAGCCAGAGTAGCCGCCATTGTTGGAGATCACCGCTGCCACACGCCTCGGCATTGATTCAAAGAGACTTTGGATGAGTTCTTGGGGTACAGCAGACCAAGCAGCTTCCACACGTTGCCAAAGTTGATCTGCTGTGACAGCTGGGGATGGAATCTGGGTAAATCGTAGAGCAACCATGGACCACATGTTTTCTATCGGCCAAAGATCCGGAGAGCGAGGCGGCCAGGGAAGCAATTCAATCTGGCGATTGACGAAGAACCGTTGGACAATGCGTGCCACGTGTGGTCGCGCATTATCCTGTTGAAATATGGCTCTGGGCAAGCCCTGAAGGTAAGGAAGGACAACTGGCTCCAACACCTCGGAGATGTAGCGCTGGCTGTTTAAAGTACCGGCAATGCGCACTAGAGGTGTGCGAGAGTGATATCCAATACCGCCCCATACCATAATACCCGGTGCAGGACCAGTGTGGCGGTGCATAACGCATCTGTTCAGCATCCTCTCTTCACGGTGTCTCCAGACTCGAATGCGACCATCGTGGTGTTGCAGACAGAAGCGTGACTCGTCAGTAAAGACAATTTCATTCCATTCTGCCGTTCACATCCTTCTGTCATCGCACCATTGGCGGCGGAGACGTCTGTGGTTCTGCGTCAAGGGTAGACAAGCAATGGACGTCTTGCGGACAGACCACTCTGCTGTAAACGGCGTCGAATGGTACGCGCAGACACTGGATGATGCGTTACAGACTGCATGTGCTGTGCTATGGTTCGTGATGTGACTGAGCAATCCGTCACTGCCATGCGCACAATTTGCCTGTCATCACGTCAAGTGGTGCGCTGAGGTGGATGCGATCGAACACGCCGGTCCGTCGTACCCTCCTGCATCCAACGATCACATATCCGCATTACAGTTGTTTGGTTTCGTCCAACACGACTACCGATTTCCCTGAAAGATAATCCACAATCTCGGTAGGCCACTATCCTTCCTCTGTCGAACTCGGATACTTGATCAAAAGATGATCGCTGTTATCGACGAGGCATAATTGATCGTTTTTTTGAAAAAACCACAAGAAAAACACAATTGCCGAATTTGAAATTGTCGAAATCTCAAAGCCTTAAATAGCGCTTTGAAGTGGCGCCACAGGCGCGCGTGATGTGCGTCTGCGCTGAAATTCTAATCATTTGCATATCTCACTTCCGCTAATGCATGTTGTAAATTTCATGTTATTTGCATGTTTCCTTCAGGGTGTTGCATTTACAGTGGCCAGCAGTGTAGTTATTCAGAGGTATGAGCTCGGGATTCTGTGAACGGCAACCAAGTGACGCTCACGGTTACGATTATAGATACAGAAACTCGAATTTTTAAAAAGGCAACGCCCACTTTTTACCGTCGCAAAATACTCAGCACATGCGAAAATCCTAAGAGCGTTGGAACGGTACGTGTATCACAAAAAACGGACTCGTTATGCACGCACAAAAAACAGCTCAGCGAACGGCCAGGGATGGCACCCATGTGGAAAATGTGTAATCCAAATATAAGTCTTCTTTTGTCCGATCTGTGTTGTTATCAGTGATTGGTGTCTTGAGTCTGTCATATGCAAACTTCCTCCGTGCGTCCCGGTAGTGTTTTTGTTGGCCGTTCGCAGAGCTGTTTTTTGTACTTGTATAACGCGTCCGTTTTTTGTGATACAAGTACTGTTCCAACGTTTTTTAGGTTTTTTGCATGCGCTGAGCATTTTGAGATGGTAAAAAGTGGGTGTTGCCTTTCGAAAATTTCGAGTTTGTGTACCTATAACCGTAACCGTGAGCACCACTTTGTTGCCACTCACAGAATCCCGAGCTCATACCTCTTAATAACTATATCTGAAATCTCATCTCAATCGGTTGAACGGAACAGCCGTTATAGGTCCATATATCGGCAAAGTTTTTTCTATGACCACCCTGTATTTAACCTTTGACGAGGATTATATGTCAGTAAAATAACGAATACGCATAAATACTTTAATTTTGAACTGACAATGTCTTTCTTCCAGGGCAGAACATATTTTTCTCATTTTTCTTCCAGTGCAGGAACCAGGATTCCCTTGATTTACAGATGGTTGCTCTAACCATTAAAAAATCCTGGTGATTAGAGGAACCATTAATTTTTAACGATTTTTACTCAACATTCACCCTTTTCTCTCAGATCGAGGCCGCCACAAGATACTATACAAATTGCTATTTTATCTAGTTTCGAAAATCCACTTCTTTTTATGGTGAATTTACCATTCGTCTGCAACAATAGCCCATAATCGCTTTTCAGTGCCAAGAGCCGCTACAGCATTTTTACAGACAAGGTTCGAACTCGAATCCCAAATCTCAAAGTTCAGTAGATGGATATTCTAGTCTATAAGGTATTCTGACGATGTGAGGAAGTTTTAATTTGAATTACTTTTCCTCACAAACTTTTTCTATGCACTTTTTTCACAATTATACACATAATTAGCATAGAATGTTAGAATGAATGAGTTCATTCGGTTAGATGTCAACTAATTTGCAAAAGACACGTATTCAAGATAGACAAAAATGAGATAAAATTCAGAATTTTTAATTTTTTTTTGAATAATTATCTTTTTCTTAATTATTCACGATACCCCAGACGCAAAGTCTGAGTTTTTGTATTGTTATTTGGTCTGAGAGATTTGAAAATAGTCTCTTAAATCATACATCATTTCTACCTAAGAAATCAAATAATCAATTCTAGAGCAAACTTGACCATCTGAATAAATTTTGTTCATTAAAATTTCATACACAGAAAAGAGTTTGCTTTCTTGTCTTAAATTACACTTGTTATTATTCCCTTTAAATTGCATCATGTAAACGCAATTTAAATATATCTTCTTTTGCATAAGCAAAATTAAAACTTTATAAATATCAATTTAATTTGCTTGCAGGAAACAGAAACACCCACCACAGCAAAACCAGAAGAAAAGAAAATTGCTTGGAAATTTGGTAGGGGTGGAAACAATCAGGAGCCATGGTCCTCCCGACCTTCCCCCAACAGTGGATATCCCGTCTGGAAGAAAGAAGCTCCTACAGCGACCTCAGGTCAGGTTCAAGACGAACAAAGCACGAATGCCGAGAATAATAAGCCAAATGACCAAGCATACATAGTTTGGAGCGTCGGTCAAGGAAATCAGCCAAATGGATGGAACCTCGGTGAGAAGATTTTGGTTATTTTTTGACAATTAAATTTCATTAATGACTGAATCAGTGCCTAGTTGTGTGATATGTACAAAGCTAGCAACTCAGTCTCTAACTACCGCCAGGGGCGAGCTTAGGGTTTTAGCGGCCCTGGGCGAAACACATTTACTGGCAATAAAATTTCTCAAATATTCGGAATTTTGCAACTATTTCGTGAAAACGGACAGATTCCAACAAAACGGTTTATAATTCTTCAAATGACTGTATGTAGTGACTGACAGATAGTAGAAACTGCTATTGAAAAAAGGGATTGATAATCAAGGTTTTACTATAACTGAATTGAAGATAAATCATTTTTTTCTAACCAAGAAATTTTTCTAACCAAAAGGGTAGTTTGTCAACTAAGATTCTTTCTACGATTCTTCTAAAAATATTGAAACTTTTTTTTTATAAGTTGAGTTATAGAAACCGCGAAAAATGAGGGATTTCTTAAAAAAAACCGTAACATTTAGAAAAGTGTTGCGATGAGGAATAAAAATGGCGGCCCTAAATTTTAGCGGTCCTGGGCCCAGCCCAGTTCGCCACCCCCTAAGCACGGCCCTGACTACCGCTAACGTAATTTTTATCTTCCAGTGAAATAATACCGAAACGTTTAGAAGTTAAACAGCACTTGATCTATGCATTGTAAAATGGAGGTTGGTTTTTTGCCAATACCACAAAAAATTGTCTTTCATCAGTAGATAGCAGACCAAAGTATTTGGGACCTTTAAAATAATTTACGCGCTGTTGGAGAAATGCGACCAGAATTGTCAATTCAACCGAGCGTTATATTCAGTTATAAAAGTTCGCATCAAGTCTCATTTACCATGCTAAGGCTTTTTTCTTTTCGTGCGACAGCAGCCTTCGTTATATTGACTTACGGGAAACTAGTGCAAAACTCACATGTAATCAACATTTCTTCAATTCCACAATAAGTTCTACAAGTTTCGTTCAACTTAACAGTTCATTGTCAAGCCGAGTAGCAGTGGGTGGGATTATCTCTAGGAGCAAATCACAAATATATGTGTGATTGCGTGTTTCCCTATATTGGCAAAACTAGATTGCCCGTTTTATTAAGTTTTAAGTCCGATTAAAGTTTTGGCTAAATAAGAGTAAAAGCTCTGTGTTTAAAAGTAAGATTGCCTGTCATCTCCAATTCTTGGTATTCAGTTCGAAAGTTTAATTTATCAGAGGCTCGCATACTCTGCACTCACAGTTCGACTTCTAAATAAGATTATTTTTAAAATTTCATCATGATTTGAACTCTGAAAATTTGGTTTTATCCCTTATATTACTCGTAATTTATTTCCAAACGCTACCATGTACTCATTTTTTTAGTTCATTTTATTTCGTTTGTTATATTAGCACTCTTTCCAATATTCTTGTTCTTTCTAAACTTCGTGATATATTCCTCCTTTTATGTTTCCCTTGTTGGCAATATCTACCCTTCAATATTTTCTGTTTTTGCGTGGCAACATACTCAGCACTCTATTTGAACTGCCAAACTCCAACTCATGAAAACCATCGCCAACAAATTTTCTTTATTGAGAATTTTAAGGTTTTTTTTCCCTATGATTTATCTACATCTTGTGACTACCATTCGTGTACAAGTTCCCAATTACAAAGCAGACAACTGCATTTTAAGTGGTAAACTGCTGTATCTCAACAAGAGATGTCTTTACAAAAAACTGAGTTATGACCTTAAAGATATGTTTAAATGAAAGTCACTGTCATTCATAATTTATTAAAAGAAGGCAGGAAAAGTAACAGCATGTACCTATCTTTTACTACCTAAGGGCCAATCACTAGGACAATGCTTTTCAACACAGGTGCCGCGAATTATAGATAAGAGCAGTAACACAAGACTAAAGTAAGAATAAAATGAGTTGAGGCAGAGATAAAAGTGTGTCTTTCCAGTAGCATAAGGCTGAAATGTTATAGTAAATATATCATTTATACATAATGTTATGAAAATTATTATTTATCAATTAATAACTGTTCTGCATCGAAATGAATAAAGGAACGAGAAAATATTTCAAAATTTAAATAAAGTAGCTGAAAATTTCCTCTGTCAATTTTGTAGGTAATAAAAGTTATTCATAAATCTCAGAACTCATCTGAATTCCTCGTTTGCCATACTGACAATAAGAAATCCTAATAATACTTAAATTGAGAATACTTGTAGACGTTCCGCCGTTCTGTTATAGCTGTTTCGTAGTTTATTTTCCGGAAGTTTGAAATATAGTGTTTTCTTTTTTGTTTCATACGTTGATCATCTGAAAGAATTCTAACTTTACCAGATAAAAGAAAACTATTATTTATAATCGAAATACGTTGGCACAGTTACAGTTTATTTTCTCGGGACCATGTGTCAAAGAATTATCTAAATTTTTTTTCTAAAATCACCTATCTGTTAATCTGGTTTTCTATTCATGTTTCCATATACACGTAAGTGCTTTTTTAAACTTTTTTTACTTATGTCACCTATACAGGATATATCCAATGATTACACAGGTCTGCAAATTTTCAGTGAACAAATATTTTTTGCAAAGTAGCAATTGACTTTTATGTTTTTTGGTATGCTAATTTCAAATATCTCATTCGTTTTTGTCCATCATGTAACAGTTTTTTTGAAAATTGCGTTTGAAAATTTAGAAAAATAATGCTTTATATACCATGTAAAAACATTTCTAGGAAGTAAAACACAGTAATAAGTAAGACGTTTTGTGTGAAAAATTACTTTAATACTCACATATATATTTAGAATCCACATTACTGAGTCGTTTACTGTCATTAGAACAAAAGCACATGATTCTGGATATTCAGCAATGGCTGCATAAAGTCAAGTTTCTAAGGCCTTTTTCTTTTGTGTTGAATACTCCGTGTGGAAGGAGATCTTCTGTGTGTAACTTGCGGCTGTTCTCTATGTCGCGATCAGCAGTAATCTGCTATCATGTTTAGTTCCATCTACCTTGGTATCTGCATTCCATCTGCTTAATGTCTTAGTGAAATCTTTCTCCGTGTTCCTCACTGACGGCACCAAGATTTTCAGGAAAATATTCCATATGACACATCAGGAAATGAACTTTTAATCTGACAGAACATCCTAATTTTTAAAAATTTTCAAGCATACTTTGTACAATTTGTTTGAAATTGAGATCCTTATAATTTCCCAGCAATTTATTAACAACTTCTTTAAAGGAGCTCTAAGCTTTCTTTTCAACCTTTGTCATAAATGATTCAAATTTTTCGTCCTTCTGAAGTTTTCGAATATCTGGTACCACAAAGACACCTTCCTTCACTTTCGCTGCAGATAATCCAGGAAATACATGAAGCTAGTGCTTGAAACACCGACCTTTTTTGTCTGGAGCTTTCATGAATTGTTTTATCAAACCAAGTTTTACTATATGAAGTGCAGGCAGAAGAGTCTTTTCTCGGTCAACCAAAGCTTCCTCAATAACATTTTTGCTACCAATTTCTATTTTCTTTGTTATTGGCTACTCTCTTTTAATACAATATTGACTCCTTTCCCTACTGTCCCGCTCACACAGGGATCATGGATATTTTATATATCCCCCTTGAAGTCCAAGAAGCATGGCAATTACTTTTAAATCCCCACATATGGTCCACATGTGATCCTTGTATTTAAGTTTGTTCAAAACGTTGGCTAAATTTTCGTAGCATTCTTTGTAGTGCACGGAATGTCCAACTGGTATTGAAGCATATTTGTTTCCGTTATGGAGTAGCACAGCTTTGAGGCTTCTTTTGCATAAGTCAATGAAGAGCCTCCATTCCTGTGCGTCATATTCAATTTGAAACTGTACCATCAAGCCCGGAATATTGCTGCAATGAACTAAATCAACATCTTCAGAAAAATAAGGAAAGAAAAATAAGGAAGTCGTCTTCTAAACCATGAAAAAGAGACACCAGGTGTAAATAAGTTTTTCCATTTAGCCTAGAACCTAGAACTTCACCTCATTGTCTACACTATTTTATTAATTTCTTTCCTTTTAAATTTATGTGTATCGCACTTTTTTAAATTTTATTAATTGTTTATTATAAAATAACAAAAAATAAGTTATTTATATATATTAAGGAATTTTAGCGGGCGAACAAAAATAAATTACATGTTAATTGTATATTCATAAAAACACAAAGACTGAAAACAGAAAATTTCATATTGTGAAAATACTGTACATGATGGAATTTTTTTGGCTATTTTTTTCTGAAATCAGCGACCAAAAATACATCAGAAACAATGCTTATTTTTCAGGAAATATTTTTATCGCAGACCTGTGTTATAGTCTTGATGGAAATCTGACTTTTCCCGCTCTATGGGCTTCCATATGTTACCTTTAGATACACTTTATTACCCGAGTTAGGGTATGAGGAAACAGGCAGTTGCTTATTGAGATACATTGACATCTGATGACGATTTCAATTCGAAGTTAAACTTCAAAATCTTAGAAAGTTGCAGTTATAATCTGTTATGAGAGGGAAAAAAATCACAAAAATGCTTTAAGTAAACATATTAGTAGGCTCACCCACTGACATTTTGCCAAAAGATAAATTCCTTTAATAAATTTCTATCCTTTTTATTTTTTGTTTAACTATACCGTTAAGCATATAAAAATCCCGATTTATTGTCTAAAGTCTCTCGAGCGCTATTGAGATGTTGACACTCGTAAATTCAAATAAAAATTTATTTACTCGCTATTATTCAATTAAACTATTTGAGATGTACCTCTTTTACTATGTTTAATAAACGTAACAAAACATTTTAGGGGAAAATGCTGAAAGCTGGGCCCCAGCAGGGGCGATACCTGCAGCCGGAGGATGGGCTGCAGCTGATGCAAGTGCAGGAAACAGCCCAGGAACAAACAACTATAATGCAGGTCCATGGTCAGATGACCAATCGTCGGACACCGAAGCTGCACAGGGCGGATGGACAGGCGATGATACTGCAACGGATGAAGGAGCTGCGCCTGGTTGGGATAACGGTGATGCAGGAGGTTGGAATCCTCAGGATCAAAATGCTGCCGGTTGGGTTAATGAGCAAGCTCAGGGACAACCTGTTACTTCTTGGCAACCTCAAGGTAATGGTGGAGGAGGAGGCACTTGGGTTGATACTTCTTCACAACAAGGAAACAATGGTGGTGGAGGCTGGGTTGCACCTCCACAAGGCGGAGGATGGGTTTCCCAGCCACAAGCTGCAGTTGCTCAAGGAAACCCCAATGGTGGTTGGAATAATAATGGAGGAAGTTGGAATGGTCCACCTGCTCCGACATCTGGAAATTCTTGGAATAACGGAGGACCACAAGCAGCTGCCAATGGAGGTTGGAATAACGGTCAACAAAATGGTGCTGCGGGATCCTCTGGCTGGCAGGATGCAGGTCTATCATGGAAGGTGTATAATGAAGACACCAAAACTATGGAAAATATTGATGACAATTCGGGCTGGAAGGTTGTAGGTGACGGTGGTCCAGATGGCTGGAAGCTAGTTGATGAGAACGGAAACGTAGAGTGGAAAATTGAAAATATTAATGGAGAGTGGAAAGTTACTAGTGCAGATGACTTTTCCAAATCAAATGATACGACATCTGCGGTATCAAATGACTCAGTTAATGCTACGTCAGATTCAGCAAATATTACATCTGCCGAAACACCCACTACAACTACTTCGCCTTCTGGTGGCTGGGATGATGACAAACAGGGAAGATACATCATTTGGAAGTTTTCTGATGATGGTAAAGGCGAAGCTAGAGTTTATGGAGGCGGCGGAAGTGATCCTGAAGTATGGACAGTAGGAGATAACAATCAGTGGTGGAAAGAAACAATGGGTGTAAAGGAAGCAGACACGGTAATGCAAGGAGGATGGAATGCAGGGGGAAATACCTGGCAAGGAAATGGTGGATGGCAAAATACAGCACCTCAGTCAGACAATTCATGGAAAAATGGCGGGGGTAATATACCTACTCAAAATGAAGGATGGAAAGCTGGTGGAGGCTCTCAGAGTGGTGGAACAGACTGGCAACAGCCTCCAGCGCCTGAAAATGGAGCTGGTGCATCGCAAACTAATGGTCCTCCACCACAAAGAGGAGGAAACAGCTGGCAGACAGGAGTTCCTCAAAACGGAAACATAAGATGGCAAAAGAAAGGAGGCCAAGCAACACAGCAAAAGTGGAATAATGGTGCTCCTACTCCTCAAACTTCTAATGGCTGGAAAAATCAGGCTCAACCTGCAGGTTGGAACGCAGGAAATTCAGCCCCACCTCCAAATGGAGGATGGCAAAATTCAGGACCTGCTCCGCAACCTCCTGCAGGTGGCTCTTGGCAAGCAAAACCGGGACCTCAGCAATCAGGATGGCAGAATGGTGGTGCTCAGAATGTGGGTGGATGGGCAAATGGTGGTCAAGGAAGTGGAAGAAGGACAAAAGGTCCGTGGAGAAAAAATGGAAATAGACCACCTGGAAGATGGGCTCCAAATAATTCGAGACAGAATCGTCCTCCCAAAGGGAGAGTTTGGAACAGTGGAAATGGCTGGCAAACAGCCCCAAATGTTCAATCCCAAAGCAAAAAATCTTGGTCTGGTAATCCTCCTAAATCTAATGGGGCTCCTCCAGCTACTTCAAATGGAGCTGGTAGATCATTTCAAAATGGAAATAAAGCTTCTCAAGGTGGAGGATGGCCAGGAAATGCTGCAGGAGGTCAAACAGTGCCATACATTATCGTAATAAAGGTACCAGATGCAGCAGCTGCAACAGCAGGAGCTCCACCTAATCCTTGGACAAATCCTCCCAATGGAGCTCCTGCGTCTACCAAGCAAAAAAATAGTAACGTGAATAACAAACCTCAGAATAATCGTCGGAACAATGGATGGAAAATGAATAGAGCTGGTAGCAGTGGTTGGCAATGGAATCCTCAAGGGGGAAATGAAGGATGGCAATGGAGAGATGGGTGGATGGGTTCTGGAGGAGGATTTGGTGGTTGGATGAGTGACAAAGGGACTATGTACAGTAACTGGAGGCCAACAAGAGTTAATGGCGCCCAGTCTAGAAAATCCTCTATTCAGAGGATTGGTAGTGACAAAGGAAATAAAAAAAGTGCGAGTAAGATGGTTTTCGTGTTTGGTACGAAAAAGAATTCTGGAAATACTTACACTCAACCAACAAACAAAGGAGGAAAAAAGGGAAAACAAGTTATCATACTTGATTACTCTTCAGGCAAGAAAGCTCCAAAGGGAGATGAGGGAATGAAAAAAGATATCGAATCAGTGATACAAGCACTTAAAACTGCCAAACCTACAGGTGTTCGAGGGACGGCTGTCTGGAAACAGCCTGGACAGAAAAAGAAACCTCAGCAATGGTCCAGATAAATTTTTACATTTCTTAAAAAAAAAAAAAAAAAAAAAACGCGTAAATAACAAGCGTGCATATTTCCTAAAAATGCCAATGCCTCGACTAGAACATTACGGTTAAATTGCTTTTGTGTCAAAATTCAAAGAAGGTGACTTTTAGAATGCACAGCAAAAGTAATTAATGTCTTATGTACAGATTTCAAATGTGTGCTAGCATCAATTATGAGACTAACTTCATAGCTGCTTAGGACTTGCATAATTAGAGTATATGTTACATGTACATATATGAATATGTTTGATATATAACTTTGATAAAGGTTAATTTTATTAAATGACATTTTATGTTCCTCATATTTATTTGTAGAATTTTGTGGGAATACGTGTCTTCTATTGTTGCTTCTCTTAGTAACCTGTAAATAAAATTTTGCATAAACTATTTGATAATATTTTTGGTTTTATTTATTGTTTAGTATTCCTTTCTAAACATTTTAGCTTACTAATTCCTATAATTGTTTTCCTCTAAGAAAACTATGGGAAAAGAACTGAAACTTTTTGTCCTTTAATGGCTAAATTTCCAAATTAAAGAAATAAAATTCTCGGAATGAAAACATTTTACGTAATTTCCAAATAAACGTTATCACTTTTAATAATGTATAGATCAGTCTCTGAGAAAATGTTTTGCGTATATTTGTTGAGCACGCATATGTGATATGATAAATTTTGATAAGATAGTCAAATTATAATAAATTTTTAATGTTTTGAGTGCCACTCATTTTCTCACCTTACAATCTTGCTATTAATTTTGATGAATTTATATGGATTACAACCCATGCTGATTTAAAATACAATAATTCACTTTATTTTGAATTAAAACCGATACGTAATCAAAAGATTTCAGGTAACATATGACCCTATTTTACTCAATGTCTAGAATCACATTTATTTATTATTGCTCAACGCCTCTGCCTTTTTTTTCGGGAATGTGTTTTCGGGAGATTTAGACATATATCCCTTTAAATGGAAAGATTCTAGTTTCTGTATTAAGCATAAAAAAATTTCATATTTTATACAATAATACCATTCTTAACTAACTTAAAAAAAATATTACGACTTTTATCGCTTCAAATAGCTTTTGAAATTTGCGAAATATTTCTTTCAGCATTCAACGTGTCTTTATTTTTAGGATACATAGATTACACTTAGAAAGGAACTACAAGAATAGTACAAACGCAAGTTTTAAGTTAATTTTCAAGGACAAAAATCATTAAATAGAACGAGGAATATTTTGATATTATAAAAGTAATGCTCTCTCTCTCTCTCTCTCATATATATATATATATATATATATATATATATATATATATATAAATACAGTCGGACCTCTATTTTGCTAATTTCTCTATTTTGCAAACTTTTCTCTGGAACCAAGAACATTTTGCGAATTTCTTCGTAAAATAACCTCCAAATAGCGAAGTGCATTCTCTATTTAACGAACTTTTTCTTGTGATCCAATTTTTTCCTTCATATTTCTCAAAATATTTCTGAACATTTCAAACACCTTTCTTTTAACACATTTTATGGTGATCAGTGACCTTGAACTAGTTTTACCAGTCGCCTAACTCACTCATCGTACTATTCGCATCAGTTTTGTCAAAGCTGGATTCTTTGTCAACAATGAGAATTCGGCAAGTACGGAGGACGAAGACGATGTTTTCTTAGAGGAACTTAAAAGAAGGTGGATACAGCTAAGGGAAAAGGAAGAAATTAATGATGATGTACTGAGTAATGATTTTTTGTCACTTGATTCTGAAGCTACTTTTTTTCTCAATCCGGCAGGCATTTGAAGACATTCGTCCCGTCAACATCACGAAATCATGTGTTGTTCCTGATGTTGTTGTTGTTGTTGTTCCTAAAGCCCCCCTGGTCCATATAGGCTTCGGGTAGTGTAGTGCGCGCCGGTTTTATAATAGAACCAAGAGGGTCGGATCGCGACTTGGCTAGTTGCCACCACAATTTTAACCGGGCATCCCCAGGGGTGACATCTGAAAGGATCATATCTTCTCCATACACTGACCTCATAGAAAGACTTCCCGATTTACGGATTTAACGTGCTCATATCCGGACTAGACATGAAGATATTTAACGGCGCTTGTCGGGATTCATTCACCCTCAGTGCCGAAAGCCAACGCGCTATCACTAGGCTACATCGGGCCCTTGTTAGCTACTTTATTATGGGAGCACCATTTAAGTGAGACATCATAGCTCCATAGGAAGCATTAACACAGGAACGTCAAAGACTTACTCGGGAAAGACTCGTCAAAGACTTACTACGGGAAACCTCACGACGGTAACCACTCTACCTTATGGGCGGAGATTTAAAAAATAAAAAGAACAAGAATTTTCAAAATGAAATATACAATATGATTACGATAAAACTTTACCGTAACTGCGCAACGAATTAAGGTTAATATTCATGCTATATCCCGCAGATAAAAATAACAAAGCATTTTTTTAATCACATATTAATGACTTTATTATCACATATTAATGACTATTAAAGTTGCGAAATACGACAACTTAATGCGCAACATTTAACACTCGCACACTTTTCAGGTCAGGAACGTACGTAAGAATCAAGTACAACACCATAAATTTTTTTAATTTATTTTATAAAAACTATAGGTTGAAATATCAGATTCCAAAAAAAAAAAAATTGAATATCTAAACATAAGAAGAATGCTCTCATAATTAAAGAAATTAAGATCAGGTATTTATTATTATTATATTCTTAAAAAATACTATGCACACGTTGTGAGATTCTCCCATTAAATTTTTGGGCAAACATAGAAGAAATCTGCCGTAGTGTAATGTTGTAATTTTCCGTGTTTCACGTTGAAAGTTCATGATGTATATTTCGGAAGAAAAAAAGAAAAAAAAACTGAGTGGTGTTAAAGCTATTAATTTTGCACATTTTTTGTAATATTTCTCCTTTTCCTATGTAAAAATGAAATTCGAGGCGTATGTTCTCTTTACATTCCTAAATACTTTCCCCAGTCTCTATATTTTCTATGGCTACTGTAACCTCGAGGAATATACGGCTACTTCAGAACGCAGTCCTCCACATTCTCTTAATTTCATATTCTTAATATTTATGAGTGATTAAGTCGATAAAATATTACTTTCAGTTTGAGGTTTGACATTCTGAAGGTCAACTAAGTTGTATGCTAATAGAGGCAAAGCGAAATTATATTCAGAAGGGGGGGGGGGGTTAAGGGTTTCCGTTTCATACAAATTTTAATTTTTTTTTTAGGTGGGGGGGGGATGTTGAAAATTTAACTCAAATCACTTTTAACGTAGGATTACGTTCCTCTATAACGGTCCTCTGGAAAGGAAAATTTCAGACGCTAAAATCGTCCGTCCGTCCTAGCGAGTTATAATTTTGGCAGCGCGCGAAACCCAGTCTATCGCTTGGACAAGTTAAACAGAAAAGTACCAAGATGCGTCAAAATTTTGGCATACATATAAGTATATATATATATATATATATACATACATACATACGTATATATATATAGATACATACAAAAGAGGAGACAAAAGAGGATACAAAAGAACATATATACATACAAAAGAGGTAAGCAACTATAAGTAATCGTACATTAATAAACCGCGGTAGTTTCGTTAAATGAGACTACCTGAAAATTTTTTTCCCACTATAATTAAGCTCCTGGGCGAGGAGAAATGACCTTAAATCCTCCCGATGGTTGCACCATTGACTTGCCTTAAAGTGGGTACGGCAAAGTATTTATTCCTCTTCGCTCAGGATGGAGAAACGACAAATATTACTTGTCGAACAATAAATTATCCCCGATCAAGTATTTCTCGTTTCAGTAATACATGTAAGTACGTAACAAGAGCTGAAAAAAAAAGAATTCACAATTTAAATTACATTGAAAATATGTCATTGTTTGATTTTCAGATTTCCACGAATGCTAATGTGCTAGGTACGCGTATAAGAACCTCGGCATAGCCGAATAGTTCTTGCTATGAAAGCCACATAAAAAATTTCGAATTCCTATCGGGAAAGTTTATTGTAACGGTTCACTAAAAATGACTTTCTACCATGTGATCATAAAAGTCTTTAACTATTGATGAATTAGCAGTCAGACAACACAAGATTTAAGAAATCCGGCAACCGTCGTGAGGTAGCCTTATATAAAAAATTAATAGGAAATTTCTAATTCCTATCTGGAAATTTTCGTGACATGATTTATTAAAAGCAATTTCCTATTTTAAAAGGATAATACTCCATATTAAAGTATCTCTCGCACAAATTCCGATATAAGAATCCCGGGCAACACAAAGTAATTAAAGTTAGTATACTACAAAATCACATAAGAAATTTACGGCTTTTTCTAGCACATTTCATTGAGATGATCTATTAAGGAAAACCCCACTCTTTGAAATAATAAAATTCTTTAACCACCAAATTATTTCTTCAACAAATGCTCTAAAAATGCCCCAACTGGTCGAGGAAAGCTCAATATACTCTAATTAGAAACACCCTTGTTCCCGCAGATTTCCTCTCCTTGCTGCTGGAGACTCGCAAAATTGCAAGAGCATTTCTATGGTCATTAATACAGACGACTAGAAAGTGTAATATCAAAAGCTTTAACTCAGCGAGAGCACTTTCGATTTTTAGAGAGTTCAACATTCTCGTGCACATATTTGCTAGCTCGAAAATAACCACCACGTGCTGAAGAATGTGAGGACAAATGGCTGTGAAATATCAGAAGCATGCTGACATGAATATTTAATCCTCGGCGTATTTCTTGAGTGGAAGGTTGTGGTCCTGATGTCACGATAGCGTGTCGGGTGCCTTTTGTGTTACGGAGATGCCGTTTTGCCAGGATTCCATCGCTCCGCATTCTGGCTTGAGGCGTGACACGGGGCGTGATATCGCCAGCCAGCTACCTCCGAGACAGCGGATTCCATATATCGAGGCATAAAAGTGAACAGCAGGAACACGGAGGAAGATTCGAGGTGTTCAGGGTGGAAAATGGCGAGCTGGTCCACGAAGGTGAGTAAAGTGGTTCAGTTTTCTGTTAACTTTCGTTTAGATAACAGCTCTCTCTCTCTAATCACAAGAAAATTTGTACTTTCAAAAATGTATGTTCTTATCTTTACCATCTGTACGCCTGTTTCACACAATGTTCAACACTCTTTACACACTGTGTCTGGTAATATTATAAAGTCTAACGTAAATAGTAACTGTGTGCCCGAAATGAAAAAAAAATCAGATCTGCTGGTAGTAGGCAAGCACGAATATCTTCTTATTCAGCGTTCTCCCGAAGTATAACAAAAACGTACTTTATTGAAAAGTTAAAATTTTCATCGCTAGGGTAGGTTTTCTGTTAATTTGTTTGGCAGTCTATGCCCTCTTTATACGTTTTATTCCGTGTTGAATTACTTCCATTATTTGTGTTAAAAACGTACTGCGTCATATAGTCGTACAAAAGGAAAAATCATGAATTTATTTATTTATTACAATAAGTTTTCGGATTTTGTAAATGCAAAAAATATATTCAACAGTCGTTATGAAAGTGTTAACCCATTGTTTAACATTAAGGGAACAAGTGAATATTTTTAAAGATAGTGCATATAAGTATATATTAAGTTTTTAAACGGGTTTGATAACTTTTTATTCTGGCAGACGTTTGTGGTTGAATAGATATTTCAGCAAGCTTTTGTTCTCAAAATCTATTCCTTTTTTTTCATCGTAAAATGAGGAAAAGGTGTTTTTTAGTTGTTCACTAGCAAAGTTAAATTTTATGGCCTGCATAGAATAATATATATTAAATTTATCATGTATGCGATGATGAATAATGTATCAAAATATTAAAGTTAAAAATAAAAAAAATTCTCAAAAAAGCCATAGTTAACTTTTTTATAAGTTCTATACCCAAAACTTCAGTATTAGATATCTATTAATGTCCCAATTTTATTTTATTTCAAATTATATGTATCATAAGAAGTCATATTCTAGGCAGTGAATGTAAACAGTTTTAAAATCTTTACCATAAAAATTAACATACTTACTTAATTGAGTCCACTTACTCACTCTGTAATCGTATTTCACCAGTTCCATTCCGTTTTCATTTGACCTACTTTGCTCAAAAAGATTTTGTATTATTATTATTATTCCTATGGTTGAAAAGGAAAAGAAAATTTCAATATAAACGATTTGAAAGTTTTCAGAGTATAATGCGCAAACCGTGACAGCGCTTTACAAAAATTGGGTAAGGAGAATAAATTTACATGTCAGCAACAGCGGCAGCTTAAAAGAATCCATTCCGCATCCTTTTGGGATCATACTTACAGTTTATTGTTCACATTTATTGTTTTTTGTATTTTCATTTCTGCGTGCTGTGTTATCTACAGAAAAAAGGAAAAAGAGTTATAAATTAATATTAAATTTTTATTGTCATATATTACCTTAATAATAAAATTTTTATGCCGGATCTAGTTCTCATAGAAACTCGTTTAAAACGGACTATACTTTATGCTAAAAGGTAGTTAAATATATTTTATGTGCTCTCTTTAGAGTACTTTGTAAAAAGCACTGGATATAAATTAGATTTATTTAATTACAAAGAAATAATATTAAATAATGTATTCAAATGCTCTGTTAATATGATTAGCTTTGTTTTTAATCACATTTATTAAGATTCTACGTTACTTTGAATACATATTAATTTTTGTATCTAATGCGAATAAAAATTAAAAATTATTTTCGTGAGATATTTGTTTAATGATTAAGTATAAAAACTGTTCACAAGGCAAAAACTTTTCACAAAAAATTTTTTTAAATATATTATCTGTGAGAAATTAATTCCTACGGATTAGAAAATGTAATGATAATAAGCAAAGTTAACCCTTTATACCTTCTTATTTAAAATATATACATTTTTATAGCTATAAACAAAATTGATTTTAATTCTAAATCGCAGGATTTAGGTAGCAATCTCTAGAAACACCAAATAACTTACTAATATTAATTTGAAAAGACGACAAATTTTCGTATGATGTAACATGAGGGTTAGTTAGTGTCATTTTGACTAAGCAGGACTACGAATATTTTCAGTTTGCAAGGAAACACAGAGAAATTTTTCAGTGTGTTACTTAGCATTTGTGTCTTATTCTGAAACACTCTCCTTTTATAAACTTCTTGATTTCCTTTAAATTCAGTAGGAATTCGCAAGGAAATGCATGTATCGTTTACTTATTTAAAACTGAAAGTAGATGAATAAATAGGTCTACATTTTTCTGCACTTAACTGAGAATACTTAGAGACTGAAATTCCGTTAAAAATTTTGTAATAATATACAATAGGGTAATGAACCTAAGTAGTATCAGAACATAGAAAACTGATTCATTTACTAATATCGTTAAATTATCGTGTCACAATCAGTCGTTCATAGATATTTACGTTTAGAAAATTTCTACAAATTCAGTAATATTTCGAAATTATTATCTTTAAGGGTGATACGGAGCTTTATTATCCAATTCCAAGGCAGATTTGTTTTTTATCCTTCATTAATTTCTGTCTGCAGAACTATTAAGATGCCTAAATGGTAAAAGAGATTCTAAAGGAAGAAACAATTCATAATTTTGATTTATTTCAGCGTGTAAGGATTTCCTTTTTGGTTGCTTTTGTACTGTTTTTTGCCGTTGTTGCCAATGCTTCAGTCACTTGGAGGCGAGTGACAAGACCGACCTCAAAACCACGGGAATCAATAACTGAATTATCTACAACGTCAACTGTTAAGCCCAGTTCAAGGTCTCCAGTTACATGGAAACGATCGACTATAGCAAGAAGATCAATTGATGCTGCTGAAAACAGAGCAAGAGCGGATGAATATGATGATCTTGACGAGGCAAATTCAAGTCAAGAACACATAACAGGTACTTTCCTAGTTACTAATTCTATGAGTTTAGATATCATTGTATTTTGTAACGTGCTACCTATTATATATGAATAATACATATGACTTATTTACAAACTAAGATCATTTAATTAAATCTACTTGAGGCACAATATGCTAGTAAGTTAAATGATGTTAATACCTGATAATTTGGATCTTTTATTGTAATAAAACTGACATAATAATTAAAGACAAAAGGCAAATATTTTTATTACGACGGAAATATATTATTACTAATTCTAAAATTTATTTACATAGGTAGTACTCAATATATTATTCAAATCAATATAATGATGATCTTTTATTATATCTAAACTTCTTTATTTTCAGAAGAAAACACAGATTCTGAGGTCAAACCCCTTCTCCCTGGCTCTCGTCCAGGGTTTTGGTTTGACTCCACTCGAAGGAAGAAAACAGCCTCTCTTCTAAAACCTGGTGCAAGGAGAAATTCCTTGTTTCCGACTAGGTCTTCAACAACTACAACTTCCCCACCAACAACCGCTAGTGTTGCACTTCTAACTGTAGCACCTCGAACACCACCTTCTGTGGCAAATATCAATGCTAAGAACTCGAACTCGAGAAACTCTAGTCGTAATCGATCTACAAATTCCCCTATTGCATTTAAGAGACGTTTAAGAACAACAAAAGCAGCGAGGAAATCGCCTACGGCAAATCCAAAGGACGCTGAAAACAAGAAAAATGAGGCGTTTATAGAAGCGGATGAGGAAACCGAAAATGAAATGACTGAAAATGATAACGAAACAGAAGATCGCGTGAAAGATATTGAAATTGAAGATATAAAACCTATAAGACCAAAATTAAATATCAGAAGAAGACCTTTTAATAGCACACGTCTATCTTGGACAAGACAAAATAATCGAAAAAGCTCTAGAACCACAACTGCTCCTCAACAGCTCACAACAACATCCATATCAGCGAAAGATAATGACAGATTTTCGCAAAGAACAACAGCATTTCCAAGAACCAGAACCAGGTCAAAAGCTAAAACATTTGCTCCAGAGGTAACCTGGTCCAGAAAAAGGCTAACAACAGCTAAACCCACCACATCAACAACAGATATCATGTCTTCTGAAGAAGTGTCTAGAGATGACGATGCTTCTGAATCAAGCAAGAAAAATCCCGCATCGAATGTACACGATGAAGATCTGAACAGTCTTGTGGAAACAAGCACACCACCGATAAATGATTTTGGAGCAAGACAAGATTCGTTGGAATTGCGCAAACCTAAATTGAAAACAACTGTCGAGCCTTTCTACATAACGAGAGAATATGGTAGAATTGCTACTGCGATACCAGACGTAAGGAACAATAAGGAACGCACAACAAGCACAACACAAGATTTGAAAGCTGATAAAGAACTTATTCCTACTCCTACAACTAAGTTAACTACAAAGGAAGAACATGTAAATCCTAAATTAAATGAAACTAGGAAAAGGAGGAAACGTATCAAGACAAAAACTACAGAAGCCCCTCCACAGACAACTACGATAGAAGAAAATAATCAAGATTTTGACGATGAATATGATTACGAGATTGCGGGTATCGATACATCTGTTGAAAATGTCAACAGTTTTGAATTGCGAAATACTACTAACGACAGTCTCGCAGCATCTATAGATAGCAGTGAAAGATTTTCTGAAAAGTTAGAAGTTGGTGAGTAAATATTTTGAATTTTTTTAGTTACATATTAAGGGTAATTGCTTTACAAATAGGATATTTTGTCCTAATTGCACGAAAATTAATAGCAATTAATAGAACTATACACTAGAAAATTTTAGTCAAAAAGCTCAGAAGATCCTATTTCATGTTAATTAGTTAGCATCTGCATCTGTATCATTAAGTTAAACTAAAAAGAATATTAATTTAATTTAAATGGTAGAAAAGTAAATATCCGTGCTTAAATAAATTTTTATTTAGTGAACACATTTATCCATCCACACTTATCAGATTCGCAGTTCAGCCTTAGAGATTTAATACCAGTTACAACACTGACTGATTTTATGTTTATTAAATCCAGATTCCAGAACTACAACAACAATCAGCGATCGACAACGATCCGTTACAACAACGATCCGTCCTGTGACGCAATCCCCATTTTCAACTATAGATCCTAATAGTAACTCTTATGTGGTCTGGAGTTTGGGTAATGGTGGAAGTGGTTGGTCATACCAGAAGCACGGTGGCCAAGTTAAATGGTCGGCACAGAATAGTGAAGCTGAAGGGGATAACTGGTCTGTGGTAGGAAAAGATGAAGAGGATAATATTCAAGCAGGTTTCAATCATCAGTGGACACCTATACGAAATTCTACAAAAACTGGGCTCCAAAAGAGCGAGAAGATATCAAAGATCAAAGAGGAAAAACATGTGAGTATATTTTAAAGCAAATAAAAGATAAGTATTGCATTACGATATAGTTAGTCTTCACATTTTCGAGGTAGAAATCAGGAGAAATTCTGGGAATTTAAGAAAATATATTTTAGTAAATTAATAATAATCGAAATATCGGTTTTTAAAGTAAATTCCTTAACTGTTTACAAATAATGTAGTAATCGTCATCGTGATATTATAGAAAGAACATTATGAAATGTAAATATAACATTCTAAAAAGCTGTCGTATTTTAATGTAAAGTTCCTTATATCCGAGAACTATGTGATGAAGGCATTTTGATTAGGAAGCATTTAAAGCTCTTCTCAGAACCTAATCAAACGAATCCTTCAATAAAATCAAAGCGCATTTAAAACATTCATGTTTATAGTTATTATCCAGGTATATTTAAAGGCGATAGGAGGCTATACACAATTCTAAATTCGATGTACACAAACTTTTTCTTTCCGACTAAAGGTTTCTTACAGTCAAGTGGACTGGGATTCCTGGGATAGAAGAGTCAGTGAAAATAAAATATCAGAAGATGGAGAATATTTACTCTGGAACAGTATCTGGACTATCCAGATTATATTTTTACACCCAAGTAGATAAGATTCACCCCTTCTCATGAGAGCTGTATGCTCGAAAGACCTAAATTACAGAGGAAAAGGACTTTCTCTTACTAGAACAACCCCATATTCACGATTAAATTCAACATCTTCAGGACTACCATCATTATACAGATTTGGTTCTTGGATTCTTCCATCATAATCATTTACCAAGGACTCCTATGCTTTTCGGAAGGTTCAGGTGTCAATGTCTTTTCTGAAGCAGTTGTCATATGAAGATGTTTGAATGTTTCAAAAGCCTTTCTCTATAGCTGTAGTACTGAAGGCCCAAGTAGGTAATTTCGGGGATGGTCGTGTTATTTGGATGGACTGGGAAAGTAATATTTTACATTGCCTTATATTTCATGCAAACTCAAATCTATTTTTGTACTTTCTACACAACAGGATTTTTTTGGAATTCTGAAGTACATACGAACATTTTAAAAGGTTTTTTTATACTAATACTTTATTGCATGATGGTTATTTTATTTGACTTTCCGTGAGAGAATAATATTAAAAGTAATCATTCTTGCCTAAAATTAGTTTACATTTAATTTTATACCTATTAAAGTGTCTGCCATCTTCTTTTGCAGATGCCACCAAGAATGGAAACAGCCAAACCTCACAGTTTTTCTCCCTCTGTGATGTACATGCCTCCATTGTCCTTTAAAAATGAAACTATTTTCAATTTAAACATTCCCGATGTTACCAGTCTTCCATATCAAATCACAAATATTTCATTATCTCCCTCATCAGAATACTTTGTAGAAAAATCGATTCCAAATGATAATTCCTCGTCATTAGCTAATGTTCTGACTCAAACTTTCAACCAAGACCCCCAGCCTGGTAATTTTGTTTCACAAACTCCATTACCCGGATCTCCAACTCTAGAGAGTGAATTCAACGAACAAATTGAAGGGATAATTAATCAATATCCCATAGTACCGAACTACCCTTATGTGGCTGAAATTCGCGATACTTATAAGAACTTGCCTAATACTGTTGAAGCCAACCCACCCACAACGAATATTTTTGAAGTTCAAAAATATGTAACCGTTACTATGGATGAAAACATGCAAAAGGAAACTACAACTCCCGCGCCTGTTCAACAGATTGCACAGTTTGTTCAAGAGCCTCAGTCATATTCATATCCATCAGCTTATCCACAAACTGAAATAGTTCCCAATTTTAACGAAAATTCTGGTAAGGGAATTCTAATGCCTGATCCAGCTTCCTCGATCCCCGGTGCACCTCGCCCTGATTACATCTCGGCCATACCCCCCGAGTTAGCGAAGGCGGTTGTGGAGGCAAAGAAGTGGCAAGTTGTAGGATCTGGTGGAGATGATGGATGGTCTTTGTTGAACGAGGATGGACTTCTTGAATGGAAAATTCACAACGTTGACGGCCAATGGAGAGTAAGTAGTGCTGAGCAACTTAAAGAGACCCAAGCTCCTCCTCAACAAACGGAGTCGAAATTACGAACGAATGATAGAGTTGTTGATGACAACACGAATGCTGAAAGTTATGGATACAATAGTGTAAGATGTCTTTTTTTTTTAATCTTTAAATTGAAATATCTCTCTCTCTCTCTCTCTCTCTATATATATATATATATATATATATATATATATATATATGTGTGTGTGTGTGTGTGTGTGTGTGTGTGTAATATACCCATTACATCACGTCCTTAAACTATAACCTGAAAGGAAAAACTAGCTCCTATTTACATAGCTGGAGCTAGACTCAGCCTGAAAGGAATAAAATTTAATTTTGGAAGCAGTCGGGTCGAATCGTTTATTAGAACGACAAAAATACATCCGTTCATTTCAGAAGGACGGCTCCGAATAATATCACCTTTCAACATTAAACGCGAGAGCGAGGTACATGCGACTCTTATTAATAGGGTTAGCAGATTTTGGGGCTCGCGATGCTAACCCACACCTGAATTCGGAGATATACACGTGTAGAAATGCAAAGGTATGTGATTCATGAGAAGTTCTGTTGCTAAGGGTTTTGAAGCGATAAATTAATATAACTGGGGATCGGATTTAGAAAAGGGAGTTGAAATGCTAGAATGGAGGACATAATATTATATATATATATATATATATATATATATATATATATATATATATATATATATATATATATATACAGTGGAACCTCGCATAACGAGCATAATTCATTCTAGAGTCTTACTCGTAATGCGAAACACTCGTTAAGCGAAACAATTTTTCCCATATAAATTAATGTAAAATATGATAATGCGTTCCATGCCAAAAAATACTCAAAATTTTTTAGATGTAACGTTTATTATTTGAAGAAAATTACTTATACATAAATTCTTAAGGAGCAAAATCATCCATATAAAGTTTATTATTTACGAATTTATGACACATATCTAATTTTTTACTAGAAAACTATCTAGCGACATTTGTTTTTCTCGGCGCTTCAAAATTTGCTGAAAATGTGTCACCGCATTGTCATTGAATAAATTTTTAGCGCGCATAGCCACCGTCTGGGTGATTCTTTGTAACTTACGATGCAACAGTTTCCCTTGCTTTCATCATTTCTTTTATTGCGCCAGAAGATTGTTTCTTTGCTGTTTCTTCGTTCATCCCCACTGACAAACTCTTCTCTACAACTGCTTGCTGTGAAAGACACTGCAATTCTATTAGCTGTTCGGTGGTCCAGATCTTGGTTGTGGTCTTCCACAAGCTCCTCAATATCATTGTTATCCTCCAGTCCCATGATATTGGCTTCTCGAACCATCCATAATTACCCTTAAATACTTATTTTTCGGCCGTTGATGATCCTGCTGACGTGAAGAGGGGACTTCCTTCCACGTCACTCGTTATGCGAAATGTTGCTCGTTAAGCGAGCCATTTTTTTACGATTTACTTTGCTCGTTATGCGAAATACTCGTTATGCGAGGTGCTCGTTAAGCGAGGTTCCACTGTATATATATATATATATATATATATATATATATATATATATATATATATATATATATATATATATATATATATATATATATATATATATATATATATATATATATATATATATATATATATATATATATATATATATATATATATATATATATATATATATATATATATATATACACACAAATTATAATAGACTATTAGATTAAATTCGGATTATTTATTTAACTGAATTCTCTGAGCCAGTTATGGTGAATAACTAGTATTCAATGGAAGAGAGCAGATTATGTCTACAAACACGCGCGTTCCGTATTGAGGAAAAATGAAACACACACACACAATTTAAAACAGAAGCATTAAATTTTGCTTCTCAAAGTTTGAGTTATCTAATTTTTTATTTTGTTAAATAAATTGCATTTGAAGTAAAAATAGGCATGGATGGATATCTGACATGAAAGGAAATACCTGGGAGTGAGGCGATTGCATCCATAATCTCACATTTATTCATATTATCCATATTCTTACATTTTAAAAATAAAGTATTGTGCTCAGTTATTTTAACTGTTTGGTCTCTTAGTCAGCCGTAACTACGCTCTTCCACTCTCTTCAGATACATCTAATAGGATTTGTAGGATTAGAAATATCTCATTTCTTATTTGGCAAATTATTTTTAAAAATCCAGACTATTTTATCTGAAACTGTTTTAATGATTCTATGATATGTGTGTATGTGTTTGATTAGAGTTTCATAGATGTCAAAAGATTGCTTCAACAACTAATGAATTGGTGAAACTTCGAACACAAGCATGCGTGAATAAATATTCTTCATCCAAAACCTTTTTAGAGAAAAGTAGAAATATGTACCCGGTTAGATGACTTTTTATGGCACGAATAGTATTTATCAAAAATTCCGGTTGAAATTCTTGCTACTGTCTACAGCCGAATCTTCATAGACAACGGTAGTTGGCATATGATTTGAATAATAATTCATTTATTCGGCAAGTTTAAAACTACAAACAAGGATTTGTCTCGACGTGAATTATACCCAGTTATAGAAATGCCTATATCATTAATTCCATATGAAAAAGAAACAGTAAATTATAAAACGTAGTTTTATGCTTGAACAACTTTTATATTCCACAAAGAATTGGAAAATATTTTTTCTTTTGATATATTTCAATATATTTTTGCCATTTCATATTATTATTTGATTCGTTAGACAAAATATGTTAATAAAACACAAAAATTCACATTTAAGGATTGGTTTTGAATATTTCTGACCGTTTAAAACATTTTATTTTCAAATATTTTTTTTCCCTTCCAGCAAGAAAATAATCAGGGTCTCCCTAAAGTTTGGACCCTAGAGGACGACTACGAAAAATGGCGAGCTGTATCCGCAGAGAGAGGAACCCCAACAGACGTATCATCTGAAGAGACGTCAAAATCAAGTCAGGAATACGGTTACGACAGCCGTGAATACTACTCTGATTATTATTCGGATGAGGATTATTACAACTCTGGCATCGTTAATGAAGACGTTTTATCCTTAAAGTCTAACGAGGATTATGGAGGTAGACCATTATGGGGAGATGGGGAAAATCAAATGATCTACAGTTACCCGAAAGAAGACTATCCTCAGTTTTCAAGAAACATAGAGGTTGCTAACTCGAGAGAGGACGCCGTTGCTGCTTGGAAATCACTGGTCGCGCAGCAGGGACATTGGAAACTTTCCGAGAATGTGAATGAAGGATTTCAGACGTATCCCCAACATCAAATATCCGCAACACAAAACACGATTAGAAATGCTGATAGGAGAATTTCAACAGCGCCTCCAAGGCCTGAAATAAGTATTAGAGAGCAAAAAAAGTCTCAAGAAGTGAGGGACCGAACATACGAATCTTTGAGGGGAAATACGCGAGGTCAATACGTGAATCGAGGAAGTGATCAATTAGAACAAGTAGAACACTCAGTGAGGGATCATGGAAGCAACAGAAATCATAAGCATCAGCAAACAACTAGAGTAAATGAAGACCATTTAGTTGGAAATTCAGCTCAGAAGCGTGGACATCAAAGGAATACTCAGCATAAAGAAATGAATTTTTCCAATATAAGACATCGAAACAGGCAGAAGGAGCAGCAAAACAATACTTATGATCCAAATTATGAATCCAAAATTGAAAGCCTTGTCCAAAAATATAAGTATCAGGAGAGAAACCAACCCGAAGAATCCCTTCATCATGCGACAAGACATGAAAATGAAAGCAAACAACAAATC
Source organism: Dolomedes plantarius (assembly GCA_907164885.2). Classification (NCBI taxonomy): domain Eukaryota; kingdom Metazoa; phylum Arthropoda; class Arachnida; order Araneae; family Dolomedidae; genus Dolomedes; species Dolomedes plantarius. Next base: position 132,304,246 of record OU015498.1, read on the forward strand.
AATAAATTAATTGCAGCATTTACGGAAAATAATGGATATGTGTCTGAAAACATAGGTAAAAAATACAATAATAGAAATCAGGCTGAAACAGCATATTTTCCAGATGGAAGACATATAAACGAGCGCAGAGAGAAGAATAATAACCTTCAGAAAGATGTATATGAATCTGATACAAAAATTAGCAATCAGCAATACATGAATGCTGAAAAAGAACCTTTTCCTGTCAGCATTCAAAATCATGCCAAAAATGAAGAGAGAAACTCTGAAGGATTACCTGAACCACGAATTCGTATGAGAGGCAATGACCATTCAAAAATAGAATCCCTGATAAACAAACTTGAAACCGTTCAAAGAGAGGCAAATGGACGAGCTGTTATAGATTTAACAGAACTTTTGAAGCATATGAAATCCCGAAGAAATAGGACAACAACGCCACTGCAAATGAGTGAATTAGATGTAAATCATCCATCAAGAAAAGCTGATAATAATTTTGCTTTGCCAATGAAACACGTAAAAAAGGACAGAATTCATAATTTTCCAGTGAGAGAGGAAGAGAAGGAACGGCGGGAAAATCCTCAAAATTTACAAAGAGATAGGCACTACAAGTTAGATATGGACTCTTTGGGTGATATTCGCGACAGAATAACTACTCTAATTGATAACAACGACAACAATGAAAATTTGAGAACTAATGTAAGATCACAAAACTATCGCAATCACCAGTCGGAGCGAACCAATAATCAAAATCAGAGGAAAATATTTTCTGAGAGATCAAATAATCAAAGTACCGAAAACCAACCAATCAAACAGAATATACCAATTAATCCAAACGCAAGAATGTATCCCCCAGCGAGACCAACGCAGCAGTACAAACATGAAAGGTACAGTACAATCGAAAATCAAGAAAAAGATACGAATGAAGGAGAGCGGTATACGGCCTCTCAAAATACTCAACGTGCGAACCCAAATAAACTCGTAGCAACTCACAAATTTGAAAGACCGGATTCCTCCAGTTCTGAGGAAATAGTTGTAGATCTGAAAGACAATAAGCGAAGCAAACCCGCTGGCACAAGAAGACAAAGGCGACCGTCGCGTAGAAGATCCCGAAGGCCAAATCACCCACAGCCAGTGGTGTTGAAAGGAGAAACTGAAGTAGAAGACGAAGAAGATGGTTCGAGAAAGAACAGAAAGATTATTGTTATTGATTACGCTGGGACACAAAAAAGGAAAAGCTCCGTGGACAAAAAAGATCTGGAACTGATTATTAGGAACGTAAAACATAGACGATCAGAAGTTTTTGAACACTCAGAAAGTGAGCATTAAATAAGACTACGTGCATATTATTTATTACGTTTCGGTTGATTACAAATGCTAAACAATCTAAAATGGGGACGGAACGTCTTCTTAATGATCTCAATTAAATTTTGTTCCACAGGTGATAGGTTAAAAATCATACTTGACAGTTTTCAAATATCTCGTTCCGAATTTTGGAAAAGCAATCCCTATACAACTCTAGCGAATTATGAAAAATGGATCATACTGATTTTATACCTTTCCACTGTTCTTTGAAATGTAACCCTCTGACTATTAATTATTTATAAAAGTGGTCATCTCATAATAGTGCATTGTAAAATAAAATGTTCGGATGAACTTGTAAGAGAAATAAATGTATAACGATACCAAAGGCATCCACTCGAACCTCCAACAAGTTTAATCTGTCATCCATTGTGTATATATAAAGTGCGCAGTCCATTTTGCACCACAGTCAAACAAGTTCTGTTTTAAAGTCATTTTGCTGGTCTGAGAAATTTTTATAATTAAAACGTACCAAATCAGGAAAGTTTTTAAGGCGATTTTTCATTCAGAGGGAAAAAGAAAAAAATAGTTATTTTATTATTCATTTAAAGCATTTTAACTCTTAAAATAATAGAGTTAGATAATTTTAAATTCAAGAAACATGTATATTGTATTTTCAATTATGCAATTTTTGTATTGTAATATATATATATCTTAATAAATTTGTTTTTTTTTGTAATATTACATGCTTTGTTTATTAGCATTCATGGTGCTGTTTTATCCAATCAAAAATATTTTAATATTTATTTAACAAAAAATCTCTTTATCGTTGGTTTAATAAGAAAAAAACAGCGCATAACACTGCCGTGTTTGAAAGAATATGTCATCCCTGAAAGGAATACAAACGAAATGAATTAAGTTTCGTTGAAATCGGGACATAAGTTACCGAGTTATAAATATTTTTTAGAATAATTCAAAACGTTAACTAATAAATTTCGACGCGAGATAGAGGCTTAATTTCAAATTTTATTTCTGTCACATGTCAGATTAAATTGCATTATTTTATCAGTGAAAATCACTATTTTATCCCAGAAACGCCGAAACTGTATTATGTGTCTCTATCTCTCTTAATGTGTCACTATATACTTTTAAGTATTTTGAAAGATGGGATATTAACCAGATATTCAAGTCACTGAAGCGTTCAAAAGCTTCCTTCATTCAACAAAGGGTAATTACTTCTCAAAAATTTGAGGAATAATTCCGTTTCTTGTAATACGAGTAATGAGCTAATGGGCTGAGATACTACATGAAATTATCTCAAAATAAACTGAAACAAGAATGAATTCTTAATAAACTTTGAATAATGGGTCATCTAACGGGCCAAGGATAGTCTGGAAGTAAGCTAAAACACAATATAGCAAAAAAAAAAATTTAAAGACAGGAAAAGACATTCGAGACGATCAAACATTATCTTAGCAGAATTTAAAAAAAATTTAAGTAAAAACCAAGAAAAAATAAATTTGGGCACACACGAGAAAAAAGTAAAGTCCAAACACGTCAAGCTAACTTAATAAATAATAAAAAAGTGAAAAATACAGAATTTTAAAAAAGTGACGTCATTTTTAGTATTATGACGTCAAAATGACGGGTTGGATGGCAGTCTACTACTCCAATCGCATGAAAAACTAAATAAATAAAAAATAATGAAAGGGTTTGCTTTTACAAGGTGTCGATTAAATGCAATATTTTAGATAATTCGGGATATTTTTTAACTTTCATATACTTTTTCCATTATGACGTCAAAATGACGGGCTACCTACTAGTAATATAATATTGATAGGAAAAAAAGAGAAGTCCAATTCAAACGCTTTCTGCTATTTCAGCGATAAAGGATCATCGTTAAAACAACAGAATGTATGGCTGAGTTAGCAATAGAATTAAATAAACTATGGAAAAGTTGAGCAAATTTTTAAATTTAAGTGAAGACACAGTTATGTTTCGAAAAATAGTCTATAATAATAGATATAACACTGTAATAATAGATATTGCGCCTACAGGCACTTCTTGGCTCCTTGTAGAAGAAATAATTACAAGATAAAAACTTTTTATATACCATGTTTTTAAATTTTCTGTTGAATCATATAAACTTCACAATTCTATGTATTAATAAATACTTTTAAAATTTTTTTTGATGAATTATCCCACCAACTTGAAAGAAAATTAAGTTAATTGGAAGTTAACTTGGATTTAACTTTTCGTTCCCGTTCCGGCTAATAGATGGCTGCACCAGTCTACAAAACCAAATTAAATGAAAATAACTGAAAATTAATTTAATTCTGCTTACAGATGGCTAAAAGTGTTAAAAAATGCATTGTCATCGTGTTCTGAGCTATTCTAAAAGTTTCAAATGTCTAGCTAGTTGGGAAGTTAGTTAAAAATCGATTGCAAGATTTGTACTGGACAAACACACAAGCAAACAAACACACAAAGAAAACAAGTTAATAAAAACATGGTAATAATAATAATAAAAAATATAAAAGTATATGACAGCGTAATGGACCCTACAAATGGAAGCTGCAAATTTCTCACAACTAGGAATCAGTAAGTGATAAGTGACGCCAAGCCTGGAAAAAAAAAGCAACAATGGGTTCAATACGTAAGTGAAAATTTCATCCCACGGATCTCTGCTGAAATGAGTGGTATTATTAAAATTAAGTATTTTAATATCACTCGGATGACATTATTGTGATGGTATCAAGCTCGAAAGCTAGGTGTTTTCTCAAAATGCAACTCAATGGTCAAAATGTTCCACGTGATTTTTTTTGCCTCGCTGAAATATAAATAAAGGTGGTTAAGAAAAAAACACAAAACAATAGCTTTCAATTAAGCAATCAGATAAACATTTACGGCTATTCTGGCTGTTAAACTGTAGCAAGTAAGCAAATAATTTATTACTGTTATATACTTAGATTGTAACTAAGAATAAACGCAGAAAATTATAATTTTATTCCTTATTCTTTCTCCCGAACAAAAATGAGAGTTGTTACTACTGCCTTTTCAGTAAATTAAAAACAGATATGTACTTCAGAGCTGTTATGGAAACATCGTTTTATAACAAATTTTACATCTAAAAATGTATTTTCAGTATCCTTATCGTTTCTCATGCCATGTCCTACGAATATAGGTTGTAGATATGCGATAGATTCTACGTGTTACTCAGATTACAACTTTTGTTTATTCATTCACTAAACGCCTTAAAGTCTTAATTCTGTGTATCGTAAAAGACTTAATTTACTAGCATTTCAAAACAATGATCCACAAATTAAATAATTAACCAAATCAAGTAAACATTAATGCTCAGGAAATGTCTATTGCCTATAATCCATATACTATATATATATACTATATATATATATATATATATATATATATATATATATATATATATATATATATATATATATATATATATATATATATATATATATATATATATATATATATACACTCAAGAGCCAAAACATTATGACCACCCCTACATTTTGCAATGAATTCGCCTGGATGACGTGGAAGGCACGTGATCAGGTGGAAGTGGTATTTAACTGCTGCTGGAGAGTCTGAAGAATCATTCTTTCACTTACTTCTGTGTGTGATGGGAAGGGCTGCGGATCTAAGCGACTTTGATAGAGGGCAGATTGTAATGGCTCGAAGGCTCGGAACAAGTATTTCCGAAACTGCACGACTCGTGGGTTATTCGCGACCTACAGTTGTTAGTACTTATGCAAAGTGGATGAATGACGGTGAAACCAGCAGTAGACGACATGGTGTTGGACGTCCATACGCTATCAAAGAAAAAGGTCGTCGGAGACTGCCTCGCATGGTGAAGCAAAACCGGAGCCAGACAGTCTGCTCAGCTGACAGCCCAATACAATGCAGGGCCAAGTAGAATAGTATCGCAGCACACTGTTCAGCGGACACTGTTGGATATGGGGCTACGCAGCAAACGTCCCACTCGTGTGCCTTTGCTGACAAAGCGTCATCGTCAACTGCGCCTGCGCTGGGCCCGGGAACATCGCGACTGGTCCATGGATCAGTGGGAGAGAGTTGCCTGGTCAGATGAATTACGGTTTGTCATTCATCACGCCGATGGCCGTGTCAGGATACGCCGTCTTCCAGGCGAACTGTTGCTCCCTCAATGTACAGTAGGTCATACACAGGCCGGTGGTGTATATATATATATATATACAGTGGAATCTCGATCGATCGTTCTCCGAATCATCGTTTTCCTGCATGTGTCGTTAATTTCGCCCAGTCCCGACGATCATATTGCTTTGTTATGTTCCTGTATGTATCGTTTTCGCACATTTATCGTTCAGTTCAGTCGGTTCCTTAAAAAACGATAGATCGAGATTCCACTATATATATATATATATATATATATATATATTAGTGAGACTAGTCTTTGACAGCCTCTAGCAATGACTAACAACTGTTTTGTACATAAGTAATGTAAAATATTAGTTAGCGGTTCAGCCTTAACGGTAGAACTCTTGGTTAATGGTTCAGAATTTTTGCGCAACGGTCTGTTGCGTTGCATTTTGGGGCACCACAATATACAATATTAGCTGAATCAATACTGTTCTAAAACTCTTAATTTGTGTTTAATTGAATACAACATTTAAAAAAAGTAGTAGAACAGCGTCACATTAGTAAGCACACAGATTATGTAGAAACATAATTAAAAAAAATTACGCTGCAATAAGAGCAGGGGGCAACCGAATTATTGGTATTTTTAAGGCTGCGGTTTCAATTAGCTACCATTTGGCGATTTTCTAGATTTGCACAAAATTGAGCGACTTCCTGATTAAAACATCCCATCTAAAGATCATCTTTAAAACGAATAAAATTCAAAGGTTACTAGTAGAGTTGGTGAGATAAAAGTTTTAAAAACATGAACAGCATCTAATTGAAATTACGAAAGTTTTTAAAAACATTTCATAAATTATTCATCATTAGTTTATGCCACTATATAGGTTTACATAAGATTTCATAGTCAGTTGTGCACTGAAAAGGATTTTTTTAAATTTTACCGAAGGATTACATTGTTTTCAGAAAAACTGTGAGAAATGTTCGGCAATGTAGCTCGGTACCAAGAATAAAGAAAAGAAACAAGTGAAAAGAGTATTTTGAAAAATATTACATACACCACAAATGTCATTAAAAAATCTTTACTTAGCTCCGACAGATTACTTCTTAATATAGAGAAGAACAGTAAGTTCCATGACTTGAATCATAACACGAATGGACTGAAAAATTTAGTTATAGTATCATTTCATGCACCTAAATAAATCTTTATTTAGGGGCAATATTGAAACTAGGATGAATTTTTCATAACCTATGGATAATGGATGATTCAAAGGGTCTCGGGAGAAATAGAACAGATAAAGGTTTAGATAAAGGATGCAAAACTGCACAAAAAACAGTACAAGAATACATATTAAATTATATTTCTCCTCTATCCACAGCAAGTGTAGATATATGACAGAAATTTGATGCGCTTACAATAATATAAGACGGAATTGGTGTCCTTACCATTAACTAAGATGTAGGCAGAAGGAAAAATCTTCTCGATATCCACAGAATAAAAGTGACAGATAGGTTTTTCTTCATTGTCAAGGAAGAGAAAAATTTACTCTTTATCACCAATCGATGCGTATATAAGATGATAAACCGTCAAAAAAGTAATAGCGTTGCATTTAATAAAGAAATAAAATTACCACGTATGGAAAACAAGTGTGAGTAAAACTTAATTAAATAAATTTTATAAAACCTGCGAAAAAGAAAAAAAAATCAGGAAATTTGGAATTAATACCAACTTTGTGATGTAATATGTGCACAATAGTGGGATGTAGAAATTCATTCATCATCTAAAACTGCATTCCAAATAAGAATCGTAAAAAATGAAAGGCTGAAAACATTTCTTTCAATTGTGACATGCCTGGGATATTTCATTCTAAGGGTCTGTTCACATAAAATCCGTCAGCGTCAGCTTTACTCGTATTGAAATATATTCAACCAATTACAAAGCTTCAAACGATTAGCAACGAAATTGTAAAGGCCTGGGATTGGTTTAAAATATGTCAACACAAGTAGCGCTGACGCTGGTGAATTCTATGTGAACAGGCCGTTACTATATAATTTTTTGGCTTTATCAAGAAATGAATTTGCGTTTCTTCAATTCGCGGTTTATCTTTCAATTCTGTTCCATTTTTGATATGTATAGAACATTGACGTGAATCATTAATGGTAACAGATGTGTATGCTTACATAGACTTATTTTTCTCGTACACATCAATTTAATTTCATATATAGGCTATAAAAATAAACTAATCTTGGCATACGTCAAATTAAATTCAAAAGTGTGGTAAGTCACCCCTCATCAAGCACTGGAGCTTGTAAAATGAATATTTAAGGAAATAAATTTGAAACAATTTGAAACATTGAGTTCAATGGTAAAATTCCTAAATAAAAAAATTATAATTATGTAACACGGAAACTCTCTGAGTTTGTTGCATGTCATTTAGTACATGAAATAAAAATGGACATTAGTGCCATATTTGTAAGAAAATAATACCTCTGGAAGAAGTAGATACAAAATAAAAGAAAGTTCGTTAAATTAAGGCCAAGAGTTATAGCGTCGTAGAAATTTTTATACAAAACATGTCATTAAGTTTAAATGAAAAATAGCGATTAATTCCATTTTTAATACTGCCATGAATGCCAAGGACAATTTTCGAATAATTTTGAATTATGGAAAATCAGCTTGTAGCGTTGTCATAACAATTAAGTTTGGTTTTTGAATGATAAATAACACTAATGTACTGAAATATTAAATTATATCATTGCGAAATAAACCTACATTTCGTTGCAATATCGAAATAAGCTTGAATTCTTCAAAACTATAACTAGTAATTGATCCAACAAGATCTAGTAAGTTTTTAATATTTAGGTTGAATTTAAAACTAAATTTTCACATCTTTATTTATCCTGAATAAAATGTAGTTTATACAGTCGAACCAAGTTATAACGAACTTCAAGGGACCAAAGGTTTTGTTCGCTTTAACTGGTGGTTCGCTATATCCGAACCGATAAGAAAAATGCTAGAGTTCACAAAATGTATAACTCCTTATTTGCAATGTGTATTAAATAATGATGTATTAAAAAAGATAAAATCTATTAAAAATTATCATTAATGAATTAAATCGATTAAAATCGATTATATTAAAATGACACAATACAGTCGAACCCCGTTATAGCCAACCCGGTATATAATAAACTCACGGATATAACAAACGAAAATTTTGGTCCCGCCGTTTTCCTATTGTACGTAATTTAACTAGTATTGCGTCATTTTAATGTAAACGATTTTAATCGATTTAATTCATTAATGATCATTTTTAATAGATTTTATCTTTCTTTAATACATCATTATTGAATACACATTGCTACTAATGAGTTATACATTTTGTGAACTCTAGCATTTTTCTTAACAGTTCGGATAAAGCGAAAAACCGGTTAAAGCGAACAAAACCTTTGGTCCCTTGAAGTTCGTTATAACGGGGTTCGACAGTAGTTTGTTCAAAGTTATTGTAACTGTCGTATATAGACTCCCGACACCCTTTTGAATCGAATAAAATAGAAGAAATGATATTCTTAGTTTTTGCCTTTCCACGTTTCGTTTCGGAGTTTAAGTCAGGAAATAGTTTGTTAATATGGTGCAAATAAAGTTTAGTTTAGTAAAAGAAAGTTAAGTTCACTCTCTTTGTAAATATAGCAGGAACTATACCTCGCCTATCAGACGAGCGTATAATAGAATGAGGAGCATCCTATTTCGATGTTTTTTTTAACGCTTCAGTCATGCAAGAATAATGTTTAGAAATATCTTCGAATGTTTTTTGAACTGAAGCTGAAAATAGTTTCGAAAGTATGCATTAAATTTTTAGTTATATAGGATCCAATGTAACATCGCTAAATTGTATGCTGTTTTGAATTTGATATTTACTGATATATATATATATATATATATATATATATATATATATATATATATATATATATATATATATATATATATACTATTTATTACGTTTTACTTTTTTAGGTGTCAAATTTCACACTAATGGAGATAGTATTTCCACTAAGTTGGTCTTTTACAAAATCTTTGATACTGTTTTCAATCGTTTCCGCGAACCCTACTTCACAATCCCAAACAACCAACGCTGAGTCTCTAACAAATATTTCTTTTAATCACAAGTCACATTTCTCGGAAAATGATTTGCAAGAAGCATTGAAAACAATGAATGAAAACACTAATCATGATGATTTTAAAAATGACAAGCCTCTATCGTCAACAGCATTTTATGAAGATGGGCGTTCAACGGACAGTCAAAAAGTTAACACGGTGAAAAATCTTTTTCATATCTTTCAAATAAAGCCAGAACGTTCGAAAGGCCCGAAGTTAAATGAATTCAATGAACGCTCGCTTTATTCAAACACGCCTTTATTTAAAAAAATACACGTTTTTCCTCAAGTAACTGATTACAAGCCAGAGAAGAGAGGACTCTATCTTGATGCCTTCTATCCAATGTTTTACCATCATAATGTTTTCAATGACTACGCAAGAAGCCTTTACCATCCATTCTTCCGTAAAAGCTATGAGCTCCGTAATGTTGATAAACGTTTTATGAACAAAAGGCAGCACGTGGATAAATATGCTATAGGAAACCATGTTTATTATCCAGAGAAGGGACTTACGTCCTTTTATCCCAAGGAAAAGGTTTCACTTTTGAAAAGCATTCCATCATCTTCTTTTCAGTTACAAGCAACAGCAGACAGTACGATACGACCTATTACAATACTCCAAGAAGCTGAAACTGATAAAAAATCAACTTTTATAGGTATTTCAAATGAAAAATCGATCCCAAATCAAGAAAATTTGACAGTTGCACATAAATTTCATAATATATCTGAAGATTTTCAAACAGAAATCGTAAAAAACTTATCCAAAGAAGTTGCAGCGCCAAATGATATTTCACTCTTCAATCCAGTTCGAAATGAACTTGTGTTAAATATTAAACACCCCAAAAAGATTCTTGAAAAAGGTATTATAATGTCACCTGAAGATGAAGCCTCAGCATATGTTGGGGCAAAAGATTCAAACGATAGCCTTATAATCCATGGTAAGCAAGCGAGATCTGAACGCACTGACACTCCGGATTATTCCAAAACTAATAATTTAAATCTCCTCTCAAACAACAGAGTATACTACGAAAAGTAAGTCTATTTAATTCTATCAGAATATACAAAATTAACGTTATAATGAATAATTAAATTTCAATACCTCTTTCAGCAAGTTCTTAAGTACACTGAAAATTCTCTATGGCGACCAGAAATGGTTCCGGGAAAAAGTGACCGTTTTGAGGGGTGGCCGGCTACAGAAGTTTTTGTATTTTAATCTCCAATGCAGCGGGCGAAGATGAACATAATTCTTTCGCCAAGAGGATTACATAAGACAAGCGAGAATTCAAACAAAAACTAAAAACAGAACTATAAAAGAAATAGGAAGAATTAAAATGTTAAACGAAATAAAGGGGCGCGGTAGCTCGGTTGGCAAGAGCAGCGGGCTAGAGATCTGAACGTCCCTGGTTCGATGCTCGTCGCTGCAAATCTACCGCCGTGTTCCCTAATGGTTGCCGGGGCACGTAAAATAGGGCGTGGCTACAATGTCCTCCATGTTCTCAAATTTACCTCTGGAGGTCGTGGGTAAGTAATCCGGTCTCGTCACTTGACTCGGTTCAAAATTACGGGACCGGTCATTTAGCCAAGTCGGACTCCAACACTTGCGGTGCTATTAAAAACCGGAGCCGCACCTTCATCGCCCATAGCCTTCGGGACTTTACCTGATGTTACATGTCGGTCAAGGGGCATAAACAACAACAACGAAATAAAGAGTTCCCTTACCTCCCAGTAACGGGAATAAATAGAACTCTCTTTCAAGCCTTTGTAATGAGGGAGGTGGTCCACAGTCACCGCAGCAGAGGGGGCAAGTAGGCTTGTCGATACCAAGTCGATGCAGGTGGGCATAAAGGCAATCATGCATGGTCGTCATTCGGAAAGCAGCAACTGATATCTGGGGTAATCCGGGAGCTTGACGATGGTTTCACACCAGGGCTTCTCCCTTGTTCTTTCCTTTGGTTTGGATATATATGTCTCTTATCGCCAAATTGGTCTTTGAAGCAGCAGATCTATAACAGATCTCCTCAAAAGGAGACTGATAGAGCACGCACCCTTTTTTTGCCAATTTATCTGCAGTCTCATTTCAAGGGATCTCGCAGTGGGACGGGCTCCACTGCAGGACAACTGTTTTGTTCCTATCCTGGATGTCCCAAAGAAAGGACCTGCATCGTTTCACAGACGCAGAAACAAGAGCTTGGCAGCAGTTAGCAATAGCCAGGATCGCAGCTTGGGAGTCAGAAAAACTACAGCCCGTTCAAAGAGAAACAGCCGAGCACTTAAATGTTGCAAAGTGACTCTCAGTGCTGTGACTTCTCCGTCAAATGCAGTTTTCCCAGATCCCGGGGAAAGGTAGTGAGAAAAATGTTCTGAATAAACACCGGCTCTGGCACTACCATTGGTATCTAGTTTTGAGCCGTCAGTATAGACATGCATCCAATTCTCAGAGGGGAAACGAGTGTAGATTGCCTCCATTCCTGTGCTACACAAAACCTCTGTTCAGTCCTCTGTCTTTGACACAGGTTTTACATGGTCAAGATGAAACAGAATTTTTCTGACTTCCAGTGGATTAGTAGGGAGCATCAGGGGCTCAACACGAGTAGTAAGGTCAAGTCCAGGCATCTCTAATCATTTAGAAATTTTAGGAGTTCAGTTCTTTTTGGCTGGGTAAGATCACCAGCATTTTACTGCAGCAGACGCAGAAATTCCTGCTTGCACGACCATATCATAGTGTAAGGAGCTAGGTAAGGCGTGTAGTTCAAAGGCTGCAAAGCTGTTACTCATTTGGCATTACCCAGGGGGCACGTGTAGCTTAAAGTATGCTACGGACGCGAGTAACATTACCCCCTTGGTTAGAGAAGTTTGACTGTATATTAACCACAAAATATTGTTGAACTAAAAGAGTACAAAATCTCGTCTTTTCTTTAAACTTTGTTTTCGCAGTAGGTATTTTAGAGTGAAAAGTGGAGTCGAAATAGACTCATTGATTTTCCTAAGTCAGTCAACTCACTAACGTTCAAATGAATTAAACAACGCCCGAAAAATATTGTTGTGTAATATTTTCATGCAACTGACCACATCCCCAATGGGATTATTATGGCACCCCTCTAGGAGATTTAAATAACTGAAAATTCGTCATTAATGAATAAAATATTTTAAAACTCTATATTTCCTTGATAGTATGATTTAGAAATTGACTTGTTAAATGTGGCCTTTTTTATGCGACAATCTACTGATTTCAGTGAAAAGCTCTCAATTTGTAAACTTTAATTCAATAATAAAGTTCAGCGGCTTAATTTCTTGGAACTCACACGTGTTGACCTATAAATTGGTAAGTAACCTCAGAGATATCGGGACAAGAATAAAGCAGAAGCTCTCAAAAAATTACTTTATTCGAGCAACGAAACTTCGTTTTAGGAAAATTTTATAGCCCATTGAGGAAGGAAAAAAATTCGATTGCATTCTTTAAAAAAAGAAAGAAAAAACGTATTTTGTTTTCTGCTATTTTGTTCGTCTTACTTCTTTCCATCGAGGATCATAAATACTAGAAATCTTTTTGTTTATATGGTTCTAATTTTTCGAATGTCTTTCGTTTGTGAGCACATTAAATGTATATATTTAGGTTTTAGAACCTATCACTCAAACAGTTCTATAGAGCATTTTAAGACAAAAATGAATTTTTATATTTCGCAGAATATCGGCTTTAAAGAAGTATTTTTTAATGTAATGTTACGATTTGAGATTTTTTTTCTACTTTCCAATTTTCATCTGTATGGAGAAACATTGTAACTGTCCTTTAAATTTTCCCCACTCCTTTTAACTTCTGTAGGTTTGAGGCACTAAACGAACTTAAAAAATAGAGGGCAAGTTATTGTGATAAAAAAATCTAGTATAAAACTGGACGTTTTAGTTTGGCCTCCTTAAGCTCACTGTCTTCTTTTCCACATTTTTGTTTAAGTGGTAGGTTAGCTTCGGAAAATTTCTTCCTTTAGCACACTAAGTAACTTCAAAATAAAATGTTTTATTTGTTTGAAGGTTTCGAGCAAAATTTGACTGACAGTGTTATTTATGCTACCTAAAAATCAATACCAAATTAATGCGGAGCATTTTTAAGTTTCATGGTGATACTTTCCATTCACATTTAAAAAGAAAAATAATTAGTAATATTGACCTCATTTTTCTATAGGATGCCTTCAAACACTAACGTCTCTTGGTTCGTTTATGTAAGTTGCAGTCGAGAGAGATGCCACTTCACTAATAGCACCAATGAAACGGAGCTTATGAACGAAGGCTGGATACTACAAAACTGTACTAGCTTCGGTTGTAGAGAAATGTATCCTCAAACGGAGTCAATTCAAAAGTTTATAGGTAAGGATTTCATTTCCACAGCTGATACGTACCTGTGTAATGAGTCAATTACCTTATAAATCATAAGGTAAGTTTACTAATGTTTGATATCAAAATTTCTTGTGAGGACAATCCCAATAGTGGAAGTTTATAGTATGACCATGACCACATAGAAATACATAACAAAATGGAAAGAAAGCGTTTTTGTAAGTTTTCGCTGTCCGCCAAGTATCAACCAAAATATCAATTTTTTTAAAAATCTACAGATATAATACGTCTGTTTCCTTAATCGAATATACAAAGAACAAAATAGCCTGAAAAAAATTTGGGAGGGGGGGCGGGGAACCTATGTTTTTGTCCTCAACCATAAGGCTAATACAGGTATTCATCGACTTACGACCGCTCACACTTACGACCGGAATTTTTTAATTCAAAAATAATTCAAAAATACTGTTCCTTGAATGTACAGTACATACCTATATGTATTACATAATTACTAAAAATATGATGCAATATTCTGCAATACTGCAAAAATTTATGACGCAATGAAAAAATGTTATGATGTAATAGTTTCGATATCCACACGATAAATCAAATAAACCTTCATTTGCTTCAGAAATGGCTTCAGCTTTTCATTATATTAATAAAGTACTATAATTATTAGAAGCAATGGATCCAAATGAAGAAAGATTCGCAAGTGTAGATCGTCGTATTCAGGAAAATCTGGCTTGCTACCAGATAATATACAAGGAACCAGATAATATGCAAGACACAACTGTTCAAACTACCTTCGATAACTTTGTTAAAAAATTTGTAACGTATCTTCTGTCGCAAATTCTGAACCAATGGAGTGTACTAACATAATAAGTAGTGATGACGAAGAATAATTTATATCTTCTAAATACAATATATTTTAAATTACATATGTATGTATGAAAGTAAAAAATATATGTATGTACATATACAAAAAAAAATTGTTTGAAACTCGACTTACGACCAGCTCAACTTACAACCAGTATATCGGTCCCTATCTCGGTCGTAAGTCGAGGAATATCTATATAGATTATTCCATTTTATAACAGCTGCAATATTGCCATAACGTGTTGTCTTCGAATTTCGTGATATTTTTCGGATTATAAAGCTGAGATTTATCCGACTTTTTGGGGCAATATTCCTTCACATCATATTTTTTACCTTTTTTGTACTTTTAAGAGGATACGAGTACTCAATTTAAACGGTTATACAAAACTTGTTAGCTTGATTTCAGAATGATCGATGCAGCCATGTTTTGTAGATTGCAAGCGACCTTATTACACCAGGGTTGGGATGATATTATACAGTAATCTAGTTCCGGATTGTTACTTTAGGAGATACTGGGATACGGTATTTCCTCACAACTTATTGTATAAAATTGTAAAAAAAAATCCAAATCAAGCTATTTTACTTTTAGAAAACCGATGCTTTCTTAAAAGTTTAATTTCAGCTTCAAGAGAATTGAGTTCCGAACATAAACGCAAGGCACGGTGAACGTAAGTGTAAAAATCTGCAGAGTTTTGATTCGGGGGATGATTAGATTAGGCATGAGGGGGGAGGGGGGTCCTGGAACTGGTGTTCCATGGGAAATAATAGAGTATCTCTGAGAAATTTACAACAGAAGGTTTTGGTCCACCGTAGACTATCTTTTGATACAGATGAGGAATTTCTTCCTTCCAGTTAAAAATTTTTTAAAAACATGTTACCGAGAATACCTCAAAAGATTTACTTTAATCTAATACTTTAATTTTAGACCAAATTTGCATGTTCTGGAGTACATGAAATGATAATAATAAAATGCAGTAAAACTATTAGGTAAGTATTCACGCAACATTATTTCAGGTCTGATGCTTTTAGTCTTCAGCGTATGCATACTGAAAATAGTCGCCTTCTTGCTGGTGTTTTATTATTGTCGTCAAATTAAACTGACCAAAAATGAGTCAGAAGAAGAGAAGCGATTGACATCGGATGATGATGGACCTGGTTTTCTGGTAACAATCTTATCTGCGAATGATTCTAACTCAATTATGTCTTTACTGATAATGTAGATACTGATAATGTAGATAATGTCTTTACTGATAACTGTCTTTACTGATAATGTAGACCTATATTTGATTTCCATTAACGCATCAGAAGTGGATTTACGTTATTACATTTAAAGAAGAATGTACGAACCCAGAGTTTCCCTATCCCTGATATTCGCTACAATGCCGTCATTACTGAACATTGTAAATTCGCAACAACCACATTTCTCACCCCGCAATCATTCATGAATTTTTCTTTCAGGAAAAACAAACAGTTAGGGCAGGTATCAAACTTATCCCCCACATCCCAGGCCTAAATACAAAATCGAGGTTATTCCTCCTTTATATATTGTAGTTTCGTTTTTTTTTTCAAGGATTTTAGTTATATTTGTGGATGTTGTCTTGTTTTTTTAAAAAAAGCAAAAGCACGAATCAGCAAGAAATCTTATACATTTTTTTTAATATTCTATCATTTTTTTCTCTATCATATTTTTGTACTAAAAGTGGCAACGTAATAAAAACACATTTATCACAAATACTGATGAGTACTGATTGTGACGTCATGTCTTGTTCTAATCTCACGTTATGACGTCATATCTTGTTTTAATTTTCATCTCACTTGTTCCCTGGCGTGAAAATGTAATTGCACGTTGAACGCAGAAGTTTCTCTGTCGCTGGTGGAATCATCGATGTTTGATGATCTTTTGAGTGTATAAAGTGGGTGTGTTTGTATAATAAAGTTTTAGAGGAGAAAGGAGAACGCGTAGTTCTTTCAAATCTCAACACTGATAGTGGCAACGTAATATGAGCACAGTCATCCCAAATACTGATGTTTCTTAATGAATCATGAAACCAGAATCTTTCATGAATCTTTCATAAAATATCTTTCATGTAAAATCTAATTTGCGAAGTATTCTTGTATTCATTTAAGGTAAGAGAATAAAAGAATATTTAACATTTTACAACAAGAATATTTGCCATTTGAACATATATAACATCACAACCATGAAAAAAAAAAGAGCTGGTGGAGATAAATGTCATACCCCAAAAAATAAATCCGGGTCATTTGATTAAGGCCAGGGGCCCACTGGCAACTTTTAATTTGGGCAACTAAACAGTTTAGTCACTTGAAAGTTACCGGATACCTTCGACAAGCGCCCACTGGCAACAAAATAATTGCTTTGGACTCAGTTTGAAAATGGATTTCGTGAAAGCTGCAGGTGTTTGTGCCCTCGCTCTACGGCCGAAACGTAAACAAAGCCACAGAAGATTTTGGGTCCATCCAATAATAAGTAGGAATTTATTTTAAGATTTAAGAGTACACCCAACAAAATTTTTCAACTACTTTCGGGTTAGCGTTCAAAGTTTCGAAAACATGTTGTTTTTAGTGGGGCCCAGTATTTCTTACCAAAATACAAAATTACGTTTGGCTATACCACCGCAGGAAAGATTAGCTATGACTTTAAGGTAAGAAAATTTTTTTTTAAATTTGCAAGTTTATTGAAATAAAATACATATTACAAACATTTTTTTGTAAAAAATTTTTTCGACTGTGCTTCTAGCAATAGTGGATTACGATTACAAGTTCATTTATGTAGAAGTCGGAGCATACGGTTCATCAAGTGATTCTAATATTTTTAAACAGTCAGCATTTTCAAGGTTGCTTGAAAGAACCCAATTAAAATTTCCAGAACAAAGTTGTCTCCCTAATGACAACAGTGGAACGGCAATGCCATTTACTGTAGTGGGGGATGAGGCATTTGCTCTTTCAAAGTTTGTATTACGACCATATCCCAGCAGAAATCTGTCCGTAAAACAACGTATCTTTAATTAAAGATTAACAAGAGTCCGCAGACTGGTAGAATGTACATTTTGGAATTTTAGCAAACAAATGGAGAATATTTCACAGGCCTCTCGATACCAGTATTCAATTCAGTGAATCTGTTATTAAAGCATGCTGCATTCTACACAATTTTGTTAAAAAACATGATGGAATACGTTTTGAAGACACTCTCTTTGACTGTTCATTGGAAAGAATCTCTATAGTTGGAGTAAGAAGCAACAATCAAGGTTTTGCGATAAGAGATTATTTTACATATTATTTCATTTCTCCTCAAAGAAGTGTTCCTTGGCAATATGACAAAATTTAATATAAAAGCTGTATATGATAAATGAAAAGAGTTAATATTAAAAAATTATCAACCTACTCTTTTAGTTCTTTTGTTTTTCCTCCAACTTATCCCAATTTTCAATGAATTGTTGACACAATTCCTCCCATAAAGTCTTCTTTAAATTTTTCTCAGAATATTTTTTTGATTTTATGTTGTATAAAGCTGGCCATTTTTCAATTTCACTTATAAATAGTTCAGTGTCCAGCGACATGTTTACACTGAGTACTGAAGCAAACTGGTGATCTTCAACTTTGCCAACTCCTCGTGAATCGGACTAGCCAAACACGCTCTCGATGATTTGCCTCAGATCCATAGGCGTAGCGTCGGGGGGGGGGGGGCGTGCCCCCCAACTTAACTTGAAATAAATTAAAACGTTAATAGAAGTTCAGCTAAAATCGGAAAATTGTAGAAAACTCTTAAGAAAGTTTTTTTTTCGCTTTTTCAAACTATGAAACTAAAGATTCCGATTATGTCTTTAGCCTTAACATAGTTTTTAACAATGATATGATCCATAACAAAAATCCGATGCTATTATTTTTTCTCATTTTATTTATATTATATTTATTTTTCTCATTGTATAAATTTTCAATACTACTCAAACATCAATTCTATTGTTATTCAATTTCAAAAATATCATATTTTAAGGACCGTCTGGCAGTCAATGCGCGGAAGAGGACCTTAAATGAATTCAATTCGAGCAGCCCCCCAAAAAGTTAGAAGCACGCTACGACTATGATCAGATCTATTGGAAGCAACTAAATAATCACCAGTGGGCGCAGTCCTATCTAAACCAATATGATCTATTTTCCCCGGCAACAGTTTCATCACCCAAGGAATCGAACATGTTGGAATTTTTTAGTTGCCGCAACTGAAAAATCGCCAGTGGGCGCATTACCAAAGGAATCAATGTGTTTCATTTTTGTGATTGAAAAGTTGCTTTGAAATAATCGCCAGTAGGCGCCTAGCCTAAATGGAATTTTCAAACGTGGCACATGCCTCTTTAATTGGTTTAAGTAAATTTACTAAAAAATTTCAGGTAGTCTCTTCTAATGAAACTACCGTGGGTTATTAACGTAGGATTACTTTTCGTTGCTTACCTCTTTTGTATGTGTTATGTGTATATATATATATATATATATATGTACGTATGTATATATATACATATATGTATGTCAAAATTTTAACGCATTTTGGAACTTTTCTGTTTAACGGTTTACTGCTTGTCGAAGCGATACAGACTGGGTTTGGCACGCTGTCAAAATTATAACTCGCGAGGACGGATGGATGGACGGATGGTTTTAGCGTCTGAAATTTTGTTTTCCGAAGGACCGTTCTGGAGAAACGTAATCCTTCAAAACGGCCCTATGTTAAAAAATTAAGAACGAAACGGGTAGTTTTAAATCTCTTATTTCTTAGAATAACTAAGATCATTTGAAATAAAATTGCATAACAACACCTACCTTATGAAAAATACCTTTAAATTAAAATAATGTTTTACTCACCACTGAAATAATGAACTAGTCAATAATTAAACTGAAAGAAAATTACTTCCAGACATTATGTTTAGATGTGAAAAATATTTACTTAGTATTACTATGGTTGCATACCGTATCCTTGTGAAAGAGATGTCTTGTAGAATTTACCATGAGGAAACATGCTTGAGTATTTTATAAATGGAGGAAATCAATCTGTATAAAATCAATCGTTCTTTAGACTGCAATTTTATGTATGCCCTAAACTGCACCTAAAAATGGGTTTCGATTTTTCAGTTCGGTAAAGAAAAGCCCTACAGAGACGATATCGAAGGAGAAATTGCCTCGACGAAATGGCCGACATATACTGAAAGGACTAACACGCAGCAGAAGGATGATATCAGGCATATTTCACCGGATAAAAACAGGAAATCTAACTTTATGCCATCTCCAAACGAATTAAGCAAGATTCATTCGAAAGTGTGGATTCCACCGGTTCAAAAAGTGTCGCCGTGCCTGGTAGCTGAAGCCGGAGACATTTTGATTCCCAAGAAATGTTCGGAGAAGGTTACATTTTTAATACGTAGCTTTTTAAAATTTACAACTTGGTTTCATATCTGATAGGAAATAGTCATGTGCATGTGTGCGTCTATATTGCAATACAAGCGCCACATAAGTCGTCTTTGTCATGTCATTAAGATGCATCTTTTTTGAGACTGTGCATTTACATTTAAAGTTCTGAAAGTGGCAAAGTAATAAGACTTTGCTTGCGACACCAGAAGATTCATTGTTCATACAGTCAAACCTTCATAAATTGTGGTTTAAGGTTTTTTCTTTTTCATTTAATCTTTTGACTGAGCTGAGTGAATTTAAATAGAAAATCTTTACACACATATATAACTTTGGGTTCCGTTTTCAGATGTTATAGTCGGAATAAAGTAATGTATGTATGCTGCCGGCAAGCATGAAATTGGAATAGTGCGGGTAAAGAATCAGTATTTTTAATAACTTGGTATACAGTATTGTATCTAAATAGTTATTTTGAGATTAACAGTATTTACAGCCGGTCCGGTTGGCAAAGGCAGCGAGCCAGTGATCTGAACGTCTCTGGTTTGATGCCGGTCGCTGAGAAATCCACCACCGTGTACACTAATGGCGGCTGGTGCACGAAAAATCTGTCGTGACTGCAATGTCCTCCAAGTTCTCAAATTTACCTCCGAAGGTGCGGAGCCAAGTCTTCCGGTCTCGTCACTTGACTCGGTTCAAAATTACGGGACCGGCCCTTTAGACACGCCGGACTCCGTCCCTTGTGGTGCTATTAAACACCGGAGCCGCACCACTTCGCCCAACAGCCGTTATGAACTTGAACTAACAATATACTGTCGGTCAAGGAGCATCAGTCACAACAACACAATATTTACATTAACTTCTGTTAGCACGATGTACTAACACACTACATACATATTATAGTCGTGCAGTTCAGTAGCACGACTGGCGATACTTAAATGACATCTTTTGAACCCAACTTTTTGCAAAGCCCCTGGGGGTACTCGGTCTAAATTGCGGTAGCACCGGGAGCTACTTTGGCTCACCTAAATGGTGCTCCTAGAAAGCCAAAAATTAATCTCAGTGTTCGAGCGAATGTCTCCGGACAAGAGCTCCGCATTAAAAAAAAGCGTAAGATGTGCGCAAGTACAGAATATTAAACACGAAAATATAAGTGGTAGGGATATATATATATATATATATATATATATATATATATATATATATATATATATATATATATATATATTAAGGTGACGAGGCGTCCCGATTTTTAACAATTTGTCCCGCGTCCCGCACCGTTTTAAAAAAGTCCCGATTTTTGGAAAGATTGCACGACAAGCTAGGGAACGGTGGGAGAACGGGAAGGGAATATACTGTTTTCGGGGGCCATGTGGCTATTTAGCCAGGATATGAGTTTTATATTATTTTTGTTAATTTTATAATGTTAAGCTTTAATAATAACAAATAACTGTAATATTTCCGAAAATGATCTTTTTAATGAGGTATCATTAGTAAAAAAATATATTGATAAGGAAAAGGTTCAGTCTTGGGCATCAGCAAAAATCACAAGAGAACAAATGGTTAGAAATATTTCATCATTTTGAAACAAACCATGTTCCATACAATAATGCACTAAAAATTGTGGAATACGCGCTGTCCTTACCAGGAAATAATGTTGCGACTGAACGCGTTTTTTTCTACGGTATATAAAGTGTGGACACCAGAAAAATCACAATTAAGTGTTGGGACTTTGAAAGCCATTTTATGTGTGAAATATAGTTTAACAAATTCTTGTGAAAAATTTCATGACCTTTTAAGAAACGACAGCAATCTACTAAAAAAAAAATCACTCAAATGAGATTTATGCCAAAGAATAAAATTATACTATACATAATTTTTTTTTATTTATTATATTTGTAAATTGTACTCATGTTGAAATAAGAAAAATTACAATACTATTTTTGCGTTCTATGAAAATTTTTGTTGCTCCATATAGACCAAATTTTTAATCAAGAACCCCTCCCCCCGGTCAATGTGTCCCGCTTTACCAATGTTAAAATCTGTTCACCTTAATATATATATATATATATATATATATATATATATATATATATATATATATATATAAACTTTCATTTACTCTTTCTTAAGCTCAATTTATACCTGTGAATCTTTACATATGTCTACGGTTCCATAACTCAAGAGGATAAGACTGTGTCCTAAGAAAATAGCATGAGTTTAAAGCAAACGCAAGGCATCAATTCAATTTATATCAGTTTCGTAAAAATAATTTCCTTAAATCTGAATAATACCTCGCTATACGGCCGCTCTTTATACGGCATTTCGCTATAACGGCCTTTTATAATTATGGCACTTTTTTTATTTACGGCCCACAATGTTTCGTTTGTACGGCCACATCAACGGAAAGGGATAATGGCAGCATATTAATAGCTTAGTGATTCTTCATGTTAATGTTCGTGATCATTAAGACATTTTTTAAACATTTTATTTTATGTTTTTATTATATATATACATATATGCATATGATTTCTATTGATTTTTATTTATATGTTTATTTTTTGAATTTCTGTTTATTATTACATTGTTTTGTACTTTTATTTTTTATGTAAGCATTTTTATAGGAAATAAGAAGAATAAAATGCTTTATGAACTGAAACTATATAATTTATAAAAAATTGGAACAGATCGAATGAAATTTGTATGGGTCTGTATCAAAATAATTGATTCATTATACGGCTTTTTGCTTTACGGCCAACTTTTCCGGAAAGTATCTAGGCCATAAAGCGAGGTATGGGTGTATTATGCTTTTTAGTTTTCTATTGAAATTCTTAAGTCTCAGAAGAGGGTACATAAAAAATATTTGAGAAAAAAATTTAGATTCTTCGAAAGTGCATGTTAATCACTCGTAATTTTAATGCCTCCTCATTTCACCAACTAAAGGTACTTGCTGTAAACAACAGCGCAAATTTGCTGAAGACTAAAAGGAAAGGTCGAAGTAGCATTCCAAGGCTTGAAAACTGGGGGCAATGCAACGGAAGAAGTCAGGCCGTAAAAGACGCAAAAAATTCGAAACAAACATGTACCATGAAAGCAACGAAGTTCACGAAACAGAGTATAGATGATGGTGAATTACTCTTAATGGATTTGGATGAAGAAATTTGTACAGCAAGTAAGATTTTGATTTACCCTCAAGAGATTCAATTTTTCTTTAAAACATTTCAGTACACTTTTCAACATGACAATTCTTTCCATATTTGTGTATTTGTTTTTTATAGATTATAGCATTTTTCAAACCATATAAATATATTTTCCGTTTTCATACCACTAACTTTTACATGAACTAAATTGCAGCTGTCTTTAATTATTGAAAATTCTGGTGTTTAGGGTAATTGTTCGGATATAATGTTCACCAGTAAAAACTATTAAATGACAATATTTGAAGAAACTGGTGTTTCCATTTGTGCCTGTGATTTATAGTGAAGTGGTTTTATACGATTTCTTATATTAAAAACTGATTGTTAAGTTACAATTTCATTAACCATAATGGTTTAAGAGATAAAATTTTAACTCAACATTTTCTACACTGAATTTTGTAATAAGAATGACTTATTCATTATTGTATTTTTATAATTCGTTTGATTATTCAACATTTTAATAACAGAAATGAAATCATATATCACAAAAAGAAATATTCCAAATCCAAACCACGTTAAAATTAAGAGGCATCGTATGAAAAATAATGTCTGTTCATATAATAATTTCGCACTTGTCTTATGATACAGATGCTAAAACTAAGTCTTTGATATGAGTTCTATATTAAAAGATTCTGCATCCATTATACCAAATTTATTAAAAGGAAGATAGCTTTTAACCTTCTCAGGCTCTCCGTTACCTAAAAAAGAAAGATATTCTAGGTCAAGTAGTGTTCACGTTTCCAGAAATCTGTATCTGTTCACATTTCCAGAAAACATATTAGACATAGAAAAGGAAAAAAAGGGTGTCATCTAACCTCTGTTTAGAACCCTTGAGAATGTAACGCAGTCTAATCTAAACCAGAAGACTCGAGACGTTCAGTGGTTGATCTTGTCCAAGCGTTCAGTGATGACGTCCAAGCGTGTATCCATAAAACAGTCCAATGAAAAAATATTTGAGAGCTGTCAGAGTTACTTTAAAGAGGCAAGATACAGATCTGTAACCTCCATAGGGATCAATTCTTGCATAGAAACGAACTTAATACTCGCATAAGACCATAACAGCATTTTAAATGCAATGATTTCAGAGTCTCTCTATATATGGATTTTCTATGTTTAATAACGACCATTATGCACATTTATATATAAAAAAAATGTCAGGTAAAAAAAAATGTCAAAAAAATGTCAACTCAGCTTCTCTTCTAACGAAACTAACCGCGGGTTATTAACGTAGGATTACCTCTTTTGTATGTATATATGTATCTATATATATGTACGTATGTATATATATACATATATGTATGTCAAAATTTTGACGCATCTTGGTACTTTTCTGTTTAACTTGTCCAAGCGATTGACTGGATTTGGCGCGCTGCCAAAATTATAACTCGCGAGGACGGACGGTTTTAGAGTCTGAAATTTTCCTTTCCGGAGGACTGTTATTGAGGAAAGTAATCCTACGTTAAAAAATAGAAATTAAAATAATATTCTCTTTCTTTTCTCGTATGTAAACTAATGAATATGGCCCGTTATATAAACATGCATAATATTGATGTCATTTTTAAAACTCAAGTGCATATAAAATCTTAATAAATTTTTTAATATTTCCTAAAATAAACCTTGAACGAAATGTTTAATATTTTTTCTTCATTTAAGTGTTGAGCCGCTCTTTTTCATTTTTTCTATTGAAGTTACATATTAGTGTATTTTCATAAAAGGAAGAATCAAAGTTCATCTCCTTCATGAAATGTTGATTTTTAACTAATATCTCATTTAATGTGAATAAAATAAGACTTTCCTTTCAGGTTTACATTCTCCTGGCCACATCGAAAAAGCATCCAACTGGGAGTCTTTGTTGGAAAAAGAGTGTAGAAGTTTCATTACCCTTAATCTCAGCGATGAAGAAACTGCCAGAAAATAAACTTTTAAATTTCGATTGCTACAAGCATGTACGAATAATTATACGTAATAACGGAGAAGGTAATAAACAATGTAAAGGAGAATTTTGATGGTGTTTCTAATTTACAGCTTCTCTACTGACTCAAAACACTCATTAGTTAGAGATATTAAAATATACGTACACCTTCGGGGATTTAATTTTTTTTTTTAAATTTCGTCTTTTTATCTATTTTTTTATAATGAGATGTAAGTTAAAACTTGGAAAAATGTATAAAAAAATTAGCTGTTACACTAAAATATTCTTTTCATGGGGAAAAATTGAGTACAAATTTGACATTTCTGCAAAACATGATAACTCAATAAGCAAATATATTATTTTATAAATTGGAAAATGGAGATAACTTTCTCTAGGGAATAGAGTATTCTCAAGATAAAATTCTGTTTATCTCAGAAGCTGTAACGGTTTAACTACTGATGTGCAGAAAAATTGCTTAAAATTCATTGTCATTAGCAACGCATACCGATGTAAACAAAAAAATCTAAATAATCTACACTGAATGAGTGTAGTCTATTCCCTCTCTTCTTCTCCCCACAAAGGGCACGAAGCTAAAGATAAATACGAACTGTAGTCAACTTTAGCTTGTAAAACTGACAACACGAGCTTAATTAATTTTCCTATCATTAGACTTTGCAATCACCACACTGCCCTTCTAACTGTGTTGCACCTTTGCTGTCCCTCTAACTTTATTTAATTATCCACCAAATCTACATAGTTTCTAGGTATTTACATCAACATTACATAGTTGCATTACAGGGTACAGAAGGTCGTTCGCACTTTATGGAAACGATTTTGATAGTTAAGTGCTATGGATAAATGCCGTATTTTTTGCGGCAATTTGCTTCTATCTGATAGCCATGATTCTTGACAATAGCTCTAGCTCGAATTTTCTCTGAAAGTAAACTTTTTCTCAGTACTATCATGTCAATTTTACTCCATTCCTTTTGGACCGTTTTCCAAAGTTCGTCCAGTGTTCTTGGATGCCATTTTCCTAAGGTTAGTTTTAATTTCCTCGGCCTACTTTTAATAAACCGAAAGCGTAAAAGCCCATTGGAGAAGCGTCAGGCGATTTTACAGGTATTTCATTAAATGGAATACACTTTATTCCTTTTTCTGATTCTTTCTTTGCTAAATAATCGGCAGTTGATTATGACGTGTGACGAGAGGCTTTTCCATGAAGCTCAACTTTATCAATGTCCTTTGCATATAAGGCTGGAATTTCTT
Organism: Dolomedes plantarius; assembly: GCA_907164885.2. Classification (NCBI taxonomy): domain Eukaryota; kingdom Metazoa; phylum Arthropoda; class Arachnida; order Araneae; family Dolomedidae; genus Dolomedes; species Dolomedes plantarius. The sequence continues at coordinate 132,330,823 of OU015498.1, forward strand.
CTTCAAAAATTGGTTCTAAAATATTCTGCTGATTGTAGAGTGAATTAATTTTGGCTATACTTGACACTTTTTTTTTAATTTGCCGTTGTAACAAAATCATGTAACTATCATGAATCCCTTTGGGAACTTTTCTGTACACTGACGAAGCCATTTCGTACGGTCATTCCCGTCAGTTGAGCAATATAAAATTGATCTTTTTTTATTACAGTCAGTTAAATACACCAATGCCTCATCGAGTGTTACCACAAATTTCCATTTTTCAACAGCTAGGTGATTTTCATATAATTTTCTGCGTTTTGTTTTTCTTTCAGCAATATGCTTTGGCAAAAGCTCATGAACTTTAGGTTTAAACATCTTTTTTAACTTCAAATCTTTATGAATGATTTTACTTACAGTGCTAGACGACATTCCTAGTTTCGATGCAATAGACTTTTGAGTCTGTGGATTTTCTTTTAGGATCAGAGATTTCCCTTTCTTGATATTTATCTGCGTTCGAACCGTTTTAGGATGATGTTTCGAGGCCATGTTTTCATTTTTACTTTCAGTTAGACCTTTTTTTTCCTTTCAAATTTAATATATTATAAATAACTTCTTTTAAATGCCATAACCGTGATTTTTACACAGCTTAATAATTTGTTGATACGAATATTTTTCCCCGGAAAGCGCAGTTACGTAACCTTCGAGCCTTCAATCACTTTTAGGAGCCACTTTCAAAATAAATCTTATATTTTACATTCCAATAAAAAAACAGTATCAGACGATTATTCTGAAGTGGCCAAATTTTTATCTAAAAATGCAAATGACAACAATAAATTACAAAATCGTTTCCATAAAGTGCGAACGACCTTCTGTATAATATACAGAGGCTGTTCGCACATTTTTTAGACGATTTTGGTAAGCGGTAATAAAAAAACGTTTGCTGCAAAAGAAATAATTGCAATTGTACTATGTTTTTAAAAGTCAAAATTATCGTCTACGGCTTGAAAGTTTTGTTTTTATTAAAAATGGTGTTTTTAACAAAGCAGTCGTTCGAAGGCGACATTTATGCTCTTTCCGAAGAGAAATATGCATACTCCGTTATCCAAAAACGATGTGAGAGTCATGGTTTTGTGATATCTAAAGCGTCGATAGGTAATATCGTCAACAAGAAAGGAAAAAACGTCAAATTGGAGCCCCAAGTGGGACAAAAATTCCAAACAAGTATCCAAGGAAAAAACGGACATCTTCGACTATTGCAAAGGTACGTTGTTTAATGTTAAAAGAAAATACCCTTAGTCAAAGGACAGTTGCAAAATCATTAAAATGCTCGGTGTCCACTGTAAACAAAATGATAAACGTTGATTTAAATCTTAAGAAAGCGAATAAACGCAATGTGCATCGTCTTCTTCCAAATCATATCGCTGAACGCAGGGCACGCTGCAGAATTCTATATGGGAAACACTTATCCAAAGAAAAATGGAAAACAATTGTCACAATAGATGAATCTTGGGTGTATTTAAATGATTGCAACAAAAAAAGAACCATTTATTATCATAAAAGGGGAGAAAAAAATTTCAGTACATGGTTCAAAGAATCGAAAGAAAGTTTTTCTAAGGGATTCATGATTGTTGCTGGTTTTTCTTATAATGGCAAGTTAAAAATAAAGAGAGTGGGAAAAAATGTCAAGATTAACTCCAAATACTATCAGGAACATATTTTATCGCCAATTTTTTTGAATGAAATACCATCGCTTTACCCACAGTGCCATCAATCTGTGAGACTCCATCAGGACAAAGCTAGCAGTCACACATCAAAATCCACTGTAAATTTCCTAAAAGAAATGGAACAAAAAACTGGTATCAAGGCCATATCTTTCACTGATATCCCTAATAAATCTCCCGATGTATCACCTATGGATTTTTGTGCTTTCGGACTTTTAAAATCTGCATTATCCAAACTTCGTCCCAAAACCCTTACAGGACTCTGGAAAGCTGTTCAGGAGGAATGGGATAGAATACCTCTGCTGACACTTCAAAAGGCATTTAAAACACAAGAATTTTATGTAATTTAGTTTTGTGAATACAATATACATCGTCTAAAAAATGTGTGAACAGCCTCTGTACATGCGTATGGCTTGCAAAATCTACAAACATTGATTAGTTTACAGCTTTACAATATGTAAGCGATAAAGATCAACATTATTTTACATATATTACGATTTCTGTATATATTCAAACTTACTAACATAATTACCCTATAAACATAACCCCACGTTCAAGTTTATAATTTGCAGACAATAAATAAACATTACTTTACCAACATTACACCTTATGACATATGTTCAAGTTTACTTACATAAAATACTGTATAAACATAGTACAACTTCCAATTATTTAAGCATTTATCTCTTACTTGCATTTAGTATAATCCCAGTACTAACTTTCCAATTAAATATTTTACTAGCATATTAACACGCAACAAACTTAAACGGACCTACGACCAGACCAAACAATATATTAAACGAGAAAACAAACATGAATGGCAGCTCATCAGCAGGGTAACTGGGAATGAATCCGTCCCTTGTATTAGTATACCAGTTTACAAAATGTAAGTGATAAAGATCGACATTATTGTTACATATATTACCACTTCTAGATATATTCGAACTTATAACAAAATTACTCTATAAACACACCACAACTCTCAAATTTAAAATTTGCAGACAAGAAATTAACATTACTTTTTCCAATATTACACTTTGTTTACATAAAATACTGTATAAACATGATACAGTTTCAATTGTATTTACATATATTACAATTTCTACATATATTCAAACTTACTAACATAATTACTCTATAAACATAACACAACTTTCAAGTTCATAATTTGCAAACAATAAATCAACATTACTTTTCCAATATTACACTTTATGACATACAGGGTTTGTATAAAAAGTATCGAGAAAAGTTTCGGAAAAATAAATTTTTTTGCGATATTGCTACAATTCGTCAAAAGTCATCAAAATATATCCCCTGAGCGTCGACACACTTTAGCCAGCGGCTTTTCCACGACTCGAAGGCTCCCTGGTAGGCGAATTCCGAAACGTCCTTAAGGGTACTCGCGCAGGCTTCTTTGACGGCACTTACGGTCCCATGGTGGTGTCCGTTGAGGGAGGATTTCACTTTCGGGAATATGAAATAGTCTGCTGGTACCAAGTCGGGACTGTAAGGGGGTTGGGGAATCTTTGTGATGCCGTTTATCGTCAGGAACTCGGTGACCTTGGAGCAGGTGTGACTGGGGCCACTGGGACGAGTTTAGTGCAGATCTTTCGCATCGCCAAATTTTCAGTGATAATGCTGTGCACTGCCATCTTATCAATGCCAATTTTATCTGTGGCCATGCGCACACTTAACCGGTCTGAATTCAGCACTTCACGCACTCGTTGCACGTTGCCGTCCGTTCTTGAGGTCGACGGCCGTCCAGAGCAGGGCTCGTCCTCCACACTCTCTCGGCCATCTTTGAAGAGCTTGTGCCACTTAAAAACTGCAGTTTGTGACAGGCTTTCATCCTTGAACACTTGACGAATCGTACCCAACGTCTCCGTACCCCATTTCCCCTGATTTCCAACACAAAATTTGATGGCGTACCGCTGTTCAGTCATTCACTGCATTTTGCGCTTGCACCGAGGCACTCGACAAGGGTCCACTAAAAACACGATCTAATCCAGGGATTCCCAAACTTATTTCATCGACCGCTCCCTTTTAAGAGAAAAAATTACTCACCGCCCCCCTGGAAATTTACCTTCCTATGCGAGTAAACACACATACAATGGCAAATTTTCGGCCTTTTATGTATATATCTTTCTACCTATATAGAACATAGTAAAGAAATATGTTGTTGTAAATAAGATAACTTTAAGCTTAAAATTATAAAATTATTTATTAAAATCAAACATAGTTACATTCGCATTACACACAGAAAATTAAGATAACGAAGGATAATAATCGTTTAGTAAATATTACAAATAACTGTAAATATAATGCAGAGGATGAACTTGGTGCACAGCAATCAATTTATTTATATTTGGCTCTGTTTTAGGGGGTGGCATACCTAAATCACCGCGATTAGCAATTTGCAGTCGGTTTCTGTCTTTAGTTAACATATTTGTGACTGCACTGAACCCATGTTCCACCAAATATGATGAAGAAAACGTTATTAAAAATTTTTGTACCACAGCCCATAATCCAGGGTAAAGTGTCGGCATCTTTTTACAGCCAGAACTGTTGATAGCTGTGTTTAAATTCAAATTTTAATTCTTCATTTGTTTTTACTTCTATTAGTTCTTGAAATTTTACAGCTTCTTCCGAGTTTGATCCTGAAAAAGGGTCAGAAACAACGCCCCCTAATTTTCTCTGTGTCTTCTACTGCCCCCCAGAAAGTCTCAAACGCCCACAAGGGGGAGTTATCGCCCACGTTGAGAACCTATGATCTAACCTGAACGAATGCTCGCAGGCGACTGGCACTTGGTGCGTCTGGTACGTCACATTCCCCGCCACCGAGCATGCACGGTACGAGCGCGCTCCGACATACAGTCACGTCAGGAAAAAATTCTTCCCGATACTTTTTATACAAACCCTGTATGTTCAAGTTTACTTACATAAATGGGCAGAATATAAAGTGTATAAATGAAAATTTTCATAACATTATTATTAACAATTTTTTCATAAAATGTCCTTTGTTATCAAGCACGCTTTCTCCTCGTCAATTTTCTCTTAGATGGATCCCATCCGCTTATGAATTAAACACTGTTGATTCATAAATTTCTTTCAGCGTTCTCTATTAAGTGGATCAGAATTCTAAAAAATTTCAAAATTAAAAACTACCTACTTTCGATTATTTGTATGTCATTTAGTCAGATAGTGTGCATAGTTGAATCCAAATGCAAATTTCACCAAGAAATAATGCAGTTGACGTCCTTTCTCAATATCTAAGCTTAAAAATGGTATTTTGGCGAAAACTAACAACATATGAATAGGAAACTGAAACGTGAAGAAAGAGTATTTATACTGTTTTTATTTATAGTGTTTCATTAAATGCTAAAACGGAGAGTTAAATATTCTCCGTTCACGAGTTACTTACAATACATCAAGTCTACATTCTGGAATTTGCGCCCAACTATAGATATTAATGCAGAAAATTCCCGATTATACTCTACTTAATACACTTCCACTTTCTAGACCACAGCTACGTATAATCGTATCATCTTGTGACTTGGTTTATCATCATGGCATCCTGTTCTTAAAAAAAAAAGTCCCCCCCCCCCTGCTGTCAAAACGGCCATCATTTCACCTCGTTATTAGTTTAAAAAAATTAAGTAAAGAAACTTTCGTCTATATATTAAAGAAATTTTTCCTTCCCCCATTAAAAGATTAAAAGCTTCTTTCCATCATCTTCGAATGGTTACGGGTCTGGATTACAGCCTATTAATTTCCGGATACCTAGAACACACAGACAAACAAAAAAAATGAACGCAAGTATCATGCTGTTGTTGCTTATGCCTAGTGGTGGGATTCAAATAAATTAACAACAGGTTCTATGTCCTAATGACCATTTTAAGTATGTCAAAAGGTATACCGAAAGGTAGTTTGATAATTCATGCATTAATTTCTCAAATAAAAACCCAAAACTATATTATGTTTTAAGAAAGAGTTTTAAAATATTAAATGCTTGACAAACTATTATTGAAGATATTTCCACATTACTGTTTGATTGGCGTCCTCACTTGCAATTTTCTTTGGTTTTATCATAGGCTATGTGATTTATTCTTAACAATCTTTGCACTGTAGGAGTAGGATTCCACTCCTTTCCAATTAGACTGGACCGGCCACCTGATGTAGGGTAGATTTATTTTTAAAAATTGTTTTTCCTGTGAACGATGCAGTTGGCGCTCATTAGCAAACGGTTTGCAGAACCGATACCTACATTAGGTATCGGTTCTTCAGAACCGGTGCGAACCGGCTGAATCCTACCATTGCTTATGCCCCCTGGCTGGAAGTATTCCAGATCAGGTCCATATAGGCTTGCGGGCTGAGGGGTGCAGATCCGGTTTTATAACAGCACCACAAGGGTCGGAGTCCGACTTGGCTAGGTACCTCCAAAATTTTGCCCGAGCACCCGCAGGGGTGACATCTAGGGGGACCGTACCTTCCCCACCCACTGACCTCATAGAAGGAATTTTTGGTCTACGGATTTAACGTGCCCATATCCGGCCTGGGGACGAAGGTATTTAACGGCACTTGTCGGGATTCGATCCAAGTATCCTCAGTACCGGAAGCCGACGAGCTACCGATAGGCTACCTCGGGCCCACACAAGTATCATAAATTTACGTATCACCATCAGGAGAAATAACACGAATGTAAGAAAGTAAACCAAAGGGTCTATGAAGTGATATCACATAAGTGAATGATCATATATGAAGAGATTAAATTTGACTTTATTTGACTTCATGCATACTTATAAGTTTGTACCATTAATTTTCAAGGTCCATAACTTATAAATAAAGAAGTAATTGGACTTAAAAATTTAAACATTAGACTACTGACAAGTTGGGTTTTTGAGATAAGGTATTTAAAACGTCTATTAGATTAAATATAAAAAGACAATTTTAGCTTAAAATAAATGCTTTAATCCCCATCATATTTTAAAGCAAGTGTTTTTATAGAGTACAGTGAATTTGTAACCAAGTTTCCTAAAATATATTTTTTGGGTCAGCTGAAAATTTTTGATACAGCTATATGTTTGGTGTTGTATAAATTTGAAGTGTAATGTGTGTGTGTGTGTTTGCGAAGTATTGGATAATGAGGTGTGAAATGTATTGTTTTATGAAAGGTTACAGTGGTGGGAGAATTGAGTGTTCAAGAGTATCAAGTTTTTCGATTCAAAATTTCAATCATCTTAAAAATATAAAATGAAAACATATATAATTAAGTAGATATTTGTGTAAGAAAAACTTCTTAATCCTACCGAAGAATGTGGCAGTGTTTGGAAATGCTACGAGAGACTCAGGAGCAGAATAAAATTTATCTTCTCAAGATCAGAGATTGTCATTTCAGTAATTTATCCATTACTAACCTTATATTTTCTGGAAATTAACCTCGGCATTAGTCTCACGTTTAAATTATACTCTTTCATTTTTACTTTAGGTTCAATTTAAAGCTTTTACCAAAGACTTAATTTTGCCTAGAATTTTTTTCAATGGCATTTAATTATTTCTCTATAGAAATCTATGGAACAAAAATAATTCTCAACGAAACATTATAAAAAAAGGAGAGAGCTACCTTTTTCCATTTATCTCTCAACGACATTAGTAAATTGTATTCCATCTGAAGGCATGCCAATCCAGCCTTGATACCATTTTGTCTGTGCCAGATATCACATGCATAAACAGTTAAAAATGTTATGGGATTCCATCTTCTCGTTCTCAGTTCTCGCCACGCCTGACTCAAAGTTCTTTGTTTGCCATCAAGATGGCGTGCTTCTGCCGGATTCCTCCTGGTCACGGTTGCCAGGTTGGAAATTCCTCGACCCCGTATCTTACATTCTTCTGTTGACAGTACGACCCTGTTGATCACGTGGTTTACGGGTATTTAACCAGGATGGCACATAGACGAGCCATCCACTTTCGATTCCTTCTCTCACCAACAGTAAGCACCAACAGTCGTCCACAGCTATTGGATTAACTCAGCAAAGGATATGATAATATCGAACCATGGGGTAAGTGAGAACAGATTCTTCAATGTAGAACATAGTTCTCTTGTAGTATGACAAATTTGTATAAAGTTAACAGTTCAGATTCTTTGTATGTACTTATGTGTTAGTAGCTATAAGGAAAAGTTAACTATAATGAACTGAACTAAAATTATTCACGAAAATCTGTTAACTAAACTAAATTTATTATCTTAATCGTTAACATGGGTACATAGCCTAGTTCTGCAAAAGAGTAAATTATAGTAAAAAATTGAGCATTAAAAGTTTTCAGGCACATTGATGTATTGTTGATACTTATTTTAAAGTTTTCTAATTTAGTTGCATGTCATTTAATTTCCGAATAATACAGATTAAACTAAAGTAGTCCATTTTTACTTCTACAATTTCTTAATATTTTTACTTATTCAAAATTTTTAGCCAAAGTCAAATACAGAGTACACTGTCTTAAAGCGTTTCAATACTATGTTCAACTTTAGTTATTTCTATTAATTAATTACTTGACATATATCAATTACTAAAATCGAGCCTACAGTTTTTTAACCTATACAGTTAATAAAAGCTCTAAAAGAACTCACATTCAGTGTATTAAATGAAAGTAACAGGTAAACAATATTCAGGTTCATTTATGCTTCATGAAAGATCTTTGTTTTATTTAAGACAGTTTTTGTCTAAATAATCTACGGCTTTTTAAATGCATTTTGTTTCTGTTTTCCTGCTAAACACAGCAGCTTACCGGCTACTTTCAACACGCTCGTAGCACTTTTAAATTTCAGAATGTATATGTTGTACAGACGTTAACGATTTTTTTACTATTGTTTTATAAATCGATATTTACAAAAAAAAATTTTATATTTATATTAAAATCATTAATTTTTATTTTAATGATACCGAGAAATTTCATCGAGTTTTTTTTAAGATGTTAATCTTAAATTTTTAAATAACCCTCAACTGAAGCGTTGACGTTGAAAAGGAGGCAAGTGCAAAAATTTCCGAAAAGTCTTTTTTCACTGATACAAGGGTTTGTTCCAAGGCTAATGGCGTTGAAAAGAAGGTAAGTGCCTAGCTAGTTTAGTTCTGAGCTAGGCACTTACCTTCTTTTCAACGCCTCAATTATAGACCCCATAAATTTTGCTTTAAATATTATTTTAAGTTACTTTTAAAATTTAATTTTTTTGCAGTGAAAAAGTTATAAAATGAATTTTCAGAACACTTCGCCCCCCCTCCCCCCCCCCAAAAAAAAGAAAAAAAAATCGAAACAAACTATGAATGATATTTTGGATCAGAGAAACAATCAGAAGAGAATATCATTCTTTTCAAGGAAATTTTTCAACATCTCCTGTCTCCTTCAATCCTCGATAATTTGGGCAGAAAGTATACCTTTTATACATATGACTTGCGAAATAAACTGCTTTTAGTGCCAATAAATAATGAAAATATTATTTCCTATTTTATGGATATGACCCCATTTTGTAAGTAAAGTATGAGGAATACGTATTTAGGAAACGTAGAGAAAGAACCCACCTGTGACGGGTAGAAATAGAATAAATTCTTATTAGAAGATATTTCACAACATGGAAATACCCAGGCATTAGACAATTATGGCAATACGCAGGTCCAGTCTTCATAGGTGTTCGGAAAATATATTATTCTTTTGTTCTGTCAAATTCAAAAGTTTTTATGTGTAAACTTTCCGATACACAACAAAATTGTGTATCGGAAGCATCGAACGAAAAATACAATGAAAAGTAATAATTCTTAACAAAACAATATAGCGAAATTCTTCATTCATGTCTTAAATATATTTTTATTTGTACTGTTTCATTAAAAAAAGAGCAAGAAGTTTTAGGCCAAATATAATTTGGCTTACAAAATTTGCAATTATATTCTTATTTAATCGCGTTATTTGTGGCTTCGTTTAAATCGAATATGATTTAAATAAGTTCATCCTAAGGGTTCATGTAAACTGAAAAATTAAATGTTTGAAAAGTTGATATGTAGTAAATACGTTTTCGACAGAGTAGTCTTTTTTTTCATTATTAATTAAATTGTGAATGAAAAACTTATCTCCGTGACGTAAAAATCTATTTTTTACCTACTCTTTCTTACTATACTTAAATATTGTTTTAGGAATATAAATAGTGCATCAAAAGTTTTAAGGAGTTTGTTTTAAAATTAGCGAAATAAAATTGATGACTCTCTGAAAAATCTAAAATGATTCTACTTGTAGTCACAAGAATAATTTTACTGTAATAAGTATTTAGAAATATTTAGCTCCTTTATGTCCAACATTCCCCCGAATTTATTGATGTGTTTATGAATTTTCGCGACGTGTTATTATATGCTAAACATTTTCAAATACAGATAGTTAGACTAGCATTTAAATCTCTTTTTTTCTTCCTGTTATCTTTTTCGCTTATTTAAGTCTTAATAAGTTTTTAAATTTTCATATAAAATTAAGGACGAGATAAAAATCGTCACCTCCTGCTAACGGAGTTTTACGATTACTGTCATTCATAATTTTTTTTCTAATTTATTTTACTGTTAATCTACAACTGAAAGTGAATGAACAGGTGCAAGTCGTAGATACGGCTAGAAGTCAACACAGAGGAAACTCCATCAGAAGTGTACTTTCTGCGTAAAAATTCAAGATGAGAAATGCGTCATATTTGGAAGAACACGTAAACCACAAAACGTAGTACTTACAACCTGTTGCAGTAACAAACATTGAAAATCGAGTAAAAATACAACATATCCAGTAATTCACTAGCTCATACATATTACAGTACTTAAAGTTAACTGTCTAAGAAATACTTATTAAACAAAATTCGAATTTACATATAACCAGATTCGTGGGAACCTGAGAAATGTTTTATTCTGAGCAGTATCCTGTAACTTGACTCAGAAACAAAAAAATAAAAAAATTGATGTATAAATAAATAATAGATACTATTTTAGGAAACAAAATGGAGTACCTGACTTGTGTTATTATTATGATAGACTAGCTGAATACCCGTGCTTCGCTACGGAGTACATTCAAATTAAATACAACAGTCAATGTATGCAATTAATGCAAAAATATGTATATATACATATTTATAAAAAAATCGTAAAGGATATTTTTATAGACAAAATAATGTAGAAGAAAATATTCAAATTAAATCTAATAGAACATACTAAAGAATATAGTACAGTTTGAGGAACATTTATTTTACGGTATTTTAATATTTTTTTGGATAATGTCCAATCGTCTGCCGCATTAGGAAGAAAAACAAAAATTTTTTTGTCAATTTGTTTCGTTGCACGTGACTCAAAATTAGTTTAAAGTATCACGAAAAGAAAAGAAACCACGTGATCAGCATTTAGTAGATTAAATTTTAAAAATTAATCTTTAAAAATTCACCAAAAATTAGAAATTGGAGGTAAAGATTCGAAAAAGATTTCATTTTAAAGGAATTTTTATGATCTTTCTCGTGATATAAATTTTATAACCCTCAAATTATTATTATTTTAAATGCAAACTTTAAAGAATGTTACAAAATCAGCTTAAAATTTAATTTAAAAATTTCTAAGATGAATTTTTCAAAAATCTTTCTTAGTGCACCCCTACATTATGAGAAGAATCGCCATGCAATATTTCAGCACTTTAGATCCAGCGGTTTGGTCTGTGCGTTATCTGTCAGTCAGTCAGTCGGTCAGTCAGTCAGTCAGTTACGGAACTGTTTTATATATATAGATGACAGAAGTATTTTCCCAACCAACCAACCTGTTTTCTCTCCATGCATCAGCATTGATGTCCCAACTAAGCTCTCTAGCAGTCCTTGAGGGTGCTTAGTTGGGACATTAAAAGCAGACGCTCTTCATTCTTTCTCTAACCTATTCTTTTCAGTCGAAGACAGTAAACCTCATACGCATGTGTAAGTTAAAGAGGCGAAAACACACCAGAGCGTATCTGACAAACGACAGCACATCAAATCTCGAATCAGCACTTTGTCTTCTTATTTTTAAAATAAGCATTGTAAAACTTTCTAATCGGATCAGAGATAGTTTCTGCCGCCTACAACAAATTGTGGTTAGCACTATAAGCTTCCACGAAGTAGGCTCGGGTTGGAATACCAACTAAGGCATAATGCCCCATCATTGGGAATAATGTGGGTTCGCCTGTAAGGTGCTTCCTTAATAATGAAGCTAACAAATTCGCGAATAGGAACAGGCGGATGTGTAAAAGACTAGAGAATACCGCGTTAGAAAAATAAAAGTTCATCTAAAATATTTTTAAATAAAAATTATTTAATTTCTCCACTGAATTATAAAATTTAAGACATGTCGATATCAAAGTAGGTGAAAGGTATTTTGTGGAATAAAAAAATTATGCTGAAATGCATTTTTAATGTATTAAAATGATGAATTGTTGTTAAAAAAATGTTTTATTATTTCTTATATTGTCATAAGTAGCCACTTCCTGAATAAATGGAATTGCTAAAAAATTCGGTCTCCAAGCTCTAACTAAATCCTATCTCTGTTCCATTTACGTAACTAATTGTGATTTATTTACCATTTCCTATAAACCAGAAATTAAACATTCGTTTTCAACACAATGACCATAACTTAAAGAAAATATTCTATCTGAAAGAAGAGGTCAATTACGAACTTGCTTAGAAAGTTTCCTCTAACCCCATCAAAGTTTATAGCGATTCGGTTTCTTCGGACAAAGTTACATGAAAGATTTTACATAAACACTGCGGTTTATCTGGCCGACATTATGGGACTGTGTGTGCGTGTTTTACACTCAAACACTTTGGTGTTTTTGTCTGAGATGAACAAAAAAACATTCGCATTTTAGAAGGAAGCTCTAAAACTCCAAAATTTGAGATACTTTGACATCCGATGGAATTAATTTGAGTTTTGCATCCCCGAAAATTGTATGTTCGTCTGATAAATTTGTCGTGTTCAGAAGTCATTAAACCTTAAAAACAATTTCGTTTGTTTTTAGCATTATTTATCGAAAATCAAACATCATAAGCAACATAATCTGAAGTTTATAATTTCTGGCTAAAAATAAATCTTCTTGCGTTAATAGCACATATTTTGCTCATCAGTGTTTAATAATTTTAAAAAGAGAAGAAAAAAATAGACGTTGATATACAAGCAGAATTAAAGAGAGACTTCACACAAATACACTTTAGCGGAACTTCATGTCACTCTTCAGACTTGACGAGGCGAGTCTGATTTATGCTTTCGTCTGAGTCCTTTTATATTAGTTTGTTCTCTTTCTCATTCTCAATAAAGCAAAAGTCTGCGCAGAACTCCTTTGTGTGGATAGCCACCATTGTACTCTGGTGTATTATTTACAACTCTTCCATTTATGGAGTCTTTAGCACTTCAATATACGCAGCGGCCTCATGCATTAGTAACCTAGATATGCCTTTAACGTCGTAAATCACTTGAGCAGTAGGTCCGGCTCTTTCAAGAAATTTGAATATCATTTTCTTTTCAAACTTCTAGGTGCATGGGATGTATGCAAATTTCAGGTGGGTTTTTCTATTATTCTCTAGCAAACTTTTCAGCTATTATTAATGTTTTAAATTAAAATTACAATGGGGATGAGTACGAATGGAATAAAAATTTCGCTCTACAGTTTAATAATTAACTATTGCTATGTAAAGGAACATTTAATTTAGAACTTAGTGCTCAAGGATAATAGAACGTGGCACAACCACGGGGGTGTGGGGATTAGGTCAAACCCGAGTCTCGGGTATCTAGGGTCAAGCTAAAAACTTGTAATATATATATATATATATATATATATATATATATATATATATATATATATATATATAATTCATATATTAATTTCCACGATGATTAGTTATGCAGACTCATAACTAAATGCAATTGTAATAACTTTACATCAATACTTTTCCCCCAGGTATTGCAATTACTGGTCACCTCCTGTGCTCTGGTTGTTGTAATTTGCCATAAAAATACGACAGAATGGGTGACGGGGGATTCAAAAAATCAAACAGATAAAGAAAGCACCTCTCCTCCAGCCAAGGATGCGCAGTCTCTTACTGAGATGATCAAGTCCCATAGAAGGGCTCCGAGATTTGATACGGCCGCATCTAGCCCGTGGGTTAGAGTGTATAACAGACCTCCAGGTGAGTGCAGTCTCTAGTGCAGTGCGAGAAAACATTGTAAAAGAACGGCATAATATTGTTGAAAGGGTTAATCATAAATAGAACATTTCTTGAGGATAGAATGATTCAAACAATCATTGATCAAATAAATATACTGATTGTATGGGCGGGAGATTTTTTTTAATTAGAATTTTTTTTTAAATTAGTGCTTTGCCGTTTTTTAAGAGGAATTTTGTTATTCAGAGTTAAAACTGAAACATGAAAATTGATAAAATATCTCATTTTTGAAAATTATAGTTATTATGAACTTCCGTACTCCTGGTAATTCTTTACAACAATTTAAAAAACTCAGTTATTATAAAGAGTGCTATTGTGATAAAATAGATAAAAATCTATTAAAACTCTTAAAAACTTATAAGATATTTTAAATCCCGTTTATATATTAAACGCGAGCCAGTAAAAATGTTAAAGAAGATAATAGGATTAACGTTTTACAATAGAATACTTTTTCTAGTTAGTTCTTTTATATAATAAATCAAAACAATATTTGAGATCGTACTTAAATTGAGGGGTATTAAACAAATTTTATCTATATCATATGACTTTTTAATTGCTCCTGTAAAAACCAAACAAATCCAAGTTATACATACAAGGAAGAAATTGAATGTTAAATATTTTATCCCATAATAAATGTAACAACAATAATCATAATGATAAATTCTATTTTTCAAGATTAAATATTTCGCGCTCTTCCATTCTCTCTCTCAACGATCTTTTATATGATAACTCGAATATATCCCATGTTTATCAAAATTCGACTGGTCATTTTTTTAAAAAATCAAATACATTATTTTTCAATCCAAAGGAACCAAGTCGGAATCTTACTACAACTATGAAACTCGAGGCAATACCAGTGCTCACACCAGCGGTGAAGCATGGGATTCCTTAAGAGACGATTCCTCTAGATCAGTATCCGCGCCCATCGAAAGAAGTGACAAGGTAAAAGACATTCTCAGAGTGAAACCGAAACCGAAAGAAATCTCACAGACCGCTGCTCCTAAAAGGATGAGCACAACTGAATCGATTCCAACATCAAAATCGACTCAGCCTCCTACGAGAAGCCCCGATCAAACAGTCGGATTAACTTCTGCAAAGAATGATAACAAAAAGAAAGGTAAGATGCAGTTAAATACTGACATGTTAAACTTCAGGGATTAGTTTGTTTATTAGCAAGGAAAAGTTGTGCCAATCTCGTATGGCGTTCATATTTTTCGAGATATGACGCTATTATTCAATTAAGGACATAGTCCCAGAGTCGAGAAACGCCCCTACAAGCAAGGCGTGAATTTAACAGAAATAATTACTTTAATTTCATTTAGCTATATCGTTTGCTTCGACCCGCAGGGTATGATTTGTTTGTATCAAGCTACATTTTGGGGAAATGGAAGAAGTAAGCTTGCTTTTTAGTTCATCTACAAATAACTACTATTTATATTACCCCAAATAACAGTGCTTAGAAGTGACATAGCTCAGCAAATAACAGCGATCCACTTCAAACTGACAATGCCGCTTCCTGTTTTTTACAATTTTTAATCACTTTCAGTGTAAACTACACCATTGTCTATAAAATTAGTTTAATATTAAACTAATTAAACTATTAAACTATGTTTAATTTTAAATCATTTTCAGTGCAAACTACACAACTGTCTATAAAAGTAGCTCTGTTAATTAGCTCATTGCCACTGTTTAGTTTATTTAATATATAAACTAAATAAGCTATTAAGTTTATATATTAAATTTATTGGCAGTATAATGTTCTACAGAGGGTGTTCATACATTTTTGTGACGATTTTGGAAGGGCGTCGAGCCAGTGATTTGAACGTCCCTGATTCGATGCTTGTCGCTGCAAATCCACCGCCGTGTTCACTAAGGGTTGCCGGGGCACGTAAAATAGGTCGTGGCTACAATGTCCTCCAAGTTCTCAAATTTACCTCTGGAGGTGCGGGGTCAAGTGTTCCAGTCTCGATTTTGCAAAAAGAACTATATAAGCAAAGATAAGAATTTTATTTTCTAATATGTTCGATCTGATAGCCCTGTTGTTTAACTATCATATTACACCTTGATTTCCACGATAAAAGAGCTTAACTTAAAATATCAAGGTTGATTTTGTTACACTCATCGACCAAAATCTTCCAGAGCCCATCCAATGTTTCGGGATGCCGCTTATAAAGAGCTTGTTTTTAAAGTCCAAATGCACAATAATGCATGGGAGACACACCAGGGGACTTGGGTGGGATGCATTTAAATGGAATAGCCACAATTCGGGTTTCATTTCTCATTTTTTCTAAAAATATAGCAGTAGATTTAGAGGTATGGCTGGTAGCCTTATCCGGATGGATCTTAACACTTTGAAGATTATTAAACATTTAGATTATTTGATTGAGTAAACTGATGGAAACTTTGGAAAACAGGTGTTAAAACATATTTCTGATGATAATCCGAGTTAATTGTGACATTTTCTACTTTCCTTATTTTTAGTTTTCAGTTATATGAGAATCCAGCAATAACCATAAAACCTTTAGGAAAATTTTCCTTATCTTTTCTGAACCAACATTTCAGGCCTTTTTCTCTTCTTTTCCGGTAGCAAATCGATTTTTTTCTATTGTAATCAGATAAATACATCGAAGCCTAATCAATTGTAACTATATATTTCCATTTTTCAGCGGCCAAATAATATTCATACAGCAATCTGCACATAGTCTTACGCCGAGAAACATGCTTTCCCATTAGAACGTGAACATTGTTTTTTGTTTGTTTGTTTTGATTAGCTTTAAATCAGATTTAATTTTGCTTACAGTTCCTATAGAGATGTTTAAAGATTTTGCTGTAGTTCTTTGTAGGGTTGGATTTTCTTTTAAAACATGAGATGCGACTTTAGATATAATAAGCGGTGAACGTACCTTTTCTGGGTATGCATTTTTTTTCCTTTTTTCACAATAAAATGTAAACTTTGACGTTTCTTTCCTTTATTATTAATTATGTCTCTCATTTCACGTGTAGAAATATCAAAACCCTGCTTTTCATATTTTTTTTAATAATCGAATAATAGTATTTCTCTTCGGAAAGCGCAAACAGATAGCCTTCGGCCCATTGCTTATTTTCCAGCGACATTTTAAAGCAACGAATATTTTTAATCATGGAGACGATAATTTAACCCTATTCCGAATTGATGCCAGATAGGTTTCATTTTGTTCATTCAAATTTAAATCATAGAAAAGTCAAAATCATTACAAAAATGTGTGCACACCCCCTGTTGTAGGCTCTTAAAGGCACAGCTGGAATTTCAAAAGCTTCTCAGTAAAACTTTCTTACGCTAGAGTCAATGATTTGACAGCTACATTTTTTTTGCTAACAGAATAGACGTCGCATTAAGACTAGCATCTCATGATTCCCCAGGCTTTAGAATTCGTTTAAGGCGGGAACAAGAAACCAACCATTGATAAGCACGATAAAAAGAATTACATATCCATACTTTTAAACCTTCTAAAACAGTGAAATTTCCATTAAAAAAACGATCTATTTTTTCATCCACTTACCTTCTCAAGAATGAAAGAAAGCATTAACAGGTGATTTCCTAAAACACTTCTTTTCTGTCGCTGTATTTAAATAGGTTATATTATTTGGTCTTCGAATGATGGAGAATCTAACTCAGGATGGACTTTTGATGACTCGACTTTAGTCAAGGAGAAAAAATCGGAACCCACTGTTCAGGAAATGATACCAAAGGACGGCAGTCACTGGAAAGTATGTTAAAATATAAATATCATCAGATCACTTTATGTCAGAATTTATTTAAATTTACAGTAGCCTACATTGCTTTATGCATCCGTTTACTTTTTCAGCCCCACCCTAACGAATGAGACAGTTAATATCTGTATAAAAACTAAATAATACGCCAAATATAAAAGTCTGAAAATCTACATACTGTCTTATGCAAGAGGATTACAAAATATATAATAGAAAATATACGATAATGTGTAACATATTAAATCAGTAGTTACGACATACATATTTTTGAAAACTAGATAAAATGTTAACTGTTAAGAAATGTTAACGTTTAGAAAAACTAGATAAAATGTTATAAATGCTAGTATGCTTCTGACCTTACACAAGTCAGAATTCTTAAGATTTTATAACACACCAAATACTAAACTTTTCTATCTTTATCACGACACGTTACGGCCTAACCCTATTGGATTCGCTCACTCCAGTGTTAAACCATGGAGAAAATGTGTCCAAGTATTGCCGACTTGGATTGAAAGATATTTTTTTAAAATTGTACTCCGTAATAGGGAAAGAAATTTTACACCTTGGGGCATTTTTTTCGTTTTTAAAAAAATGCAAATAATATTTTAAAATTTAAATTATTGGAAGAAAAAATCTGGTATAGTGTGTTTTAAACGCTCCTCCTTTCCTTTGGTGGACGAAATTTATCAAATGAATCCTGTTGCAAGGTGCAGAAAAGTTGAGGCTATCTGAAAATACCATTTTTATTGGATTATCTGCATTTTTGTAGCTGTAAATAGTAGACACAGTTTCTCCGTAGGTTAACATTGAGACCAGCGAATCCAATAGGGTTAGTACACAGCAGCCTTAAGAAAACATACCAGAAATAAAGTCTATACTAGATGTACAGCTAATCTTGTCCTAAAACGTATTTTAGGTAGTCGGCGATGGGGGCGAAGGCGGATGGGAAGTAGTAGATGATAAAGGCGAAGTCGAATGGAAGATAGAATACGATGATGGGGAGTGGAGAGTTACAAGTACAGGTGACGTTCCCGCAGATGCCGAATGGATTGATCCAGAGTATGTTTGGAGTCCTCAAGGAGGTTCTTTACCCCAAGACGACGAATACAATTCGTATCCAGCGGACGATTACAGAGGTCAACCCATATGGCCTGATCCTGAAGTTTTTCTTCGTGAATTGGCTAATGACAGCTGGGTAAAGAAAGACACCAGCGAACAAGAAAAGAGAGATGTCAGCCAGATAACCGAATCAGGTACTGTGCTTTTCTTATAAAGCATTATTTTAGGAAGTGTGTGTGTGAGAGAGAAACTAAGAAACGTTACATACACGTTACGGTGCAAATACAGCACTCTGTCAGGGTTTTTTAAAGAACTGTAGTATTGTTAAGAAGGAAAAACGATAATTTTTATTTAGAAAAGAGAAAAGTCTTTTTTTTTCTTTTCTATTGAAAGCAATTTTTTTTTTCAAATTTTGTTATTTGAAATCATGTTTACAAGAACTATGCTGTTATTATTAAGAAAAAAAAAGATAATTTTTATTTAGAACAGAGAAAATTATGTTTCTTTTTTTTTAATATTGAAAACGGTTTTTATTTTTACCAATTTTTTGCTTTGAAATCGTATTACCTTAAAAGTTTAAAAGTGTACTTGTTAACAAGGTTTTCCTTCTTTTGTCTGCAATGTAATGCACATACAACGGCATTCTTTTATAAAACTACATGTGAATAGTTCCCTAAAATAAGTTTCCCTATGTGCAAAGTGCCACAAACGAAATAGGTCAACATTTCTATCAAGAGCTGATTTAATATTGCATTTTTACACTGATAAGTTTCAAACTACTGTATTGCTGTTCACTATCATTATTACTGTCAGGAGACAACAAAAATGGTTTGAAATCAAACATCTTTTTTTTTCATTTCTGTCTCAAAATACTTCCACTAGAAAACAAAATTAGTTTCTAACTTGGAAATTGCTCAAAAAAATACAACAAATCAAAGCTCTAACATCAGCTCATGTTTCTCATCCTAAAAAGCTTTGAATTCGAGCTAAAAAGCAGCTCTGAAAGAATAATTAAAGCTACGAACGTAAGCATGCCATCTAATAGACTTAAACTGAATTCATTATATGAATATCATACTCAACAGAAATGTCATCACATATGATAAGATATTTATTTCCTTTAATTGAAAAAATAAATGCTTCAAAAAGGAGCTTGTCTAATCACATACATTTTGAACATCTTGTATTACTTTTTAATTTTCCCCCAGGCTGGAAAGCAAATGAATCATCCGATAATCCTCCAGTAAATACAAACGAGAAAATCCAGTTTGGTGCTCGTAGAAAAGCTCCAACAAATACTTTCGTCAGTTCCAGTAAGGAAGATAAAATAGAGTCACAAAGCTCTGAAGAGGCAAACAGCGAAACAGCCATTGAAGAGAAACCACAAAATGACCAAGGATTACTTACAGCAAAATCCTGGGTGCCAGAATCTCCAGTAGTTAAAAGTGGTCAGAAATGGGTTCAAGGTTATGGAACCAAGACTTGGGAAGGCGATAATTCTGGATGGAATGCTGAAGTAGAAGGAGAGACATGGATTGCAGCTGATAAAAATTATGATTTAGATCCTTGGGTACCAAAAATACCAGGAGTGAAAAGTGAGTTCTGTTTCACGTTTTAAAAAATGCAAATATTTTAGTTTATATTTATAACCATCAGGCAAATTTTGCGACAGCCCAGCCTACAGTTCTCTAACCAAGTTTAAACTTGCGTTAAACCGGATATAACTATGAATCTATCTGTTCTTATAGGAATGAATTTACTGGAAAATTTAACTAATATTCGAGAATTTTGTTAACCAAGTAGCAGCAATTAACAATCTTGGATATATTTAAACACGCGAACAAATAAGTCATATGTGTCTTTGCCAATCATATGCTTTCATGTCATAAAACTGCAATGGAAATAGGAATTAACCGTTTTACAGCAGTGTCCTTTTAAAGCTAAACACTTAATATAGGGCTGAGAAGAAATCTGGTGCCGGATTTGAAAAATATCGAAAAGTCTTAACCAAAGCATCGGAAAAGAAAATTCAGGTGAAAACTTTGCAAAAATATGATAGTAAACATCCTTATCTAACTAAAGTTAACATCTAATTCAAAAGCATAATTTCTATGACCGTACTTAATGACGCTTCTACTGAAAAGCAAAAACGCTAAAGTTCAACAGCGGGAATTTTACCGTCACATATCCGTGCGACTCCAGTTATTTTAAAGACAATGATTTAGCTTTTCCGTCTTAGTCATTACAAAAAAAGTCTCAACACTACTTGTAAGTTGACATAAAAGTAAGTTAGAATGAAAATGCGCGCCCAGACTTAAAAGACTAATCAGTTTTTACTATTGTAAGAATGCGTATTTGGATGATGGCACGCAAGTGCTATGAAACCCGTTACCAGATCCAATCTTAGCATAGGTATTTTTTGTTTTCAGATATTAAGTATTTTTATCAAACTAAAGTCGAGTATGAGTACTATAATTCAAATCAGCAATACATTTAAATAATGCATTTAAGTTGACGCACGATAATACTTTCCCTGCATCTAGGTGCTCCACAAAAGGCATCAGAAGAAACTAATAACAGTCAACAAGATAACTTTGTTCGAGCATGGGGAACCGGTTACGGCAGCAAAACGTGGAAAGGAAATGAATGGAATAGTAATGTTGTATGGAAAACGGGATTCAACAGTGGCCTACCATGGGCAGCAGACAACAGTACCTGGAAATTTCCAGAACAAAATGAAGACAAGAAGAAACCACAAGTATGGTCCCAACCAATACCAGACAATAAAGAAACAACCGGTACAAAAAAGAATACTCCCCCTCCGAATAAAAAACAGGATGCCGTTCGAATAAAATGGCCCTCTAAACCAGTGAACAGAGTCAATGCTTATCGCAAATCACCACCAAGCAGAAGAACTGAAGGTGAAAGCTGGGATGACGACAGCAGCATTAGCGGCGTACTCTGGGTGCGACAGGAAGACGATACACCCACACAACCAGGTTTGTAGGACGCTGCTCATTTTATTAATAGTAACTGAAATTTACAAGATGTTATATCATCTTAAAAGCATAAAAACGCGTTAAGTCTGTCAATAACGTTTAAAGACACGGTTTAATACACCATATTTAGAATATTCTCAAGTTCTTTTTTCCTTCCTTCAGAATTGTGATAGGGTAATGCTTAAGGATTACGGCGACCACGGCTCTCGCCTATACGCCCTGTTCAAACTGAAGACCTTTGCAGCAATTCCTGCAAACTCAGCCGAGGGTTGATTTCCCCTGTTCGGTTTATATTTCATATGGGCCTGGGCGCCGGACGGACAGTACAGATTTGCCGACCAATTTGAGCAACCCGGGGCCCCTCAGAATTATTAGTTTTCATAAACAGGTTGTGTTGCTAAGGTTGTTAAAATTTACGTCTTTACAACGGGTGAGTAAAGAAGTATTTTACTTAAACATTCCCAAACACTGCTCACACACATAATTTGCGAATTTAAACGCCAGTTTCGCCGAGCTGCATCAGCAAGCATAGTTTGAAATAAACTAAAATCATCTTGCGTACATCCTTTTCTGGAACTACATTTTCAAAACATTATGTTACGAGAAAAAATTTAAGAAAACACCGACGGAATTTTTAGTAATGCAATCTGTAATACACGACTTTACAAAAAATGTTATCTCTGCAAAACGTTTATATTACCATAATATTTTAAATAATACATTACAGTCTCTTTTCAATTCCCGTTATTATATAGTTAACCACGAGAATAAAACGAATTTATCTCAAAATGCAACTTCGTTCCAAAGAAAACGAAATTTTAGTACGGTTGCAATTGGCTATGATATTAAATACAAACGCTAAGATGACAAGTCATTAAAATTTACTTTCAATATCTTAATAAATGTTTAGCTATCTAAGATAACTGAATTGTAAATTAAACACAGTTTAAATGTACAGTATACATGTCCACAAAACTGTTTAATTTCCATCGTTTGAATTACGATTATATTTTATATTTTTTGTTCAAACGGTTTATTATGACATTGCGAATTTAAATTGAATAAATGAAGATTGAGAATATATTGAACAGTCATCAGCTATTGCTACACTGCCCAAAAAAATTAGGGGAGCAAGCAAAGAAGTTAAGAAAACCGTGCGAGACAGCCACGTACTGGCATAAAATGGATAGTACAAGAGTATCAATGCGCAATACAGAAAAAAAGACGTAAAAAAATTTGTAATTAAGCTTTAATTCTTTGAAAATATGGAAAAAACATGAAAAGAGGATTTAGGGCAACAATTTGGTTACATGTAAACGATAAAAAAAAGTATTGTTTAGAAATGATGCAAGATTTTTAATATGGCATGTGGCCTCCTAGAACAGCTAAGACTGCTGCACACCTGTTTTCAATGGATCCGATGATGTTATCGATAAGACTTTGGGGAATACTGTTCCACTCCTCAAGAAGTGCAATCTCCAAGTCTCGGAGAGTAAAAGGAGGCCTTGGTTTCGCAACAATGCGTCGTCCGAGCATGTCCCAAACATGCTCGATTGGATTCGGGTCAGGAGAGCACACTGGCCATTCCATACGCTGTATTGTTTCAGCTTCAAGCATGTTCTCCACAAGAGGCAAGAGTTCTCCACAATAAGGCAGTGAATCATGCTGGAAAACAAAGCAATCTCCAATGGCTACAGCATAAGGTATGACATGAAGTCTCAGTATCTCGTCTGCATACCTTCGGTCCGTCAAAGTACCATTCCGAATGATATGCAGGTCCGTACATCCACCTATGCTGATTCCACCCTATACCATAAAACCAGCTCGTCTGTATTGTGACCTTTCACGAACGAATGTGGGGTTATTTCGAGTGCCCCTTTCCCTCCATACCAAAACACGTCGGGTGTCACACTCCAGACTGAATCGGGACTCGACTGTAAACAGCACTTGGCTCCAATAATGTTGCTTCCAATCTCGATGTTCAGCAGCCCATCTTCTTCGGACCGCACGGTGGCGTGAGGTCAACGGAATGTAGACCATTGGCCTACGTGCATAGAGACCTCCCTGATGAAGCCTATTACGTACTGTTTGGCTGGACACCCTTCGTCCTGTTGCCAAGAGCAACTGTCTTTGCAGCTGAGTAGCATTGTCTGTTCTGTTTCGACGAGCTGTTCACAGTATATACCGGTCATCAGTTTCTGTAGTGGCCGACCTTTCCCTGGTCGACGTCTAACATTCCCTGTTTCTTGGAATAGATTCCACAGCCTTGCAACGACACTTCTGGCGACTCCAACAGCGTCCGCGACACTACGTTGTGTTTGCCCGGATTCAAGTCTGTCTATAATACGCCATGCCATGGATTCCGATAAATCACGTTGTTGAGACATTTTCAAGTCACCTTTTCTCAAAAAGAATAACTGAGCAATCGAATTTCACAGTTAAGGCAGTGAAACAGACGTTTCTGCAACATCCCGATTTCCGCCCTTATGTTCTTTTTCTGGTTTTTGACATCATGAACTTTGATTTGCATATGAAGTTTTCTTCTTCTGTTTCCTGTTAGGCTTTAAATTGTGGATGATTTATTTTATGTTACTTATCGGTGTAAGTATTTGCGTAATTTCGTTAAAACCATATGCTCCCCTAATTGTTTTTAGCAGTGTACTTTACAAGTAATGGTTACAAATTAATAGATTACCGAATACCCTACGGCGGGGCAGCTTAGTATTTCAGCTTACATATTAATAGAAATATAGATATTACCAGAGATGAGAAAATGAATATCGTGCAGAGGAAAGTACGTCGTGAGCATACGCAATACCAATCACGAACTCAGGTTTCACCGTAAATTGTGGGTTCTTAAGTAAATATAATACATTTTTTAATTTTATTTTAATTAGTACATATTAACCATCAATAATTTTTAAAAACGTTGCTGAAACTAAAAACTATTCAGGAATAAATTATATACAGTGCTTCTTTTGCTGGATTAAACATTCGATAACTGCAATTCAAACAAGTATGATATGACACCAATATCTCACGATGAATACAAGTTGCATTTCAATTCTGGATTGTAGTTGAAGAAAAAATAAGACGCGTACATTTTCCGTCATAAGATACCATCATCAATATTCTAGCATGTTTTGGGGATATACAATTTCTAACCTAACTCTCGGACAGACGAACAGGCTAACGACAAAGAATCAGATCTAAACACCAAGCATTCTTAGTTTTTTTTTCCCTATAAATTCTAGACCCTATATATTTTGATTCATCCCGCTATTTTTATTTGTGCAAATGTTGTTTTCAAATGTTTTTCAGCTGCAGAGGTCTCTAAATCTAATGATCAAAATAATGGCTGGCAAAGCGGAGGTTGGAAAGTTAGCACACCAGAAGAATGGAAATCTACTGTTCCGCCTTGGAAAAGTAAGGTACCTTTGAAAAACAGTAACCTGATTAGTGTAAACTGGAAAGCAGGAGAAATCCCTTTAGACAATGCTCCAGACACGTGGAATCAAGGTAACTGGCCAGATGCTAGTGGAGAACCAACCTGGATTTTCAAAGGATGCAAGATGACATTGAAATGTGGTTCAAACGATGATAATGATGATAGTTACGATCAAAGCAATTTACCAGATACCTCAGACGATGATACGATGATGCTTACTACTACTACTACGACTCCAGCACCAGCCACTATCGGTATAAGCTGGCCTGCAAGACCAAGCAAAGGAAAAAGCTGGAAACCCCCTTCGAAGAGCTGGAGGCCTCCGAAATGGAAACAACCTACTCCAGCACCCACAACGCCAGAAACTGAGAATCCCACAATGACATGGAAATCACCACCAGCACCGACGAAATGGATAAAACCAACGCCGCCTCCAGATATGTGGAAACAACCACCACCCACCATGATGTGGACAGAAACTACTCCAGGGCTTCCCAGCATGAGCTGGAAACCACCTCCTCCGCCAATGAAATGGAAGAAAGGCCCAAAGCCAACGAAAAGCTGGCGACCCCCACCAACTAAAAGCTGGAAACCCCCAAAGCAACCTAGCAAAACATGGGAACCATCCATCGCTACACCTCAACCTGATATGTGGCCCACGACAAAACCAGACTGCAAAGATACGACAGAAATGACTCAACCACCTCCAACTGAAGACGACACTGTCGATCCCCCTCAAATAATAATTATAACAAAACTGCCAAAAGGTTCGACACCAGGAGCAAGTGATAAGAAAGATAGCAAAGATGATGCAAAAAGAAAATATCCATTTGGACCATGGATGTTCCCTCCAAGAAAAAATGTTCCCAAAAGTTCAAAAAATAGAAGAGATAAAAAAGTCCCAGCTGGAAACTCGAAAGGACAACCAATTCGTCCATCTAGAAACAATTTTAAACCACCAAGCAAATTGAAAGGGTGGCCAAAAGGCATGCCTCCACCTTCAAAATTTTCTTGGCCAAGTAATGCAATGAGGAGATGGACTACAAAAAGACCACAAAGTTGGTCGGCATGGAAATCGAAATATTCTAAGACAAATGCATGGAAACAAATGCTTAAAAAATGGATGAATGGACGATAAAAGTGTTTCATATTTAAAATTAATTAACAGAAATTTCTTAGGTATGAATTTATATATATATATATATATATATAATATGTATGTATATTTTTCAATAATGGATTGTAATCCCTCTTGTAAATAACTATGAAAATGAGAACTATTCCAATTTAAGATTTAATAAATTATATTAGATGCCAGTATTATTTTGTCATTATTCATTCTTTACACTTTCATTGTAACACATAAATGAGAGAAAGATACTTTTAATGAATATAGAGAGCCGAAAGTATGCAACGTTTTATTTATATAATATTGCGATATGATTAAATTATATGACTATAAACTTAAATGGGGGGACATGTTTTTCTTGAATAGGATCTTAAAATCCTAATAAACCTCACAGTGACAGTTAAATTTAATTTTAAAAATAAAACTTGATAAACTCAGATTATACAAGCAATTTATATCTAATTTCAGTTAATTTCTTCACAAATAAATTTTAAACATAGAAGTTCTTCATGCAATCGGAAATAATCACGAGCATTAATAAGACGGTCATTCTTTAATCTAGAAAAAACTTCAGTATATATCAAATATTATAATTTTTAAAAATACATAATTTGGTTAAAAATATATTCAGATATGTAAGTAATATATAGATAGCAATAATTCTTCCCTTAAAAGAAAAAATTGTTTAAACCATATATAAAAAAAATCTCAAAACTATTTGGACCATTGTTCAGATCACTTCCCTAGACAACCTAGATTAAAAACCCATAGAACCTTCCTTGCTGCAGCAGAGGAGCTTATGACTAGCTACATCCCATGCCTAAATGTGAACCTTTTCAAGAAACAAATTGTATTCCTTCAGAATTTATCACTCCCATTTTCAACATCTCTATAGGGACTAATGAAAAAATATTTTAGGCCCACCATCTGCTCTACATGCTTATTCCTTGAAGACTATTCATATTCATTATTCTCATAGCCATTGGCTTCGTATCTACACTGACGGGTTTATTCGAACCAAATGGTGTCTATGGTTCCGGTTTTTAGTGCAAGGGCAGGTTTGCGGGTATTGCAGCTGTTGGAGTGCACGCCAACCAACTTCCAGGCTTAAATTGAGGCTATTAATCTAGCCCTCTCCAGACTTCCTTCCATCACAACTCGTAACAGGGCTGCCTTTCTTATTCAATCCCAAGCAGCAATTTTAGCTCTTTGCTCCTATCACCATGCTGACTCCGCTCGTCTGGCCAAGATGCATTTACTAGCTAGTAACGTTTTGAACTCTGGTTGGAACATTACATATCAATGGATTCCTAGCCACTGTGGTATACCATGTAAAAAGCAAGCTCATTATTTTGCTAAAGAGGGTTGTAGGTTACCATAGCCTGTGTACTCTTGCCCTATCCCTCAGGACCTCCTAAGACACACTGCTGTTGCAAATTTTAGAATAGTTATATCTCACGACTTTTTACGTGGACACTCACATCGCACTGGCAATGCATCTTCTCCTGACTGACCCCTATGCTCTGCAGGGGAACTAATGGATTTTAACCACCCTTTAACGTGTTCTCTTCAAGACACACACTTTTCAATCGCAAATTTTTACAATAAAGTTCATCTCTACTGGTCTGCCTGTGGGGAATTATGGTCACTTGACTTTCCCCGATATAGGAACAAAAAAGTCAAATAAATCTTGCATGATTCGTTTTTATAGACTGATATGTTATGTAAGAAGTAAAAGAATACTTTTTTATGCAATTTACACAGTTAACATAATTATTTTTTTCCCTTTGTAACTTGAAGAGCACACAATCAGCTTCAATTTCCCACCTGTCTGTTGTCTATTACCCTGTAGTAGGATCTATTTTCTGCAACTGGGAAGAAAGAAGGAAAATAACTGAACTTGCATGATATTAATAATGCATAAAGAAAAAAAAATTGTATTTGATCACAGCTCCAATGAAGACAAATTTCTCTCACCAATGTTAACAGAATTTAAGTATGTTTCAGTTTAAAATGTTATATATTTGTTCTATAATATCTGTAACAAAGGCAAATATGGAAACAACACACAGTTTTGTTTTTAAAAATTTCAAGATAAATATGACAGAGCAAGTTCTAAAAACAAAACTATGAAATGCTTTCCAGACAGCTTTTTATTCTTACTAATGACAGACCTGGTTGAAAAACGATTAGAACTTCGAAGATGTGAAGATTGTGGTTACGACAATTGTATGTAAATGTTAAGTTACACTAACTTATGACTGAAGTTCTGGATGATGGCCAAATAGCTAGGGTGCTAGCATTCGGTACCAGAGTCTGAGGGTTCGAGCCCCACTCTTGGTATAGACATTTATAGCCGTTCGATTCGGCTTTAAGCAGTAGGTCCCAGTCTGATTTGCCCTTGTGAAGCAAAAGTTCAACGTAGTGCTCCAATGCTGAGTAAACACCACTGGAACAGTCAGTCATCTTTTTGACAAAATAAACTTTACAGAATTTTTCCACTTTCCTGAGAAACAAATTCTAAAACTCCCGATTCTTTTTTCTAGTTCTTGGTCTGCAGGACACATTTGTGAGACTCAACACAGTTCAATTTTTTTTTTATGCAATTTTGATATTTATAACCAATATAGATTCTGGCAGTGTTCTGGTTCTGAACCAAGGGGGTCAGATCCTCTTAGTTTGTTGATGTCATTTACTTTCCACATAATTTCTACATGCTATTAAAAATGCCTTGTTAACAATGTGGTATGGAGAGGTCCCCTTACCACATGGGATATGGGAACCTACATGGCTTCTAAAAGAGTTTGCTGCAACACAAAAAGACTGAGAAACAATGTGATAGACTCAGGCCTTCAAATGACTTAAATGAGTTCCCTACACAATTTTAAAAATATTTTTCCTTCTTTTAAAAGGAAAATTTTTT
Organism: Dolomedes plantarius; assembly: GCA_907164885.2. NCBI lineage: Eukaryota > Metazoa > Arthropoda > Arachnida > Araneae > Dolomedidae > Dolomedes > Dolomedes plantarius. Next base: position 132,360,072 of record OU015498.1, read on the forward strand.
ATAAAAATCATTTTCCCCAAAATATATTAAGTAAGGCTGAGAATGGAGCAACTGCCTCTGAAACCAAAAATAAAATTATATATACATTTTCTAATGCTGGAATAATTTTTAATTTTTTTTAACATTACCAATGAGTAATAATGCCCAAGGAGATCAACCATTTTACGTACTGAAAGAGGTAAAAAATTATTGATGCAGTACTCTTTCTTAACAAAAGCTTAACACACTGGCAATACTGTACATAGAAAAGGGATATTCTAACTCTTTGTTATGAATATATTATTCAGTTAATGAACATTTAAATTAGAATTCAAAAATTTTAAATTTCCTAAAATAATTTAATACTTATATGACTTTATACTGATTTTATTTTCATTATATATATATATATATATATATAACATTAAAAACCCCATACCATTTTAAAATCTAACATTATTCTAAATTCCCTTGGGCGTACGAGCTAAATTTCGCTTTTGATTCTAAACTCTAATAACCTCGAGAGAAAATATTAAATGTCTTCCTTTTTCAAATAGGCGCGGCGTCCCCAATATTTTAGATAAGCTCTGCGCAGATTATATAAAACCACATGTGACTTATCGACAACAGCAAATCCCTAATCGCGATGATGATCACATGACAAAGTTTATTTAAACCACATGAGCGGAAACCTGTACGCTTATTTGATTTTGTAATTGTCTTGGAAAGACGTATTCTCCGTCTAATAAAGATGTAATTAAATTAACGTTGTGGTGTTTTATGTGTCCGAGGGTGAGATGAAAAGCGGGAAAGGAAATTAAACATGTGATGCACGGCCGGGCGACAAGTCATCCATCTTTACCTAAAAAAGAAATACCACTCGGGCCTTCCTTCGTCGGCCCGCGCCCGTGCCATTACAAAAGTCGGCAGGATTCGAACCTGCGCGGGAAAATCCCACTGGATTTTCCAAGGCATTTCGGCGTTTTCGTTTCAGCGTCACCGCGTATTTAATTTTCGCTTTAGCTGGGTGCATGAGTGCGCATTTCTGCCTTACGATGGTGAATCAGCTCCATCTGCGACCTTCGATCGGAGGCCAGCGTGAACGGCTCCATTTCGGTGTAAGTGAAATTGTCAATAAGTGCTTCGGCTTGCTGTGAGATTCATCCTGGATCAGTTTCAACGTGTGGGCGTCCAAGTCCGGTGTTTCTTCAAAAATTGTGTATCTTCCTTTTCAGAAATCTTGTGCCGGAATGTGTATACTTACGATTTGTGTTCCCCATTGCTTCGTGTGATCACCATTTAAATTCTTCGCGAGTGTCATCATGTAAAAAGTGCGTAATCCCCACCATTCAAAAATCATCGATGTGTTCTTGTGTGTGAATTTAATTAAGCCGGTATGCAAGCCCTAGCGCTGTACCGTGAATAAATAAAAATAAAAATTTGTGCAACCGAGAATTTTACAGTAACAAGACAAGCATCACATGACCAGGTTGTATGTCTCCCATCATAAACTTTTTAAAATTGTTTAGTAAACTATGATTGTATGATATTATATTCTTGTTTTAAATTGAAATATAATTGTGATATTGTGTTAAACTTATAAGATGGAAGATAAAACTATAAAGACAGAATGCAAAGACCATTTTCAACTTGAAAATGTAGAGAGGGAATTCGGGGATTTTATTCCTTTTGACCCAGAGGGGGGAATGAAATTACAAAAATGGCTTGCCTATATTGAGCAGAAATTTTCCCAAACAAATGTTCCAAATGAACAAAAAATAAAAAGTATTTCAAAATTTCTCAGGGGGAAGGCTCTAACAGTTTTTGTAAATAATTGCCTAGACATCCAAGATTGGACAGAATTAAAAGACACTTTGCAAGAATTATTCTTTGAGGCAGATAGCGTGGAATTCTCTGAATTTTCCAATTTGAAATTTGAATATAATGATGACTTAACTAAATATTTTCATAAAAAAATTGATGTAGGAAAGAGATTGGGGTTATCACAGAAATTAATACTAGAAGGCCTAACACAAGGCCTAAATGCTCAAATGAGAATGACCATAGCTGCAAATCCTCCTCAAACCACAACAGAATGGATAGTGTTGGCTAATAAGCTAATCAAAATAAATAATGAAGGAAACAAAACTAATCAAGGGGATCGGGATAACTTTTTTAACACTAGATTTGAAAATAGGAACCAATTACGACAGAATTATTACAACCAACCTCAAATTAGGATGAATTATAGCCCACCTCACCAATTTAGACAAAATTACTCTTCCCAGCCTCAATTTAGACCTAATAATAATCAACAAACTCAGTTTAGACCTAATTATAGTCAGCAGCAACAATTCAGACAATGGCAACCCAGAGATCAAAGGTTGAATAGAAATTTTGCACCCAATCCCAATAACCAAATTAATCACCACCAACAATATGCAGACTTACCATCTAGACCCTGTCGAAAATGTTCTAACTTTGGCATAAGTAATGCTTATCATTGGGAACAAACTTGCTCTATTAATGAGAGATTTGATAAGATGTCGGTGTCAGACAATAAACATCATTATGAGGAACCTGAATTTGAAAGAGATCAGGCGCCAGGATGACAATTACTGTCATTGAGGGGAAACATTATCAGAAATAATAGGGTTGACAAAACAAAAAGACTATATGAAAATGAGAAACAGAATTTTTTAAATTGTGTGATTGACACTGCTTCGACTATTAGTCTGATGTCACAAAAACTGGTCAAGCAATGTCAACTGAAATGCTATTCAAGCTCTCCAATTAAGGTCAGGCAAGCTGAGGGTGAAATCTTAATTACAACTAAATGTGTATTAACTTTGAGAATAGGGAAAATAATTAGAAACATTTCTGCATATGTTTTGGACAATGACTTGCCTTATCTTATTCTGGGACTTCCTGAGTGTAAAGAGTTTAAATTAGTAATTGATTGTAACCAATTGTGTGTGTATCAAAATAGAATTGCTTTGAAAATGGTTAATATTTGTGATATAAGTAAAATTTCATTACACCTACAAAATAAATGTGATAATAAGCATGTGGATAATAATAGTAATGGTCATGAAAATGAAGTTTCTGATATGTTTAACCCTTATGAAGAAAATTCGCAGAAAGAAAATGATATTTTCTGTATTGATTATGATGTAAATGACAATTTTAATGAAAGCTCTGGTGAAATCAAAGCAGAAAGTAATCCAAATTATGAAAATGTTGACATTAATGATCAAATCAAAAATTTAGATGTTGATAGGGAATTAAAGAATTTATTGCACAAAAATAATAGACTGTTTTCAACTAACAAATATGACATAGGCAAAATAAGGATGGAACCCCAAAGAATAATCCTAAATTCTGATTTACCAGTGAGTCTAAGAGCATACAGGACTTCGCCAACTGAGGAAAAAGAGATCAGGACCCAAATTAAAAATTTGTTAGAAGCAGGAATCATAAAAGAATCACATAGTTCATACTCAAGTCCTGTGACTTTGGCAAGAAAGCGAAATGAGGGAAAAACTAGACTTTGTATTGATTTCAGAAAACTAAATTTAATTACTAAGACAGATGCAGAACCCTTACCCAGAATTGATGATATTCTAGATAAATTAAGCAGAGCTAATTACTTTTCAACTTTAGACCTTACCTCAGGGTATTGGCATGTACCCGTCCACCCAAAAGATACTGAGAAATTGGCATTTGCCACTACTTTTGGCTTATACGAATGGCTAAGACTCCCATTTGGTTTAAAGAACGCCCCTGCAATATTCAATAGGACTATCAGGAGAATTTTAGATAAATATAAAGTTAACTTTGCATGCCACTATTTCGATGATATTATAATTTTTTCAGACTCCAAAGAACAACACCTTGAACATTTAGAGATACTATTTAACATTTTCAAAAAAGAGAATATCAAGTTAAAATTAACTAAATGTACTTTTCTGCAACAACAAATTAATTTTCTTGGATATAATGTAACAAATGGGAAAATTGCCCCAGACAACATTAACATTGAAAAGATAAAGTGTTTGAAACCACCAACTAATGTAAAAGAACTCCAAAGATTCTTGGGCACAATAAATGTGTATAATAAGTTTATTCCAAAATATGCAAAAGTAAGACAGCCATTAAATACATTATTGAAAAAGGGAGTAAAATGGGGATGGTCAGACAAGTGCCAAGAAGCTTTGAGGATCTTAAGAATTTATTGATTTGTAAACCAATATTGCAATTGTATGATGTAAACAAAGACTGTCATTTATTTGTGGATGCTAGTAAACAACAGGTTGGAGCTGTTTTAAAACAGCCAGGTGAAGATGGGGTGTTGCATCCCATAGCATATCACTCTCGTGTATTAAAGGACTATGAGGCAAATTATTCTATTACTGAACTTGAGTGTTTGGCAATTGTGGACAGTTTAGACAGGTATTATCATTATCTCCACGGGAGAAAGTTCACAATTCACACAGACCATGCTGCCTTAGTTTGGCTTAAAAATGTGAAAAATCTTCGAGGTCGACTCTTTCGCTGGTCATTAAAACTAAGTATGTTCGACTATGAAATTAAATACCAGAAGGGAACTGCAAATATTGAAGCTGACATGCTTTCAAGGAACCCTATTCTAGAACCTAAAACCCAAATAAACCATTTAATTGAACTAAGAAAAATTGTAGAATTTCAAAATAAAGACAATGTACAGGGACTTAAATATAAAAAACTAAATGATGTAATCTACATGAGAAAGAAAGGATTTTTAAAAATTTAGTACCATTTTCATTGAGGTTAGAAATTTTAAAAAGAGCCCACGAGGACTATGGACACCCTGGGATAAATAAAACAATGCAATTACTCACACCCCAATATTATTGGCCCAAAATCAATGAGGACATTAGTAATTATGTTAAACATTCCATACTTGTCAATTAAACAAAAAGAAAAGACAGAAAAGGTTTGGATTGCTGCAAGAAGTACCTCCGACAGACCAACCCTTTGAGTGCTTAAGTTTAGACACAGTAGGCGGATTTAATTACTATAATTCCACAAAGAAATATTTACATTTGATAATTGACCATGCAACGCGTTATATTTGGGCTTTTCCATCAAAAAGCGTAACTACTGAAACTTATACGAATTGCTTAAAACAAATATTCCAAATTCAAACACCAAAAAAATTGCTAACCGACAGAAATGCAGCTTTTACATGTTCAAAGTTTAGAAGATTTTTAGAGCATAACAATGTGCAACAATTACTTACCTCGAGTCATCATCCACAAACGAACGGAAAGGTAGAGAGGGTAAATCAAACAATAATTACTAGATTAAGGTGCAAAGTACATAACTCAACAAGCAAAACTCCTTGGACAAACCTATTAAATGAAGTAATTAATGAATACAATCATACGCCTCATTCAGTCACACAAATGACCCCAGCTTACCTACTTTTTGGAATATTACCTTATGAACCTCATGTTAAAAAACAAGATTTTTATCCTCAGGTGGATGAGGCGAGAAAATTAGCTAAAGAAAGGACAATTAATTACCATAATAGGAATAAAGTAAAATATGATGCACGTTTTGTAGAATCTAAATTTAATGTTGGAGATTTAGTGTTATTCGAAGAATTTCACTATCCTAATACTAGAAAATTAAGCTCACCCTATTCTGGACCTTACACTATTCTAAAACAAATGTCAAAAGTTAATTATGAAATTGATAGACCAAACTTTCACACTAAACGAGATTCTGAAATTGTCCATGCTTGCAGATTGAGATATTATAATGCACCAGAGAACTTAAAACTACACCACGAATAATGACAAACATTAGATCCATTTTTCTTTCTTTTCTATGTGATGCTTAACATCATTATATATATTTTTTAAATTGATATAATTAATTATGTGTTGTCCTACTAAAGATATATATAAAAAAAAAAAAAAAAAAAAAAAAAAAAAAAACTGTCTAACTTAAACTTTCTTCTTAAGAATACTATTATGTGTGAATTTTTTTTTGGATCTCAATTTAAACACCGGCTATGACAACTCTACTTCTTTAACCTTTCAGTAAATTTCCTATTTCTTGAAAAACACTTTCCTATCACCCAACTCTACAAGCGCGTTGGATGTCGTCCCAACTGTTTAAGATCTTTTTTAATTTTTTTTACTATTTGTTTTTAATTCAACAACTCAGTCACTTAAAGTGCTGAAGATTATATGCTTGAGTAATGACTAAAACAGGGCTGGGATGGCCACTCCTTTTGTCCTCCCATTTCTATATATTATACTCCCACAGGTATGACAACTGCACCTTTTCCTTTTTCTCCATCTGTGTACTATGCAAGATGCTGTTTTCCAACGCAGTCATATTCTGTCGGAGATTTACGGTTAGTCCACTGTACGGCTAAAAGACTCTTCCTCCTTATTAGTCAGAGAACAATATGGAGAAAGAAAACCCACTTGTTACACAAACATAAACACAACCCTCACTGCTTAGAGGTAGAATTAAAAAATTTGAGACTAAGAGTTGGGGAACACACATACAACAAGGTACCTTCAAAACAAGGAAATGGATCCACATAAACTTATAATAAGTGTACACAAATGAATAGTAAATAAATAATTTGAAAATAAAGTGAAAAGTATTGAGAATAAATAAAGTTAGAATAAATATGAATAAGTATAATTAAAGAGTATTGAATAGAATTTTGGAATGAATAAATATTGTCGAAATAAAATGAATATAAGAATGATGAAATGAGAATAATAAGAAATATAAAAGATATTAAAAAGAGATTTTTGTTGATAATAAGTAATATTGAAATAAAGGAGATAATGGATATTAAGAAAAAATAATGAGATAAATAAAGATACGAAAACTAGATAATGAGTGATATGTTTTGTAATTTTTATATACAATTGATATTTTTGAAGTGTGATTTTATTAAAACTTGTGATTTGTATTGAAAGTGTGATTTTTATTATAAACTGTGATTTTTATTATGTAACTAAAGAACTAATTTTCTTTATATGTAAACAAGTCAAGATAATGTGATATTTATGCATTCTACGTTTGTGAAGCAGAAATGACACAGCACTAAAAAGACTGTGATTTTTTTTTAATTGGTGTTTTTTCCTCAACATACTAATGACTGTGAAAGGACTAAAAATGTTGCACAGATAAATCATTACAAGATAAGTTAATAAAAATTTTTTTTTGGACTCACTCCATAGTAGTGAACGTTGAGGAAGAATTTTTGAATTTTTCATCCTGTTATCAAAGTCAACTTCATTTACTTAATTTTTGTTTGTTTTTGATATTTTTATTACTATGTTTTGTTATTCTGTATTATTCAAATCGAGATGATGGTAGATATTGTATTAAATGTATGTTTCCAGTGAAAATTTTTGGTAGTTTACAAATTTTGGTTATGTTAATTGATTTTTTTTTGAGATTGTGTTGTGTGGGGACTGCAGCCCTGCTCAACATTATTTTCAGTTGATGATGGGTACATTTTTAAATTCAATTTTTTTTTCAAAGCAACAATATAAGAAGAAAGTTACATAATTTACAATTTTCTATAGTTGATCATTAATTACTATAATTTTTTTTGTTTTTATTGTGTTCATAAATTAGTAAATCATTAGTGTATTTTTGTGTATTCGATATTGAAATGTGCAATGTCTTGCCAGGTGATCATCATACTAAATTAACTTAAAACATATGTTCCTTTTAAAACTTTTCCAAATTTGTGGTCGACGCCCATTTTCCTCACATGGCCGGGTGAGTCTGTCCTCCAATGCAGGCATTGTTGGTCAGCCTCTTCTCGGACGGGGGGGATATTCTATAACATTAAAAACCCCATACCATTTTAAAATCTAACATTATTCTAAATTCCCTTGGGCGTACGAGCTAAATTTCGCTTTTGATTCTAAACTCTAATAACCTCGAGAGAAAATATTAAATGGCTTCCTTTTTCAAATAGGCGCGGCGTCCCCAATATTTTAGATAAGCTCTGCGCAGATTATATAAAACCACATGTGACTTATCGACAACAGCAAATCCCTAATCGCGATGATGATCACATGACAAAGTTTATTTAAACCACATGAGCGGAAACCTGTACGCTTTTTTGATTTTGTAATTGTCTTGGAAAGACGTATTCTCCGTCTAATAAAGATGTAATTAAATTAACGTTGTGGTGTTTTATGTGTCCGAGGGTGAGATGAAAAGCGGGAAAGGAAATTAAAAATGTGATGCACGGCCGGGCGACAAGTCATCCATCTTTACCTAAAAAAGAAATACCACTCGGGCCTTCCTTCGTCGGCCCGCGCCCGTGCCATTACATATATATATATATATATATATATATATATATATATATATATATATATATATATATATATATATATATATATATATTTATTTATTTATTTATTTATTTATTTATTTATTTGAAATCTTGAACTAATGATATTGTCATGTAGAAGTGTGAGATATACTGAATAAACCAACAAGCTGTTACGGTCAAAGAAGTTTAATAGCAGGATGCGAGCAGAAAGCAATCACTCTAATGAACTCCCTCAGCCTGAGGGAAATCTCTTATATACAACTTAAGAACTTTCTAGAAATATTGAAATTAACATAAACAGGAACTTTCTCGAAATTTTGAGAATGGTAACATAAATTAGAATGAAAATAAAGCCAGAAGTTACTGAATGGATTCGAACCGACGATCTGTCCGTCAGCAGTCCAGTGCTTTAACCATTTGGCCGTGCTGCTGCTTGCAGTTACCTTCGGAATGTGCCATTACCCTTCATTTAGAAGAACAGCGTCTCGCTGTTAAACTGCGGCTTTCGTTCTGCAACGAGTCATCGGCCCGTTATACTCTGCCTGCCTTTTCTTAAGGGAATTCGAATCTTACTCGGGATGCTTGTTTCCAAGTGACTCGTCTTCATCGTGTGTTGTTGTGTCATTCAACTCGCAGCAATTTCTTGGGTGTTCGGGTCATAGTATGGTTTCATTCGAATCACATGAACTACATCTCTAGATTTCCGTCTTTTTGAAGATGGATCGAAATGTTGAACTTCATAGGTAACTTCATAGGTTGAACATTGCCTTAACACGTGATAAGGGCCGAAATACCTCTTGAGGAGCTTTTCCGATAGGCCAACTTTGCGAACTGACGTAGAAATCGATACTGAATCTCCTGGTGTATACTTTACTGCTCGAGGTTTAGCGTCATAAATCCAACGGTCTTTCTATTGAGCTTCCAGAGTTCGTACACAAGCTAGCTGCCTGGATTCTTCGGCTTGGTTCATTATTCGATCAAGATAATCCTGTGTTGCCACGTGAGGACTATAAGGAAACATGGTATTTAGGGTTGTTTCAGACTCGCGGCCAAAAAAGATGTAAAACCTGTTATGTCTTGTCGTGTGGTATTAAAAGCATACGTCACGAATGACAGTATTTCGTCCCAATTTTTCTGTTTGACATTAACGTACATTGACAACATGTCTGCTAACGTCTTATTGAACCTCTCGTCAGACCATTAGTTTGAGGGTGTTACGCCGTCGTCATTCGGTGATCAACAATGCAGAGTCTGTTAAGTTCGGATATTAGCCTAGATTGAAAGACGTCCTCTGTCGGTGATTATAGTCCTCGGTGCTCCATGTTTCAAAATTATTTCCTCAATCATAAACTTTGCGACTTCGGGTGTTTCAGCAGATGGTAGAGCTTTTGTCATCAATGGCATAGCGAGTCAGATCATCGGTACATACAATTATCCATTTGTTTCAACCTTGAGGTTTAGGAAACGGCCTAATAGATCCATACTCACATGATGAAAAGGCGCTTCCGATTACGGTATTGGCATTAGTTGACCGGGTCGTTTCTGTGGGACGGATTTCCTCCTTTGACATTCTTTCCAATGCAAAACATAACAGCTGACGTTTCAATACAGGCCAGGCCAATAAAATCTCTTTCCTGTCATAATTTTATTGGCCTGATTCGTATATATTATTGGCCTATTTTCGTAACCTATCATAGGTCCTCGGAAACCCCAAGTAACCGGATGTTGGTGCGTCATGAAAATGTCGAAGTAAGTCTAATCGTAAATGCTTCGGAATACCTGGTAGCCATCTCTTTCCTGCAGGATTGAAATTTCTCTTGTACAAGATCCCATCCACTATCTCAAAATCCGATTATCCTTACGTTGTTCCAGCCCTAGAACGATTGACGTGAGGGCACTGATATCCTCTGATATATTGTCATTGTTAAGGGGATTTTGTAGTAAGACCATCGGCGTCTAGGTGTTTCTTTCCACTTTTGTATACAATGGAGATATCGTATTCTTGGAGCCTTAAAGCCCACCTAGCTAATCTCCCTGATGGATCCTTTAAATAAGCGAGCCAGCACAATGAATGATGATCAATCACAACTGTAAAGGACTTTCCAAATAGATAAGGTCGAAATTTCATTATTACCCATATGACAGCAAGACATTCCTTTTCAGTAGTTGAATAATTTTTCTCTTCTTTTGTTAGCGTTCTAGAGGCGTAGGCTATAATTTTTCTTTTTCGTTCTGTCTTTGGACTAACACGGCACCAATTCCATAGCCACTAGCGTCTGTGTGTAGTTCGGTAGAAGCCGCTTCGTCAGACTTAATATGGGTTCAGAAGTAAATGCTGACTTCAGCTCGTTGGAAACCTCTTTCTGCGGTTGGGTCCATACAAACTCGGAATCACCCTTTAATAACATTTGAAGTGGTTGCGCTCTATAACAAAAGTCCTTAATAAAGCGTTGGTAGTAAGAACAGGGCCCGAGGGATCTTCTCATATCATGTACCGTGGAGTCCCGATAATCCGAAATGATTGGGACCAGACCCTTTTCGGATTAACGAATTTTTCGGATTAAGCGAAATCATTCTTAAAATAAACTTAGATTATAACGTGCGATTACATAAATATTACATATTACGTGTGATTACAGTTTATTTCATAAGGTCTGTCTAAACATAGCCAAATCTCGTATCTAAACTTGTGATAAGACAGCGGAACGCTGCCTAGTAGAGTACAGTAGAGTGCAAGTTCTAACAATTACGTCACAATGCTCGACAGATGGAGAGGTGAGTCGTTACTGTTAGTATTAGTTTAGCATTAGCATAAACACGTTTTGTTTATTTTAATGTGTCGCACTTTATTATACTACTGTTGTCTAACTTTGAATTTTCTTGTAATTTCCAGAAATATACTTTATATTACTTAGTACCACTGTAGTTTTATTGTAACCTTAGTTCTTTTTGACTTTTAGTTTCGGATTAAGCGGACTTTCGGATTATCGGGACTCCACTGTACGTTTTTGAGGGTAGGGAAATCATGAACAGCTTTTATTTTTTAGGGATCTGGTTTCACACCTTCACCAGATACTAGGTGACCTAGAATCTCGATTTATTTTGCACCGAATACACACTTCTTGGGATTAAAGATGAGTCCCACCTCTTGTATACACTTAAGAACACAGAAAATCCTCTCAAGATGTTCAGTTAAAGTCTGAGAGAATACCATTATATCGTCTAGGTAACAAAGGTCCATTTACCACTTAAGGCGACGCAATAAATTATCCATTAGTCTCTCGAAAGTTGCTGGGGCATTACAAAGACCGAATGGTATTACTTTGAATTCATACAAGGCTTCAATTGTAACAAATGTGGTCTTCTCCCGATCTGCCTCGTCCACTTCGATTTGCCAGCATCCAGAATAGAGGTCCATTGAGGAGAAATATTGCGTTCCCGTTAAGCAATCCAACGTGTCATCAATACGGGGTAAGGGATAAACGTCTTTCTTTCTAACTTTGTTCAAGCGGCGATAATCCACACAGAAGTGCCAACTGCCATCTTCTGTGCCAAAACAACTGGAGATGACCAGTTTTCCGATGGTTGGATCATTCCTCTCTGTAGCCTTTTTTTCAACTTCATTATGAATTATTCGCCGTTCAGCAGGTGATACTCTGTAGGGTCTTTGGCTGATGGGTGAATGATCTCTTTTATCGATTTTGTATTTAATTTTGATTCGACATTGACTGTTCTTATCGTTATTGAACGCATTTGGAAATTTCTTCAAAATATTTAACAGTTTTTGCTGTTCGCCGCTAGTATCGGTGTGTAATCGACGGATTTCGTTCCATCTTTAGTGATATCTTCATACGAGGGTGCTGCTGACAGGGCATTGACACAGAAAGGATTAAGTAATTCAGCATGACCTATACAAATACCTTTAGGAAGGTGTTGCGCATGATTCAACCCTTTAGCAACCCACAGCTCTCAGTTTCTATTCAGAAGGGTGTGATATCGTGAAGAAATGTATATATTTTTTTATATGGATGTACGTGTGTGGTCTTGTCTGTGATCTTTTTCAGAAGAGCTTTCGACAAGGAGAAATTAAGGACCGGAAGTCCGATTCACACTAACCTGGACCACATGGCTGGTAAAGAGCAAGCGGACGGCTGAGCATCATTTAAGTTCCAAGTTTCCAATTAGGGAAGCGCTATTGATGACCCATTGATTGTTCCAAACAGGCTGTCCAGTTTGGAAGAGTAGCGAGGCGCTCCCTCCGGCTAGCCAGATGATGAAACCACAAACGCCGATCGTGGGAACACCGGATCAAAAATTGGAGAAAAATAATTTTCCAGAGCCTTCCGGAAAGAAGAAAGGTAATAAAAGGCAGGACTCGGACGGTGGCAGAAGGGAGAGAGGTAGAGACCAGAGCCAGAGGCTGCCGGGTGATCTTCCGTTGAGACGAGCTGCGAGCATTTTGCTCCGGTGTTTTGGCTATGTATTTTTTTTAGCCATGAGACTAGCCCTCTCTAATCGTACTTGTAGAGTGCATATCTCTAAATCTTTGTTGCAAATTTGTAGGTACTATCATATATATCAGGGGTGGCCAACAAGTCGATCGCGAAACCAATGTTGGTCGATCGCTCGCTCGCGATGTCTTAACTTAAAAACCGATTAATTCAGTCTGAGACCGAACGTATATCAAAGGTAAATTTCTGCAACGATTTCGTGATTTATTGCCTGAAATAACAGATTTTCTTCGCAAGCAAGATGGATGTGAAAATTTAAATTATGAAACTTGGCTTAGTGAATTAGCATTTCTTACCGATTTTACTCTAATATTAAGTCATTTAAATTTAGAATTACAAGGTAAAAATAAAACAGTAATTGATATGATCAGCTGCATATAAAACAAAATTTATTTTGCTAATAGAAGATCTGCAACAAAATAATCTGAATCATTTTCCAAATATGGCGGATAACCTACAAAAAACATAAAAATATTAATTATATGATCGACAAATACGTCGCGGAAATCCAAAAAGTAATTGAAGATTCCAAGATTTTGAAAAAATTAAAGAAATTGTGGAATTTATATCTTTTCCCTTTAAAAAAGATTTAAGTGTGAAACGCCCTAGCCAAAAAAATTTCACATATTTCATATGGAGCAAAAGGCATCAGAATAAGAAATTATAATTTTACAAACTTATTTAATCTTACATGCCAGAAAATTTGAAGATGATTTTTGGAAATACGCCAACCGAAAAATATATCCGAGTATCACCAAATGTAGCGAATATATTTCTTGTTTTGGATCTACATACCTGTGTGAATTCGCCTTTTCATACTTAAAGTTAACGAAGACTTGACAACGTTCTGTCCTGACTGATTCCCAGACTGAAGACTCGTTATTATTATCTTTGTCAGAATATACACCTAATTATGCGTCGTATTGCTCGTCCAAAGTTATTTTATCGAGCGGGAATTAGTTGGGTAGTACATTAATTAATTATAAAGGGGTAGTTGGGTGCGTTGTGTTTTAAATTATTTGTTAATAACCCGTAGTTCAGGACATAATTAGCAATGACGAACAAGTAAACTAACAACTACTGACAACAAATAAAACAGAGAGTTAATTTAAATTTAAATTAAACTTAATTTATTTACAATTTTATACATTTATACATTTTATCTTAAAAACACTTTCGTAAAAAAAAAACACTTATCCATACATAAAACATAATTCTCGTCCTTTAAAAGTACTATCCTAAAAGATTACTTTTCAAAAAACGGCAAGGGAGCACAGAATAACTAACCAAAAACATCTAATACCAATTAATTCTCCTATCAATTATTTCCACACCTATTCGTAAACCCAAAATCTAAAACAAAATCAAAACCCAAAATCTAAAACTACCAAAAGAAAAAGACTGATCTCAACAAAATGAAATATTTGGACTCACTCGATGCGTTGTACGAGAATTTCGGTGCACTTGTAGATCCACTTCTGATTGTGGGCCGGGGAACTCTTGCTTCTATGGCCGGGAAGTTTGCTGCTGCCTTTTAATCAACTCGCGCGCACACACCAATATTTCACTTCACAAACTATATTTTGGGAATTTAAAATATCTCCCTAGCGTCGTGGCACACCAATCTAATAAGGCAACGGGGAACTCTCGTCCACCCGATACGCCAAAAACCAAGAAAAAGGTCTCTCCCTGAGAGATCGTAGAAGTAGCTATCTTCGAGAGAGGGGGAGAGAGCGAGAGAGAGAGAGAGAGAGAGAGCTCTTGAGTTTTTTCAAACTCCTCAATTTATAATATTTTGAAGCCCATTCTTCTTCCTTGTCTCCCCCTTCGAATTACCATTTCATCCATTCCCGATCCTGCCATCATCTCATTCGCTTGTTTTACTCCACCATCATTTAAATTGCCGCCCCTGCTCAACTATCGTACGCCCCCACGGAAAACAAGCTTGCAACAACCTCCCACGACGCCCGTGGTTTTTCTTCAAGCCGCTACCGTAAATTCTTATACAATGTCCATTGTCGTATAATGTCAAACCCCGGCGACATCCTCCCTTAATCTTGTCTGGCGATCAACCCCCCAAGTTGACCGCCGCCGTAAGACTATTCAATACGTTACATCACACAGGACCGGTCCGTTCTTTAGTTATCGTACCGCTTTCAGCCGTCGTTTCCAAATTTATCAAATAAATGTAATGATGACAGCCTTCGATCGACTTAACCTTTTCATATTTTTATGACATTTTTACATATTCGAAGGCGCATCATTACATTATGATTCCTTGGTTAGAGACATGCAAACTCAGTCTTCCCATCAATGTTAAGGTAATAAAATAAATTCTAAATCTGTCTTTGCCTGTAGCTAATTTGAATTAATATTGTCAACAATTACTCATGTTTTTTTAATTACCTTGGACGTGACTTTTTTGGCCCGTTAAATAATTATGTTGTTTTTTACGTAGGTAGATACATATGTTTGAATATATATATTTGGCTTATCTACCCATAGCTCGCGAGAGTGCACCTCGTACTGAAACACAGTGCATAAACAAAGTATGTATTTCACACCTCCCCCTCTCCACTTAGACTACGCCTATGACAAGTCGATCGCGACACATTTTTAACATAAAAAGTAGATCTTATGTACACAAAAGTTGGTCACCCCTGATATATATAATCTAGTAGTCCAATAAAGGACTTTAATTTAATATAGAGTCTCTGGTCTTTTATTTTACATGATGAGTATCCCATTTATTTTGGTTGTTGTGGACAACGCTACCATAAGGTTGATGACCATCGACGGCATAGCTAAATCTTGGCCAAGTAACAAATATTGCATTCGACGATGACGTCAATGTCGTTGTGGGCTACCATAGGAGCAGTTACTTGTATTTTTCTTATGGAGTGGGCAGGAATCAAACAATCTTCTATGGCGAGTACACCCAATCTTTGCGGAAGTGGTAACGGGCATAATTTCGTCAAAAATGAGTTCTCGCCGACCACAGTCTATGACGGCTTGAGATGATTTCAAGAAGTATCAGCCAAGGATGACATCATGGCAGCAAGTTGGTAAAACTGTGAATTCGAAAGGCTGACTTCGGTCCTGCATGGTAACTCGAAGAATGCATGTTCCTATTGGCTTTACATGGCTACCATCTGCGATTTTAAAACAACTTTCTTTGAACAGCTGAACAGAATTTTTCTCCTCTGGAGTCGATATCCTTCTGTGATAACGGAAAAAGAAGCTCCAGTTCACAAGTGCTCGTACCGGTTGATCTTCAATAACGATATCAACGTAGTTTTCATGCATAGCGGCAGCGGGAGGATTTTGAGAAGTAGTGGCCATCAAAGGTCGCAAGGTTCAGTTTTCCTCATTTCGGCGGCCTGGTGACTGGATCTTCGGTATGGTGACGGTGATTTATAGCGGCCTGTCGGCTATCGTCCTCGGGTTGGATTAGGCGATTGATTGGCTGGTCTCTTCGGCGATGCGGATGTCGTCAGAATATGAGGAAACTCCTCGCCCTTAATTTTGGCGATGGCCGTAAAGATAGCTTTTCGGTCTCGGCAATAGCCGACGTGCGCGAGACGGCCCCAGCGGAAACAGACTGACTGGTCAATTGTCTATAGTCGCCGAAGGTCAGTTTTTCTGGGAAACTGTTCCCATGTAGGCCCCAATTCATTGTATGTTGTCTGGATACGGCGTTTGGGCAGGAGAGAAACTAGGTTGGGGCAAACGGGGCCCTCGAGGTAAGGGGGTCCCGGGCTCCAGAAAAATGTTTCAGTATTTACTCAGGGGCCCCAATCTGTGTCCTTGTCCCGGGGCACCTAAATGCTTAGCTACGCCCCTGCGTTTCGGTCTTGAATAAGTTCTCTTAAACCTGTTACTGGCGATAGGATTGAAAGATCTTTCCGCCTCCTCTCGAACAATTGCTTCAAAGGACTGCATGCCCGATTTTGGTTCCTCCATTTGCAGCCCAATTAACTTTCTATATTTCTGTTAGAAGTAAGCGCCATTTATCGGCATATTTTACTTATAAAGGTCGCTATCCCTCACTTTAATTATATCCCGGCAACTAAACACAAATATAAAACACCTATTATTTCCTTTTAATTTATTTATGTATTCTCGTATGTTTGCTTTACCGAGAGGTACGCCGCATGAAAGCTTCGAACATTTTTTTTGTTTAACAACGCCATGTTGGAAAATGACGTTACCGTCATTTTTCGGTGAACGCTAAACTCTCATTGTATTTTGATTCGCTAAATGCAAATTTTCTGTTAATATTCAAATTTTTCGTTGTTTTGTGATTGGCTGCTTAAAGGGTAACTGCAGCTTGTTAACCTTGTTTAAGGACTATATATAACGAATGAAACTGTAGTTCGGCGGCGGTGTATCGTTGTTGCATTAGTTTATTTTGTGATACTTTACATGTTATAGTCTTGTATCGTATTTTTGTTACTTGTAATCTTTTTAACGGAAATGTAGCCAGATAATGTACACTGCTAAAAAAAATTAGGGGAGCAAGCAAAGAAGTTAAGAAAACCGTGAGAGACAGCCACGTATTGGCATAAAATGGATAGTACACGCGTATCAATGCGCAATACAGAAAAAAATACGTAAAAAAATTTGTAATTAAGCTTTAATTCTTTGAAAATATGGAAAAAACATGAAAAGATTATTTAGGGCAACAATTTGGTTACATGTAAACGATAAAAAAAAGTATTGTTTAGAAATGATGCAAGATTTTTAATATGGCGTGTGGTCTCCTTGAACAGCTAAGACTGCTGCACACCTGTTTTCCATGGATGCGATGATGTTATCGATAAGACTTAGGGGAATACTGTTCCACTCCTCAAGAAGTGCAATCTCCAAGTCTCGGAGAGTAAAAGGAGGCCTTGGTCTCGCAGCAATGCGTCGTCTGAGCATGTCCCAAACATGCTCGATTGGATTCAGGTCAGGAGAGCACGCTGGTCATTCCATACGCTGTATTGTTTCAGCATCAAGCATGTTCTCCACAAGACGAGCTGTATGCGGTCTGGCATTATCATGCTGGAAAACAAAGGAATCTCCAATGGCTGCAGCGTAAGATATGACATGAGGTCTCAGTATCTCGTCTGCATACCTTCGGGCAGTCAAAGTACCATTCCGAAGGATATGCAGGTCCGTACGTCCACCTATGCTGATTCCACCCCATACCATAAAACCAGCTCATCTGTATTGTGACTTTTCACGAATGAATGTGGGGTTATTTCGAGTGCCCCTTTCTCTCCATACCAAAACACGTCGGGTGTCACACTCCAGACTGAATCGGGACTCGTCTGTAAACAGCACTTGGCTCCAATCATGTTGCTCCCAAGCTCGATGTTCAGCAGCCCATCTTCTTCGGGCCGCACGGTGGCGTGAGGTCAACGGAATGCAGACCATTGGCCTACGTGCAGAGACCTCCCTGATGAAGCCTATTACGTACTGTTTGGCTGGACACCCTTCGTCCTATTGCCAAGAGCAACTGTCTTTGCAGCTGAGTTGTATTGTATGTTCTGTTTCGACGAGCTGTTAACAGTATATACCGGTCATCAGTTGCTGTAGTGGCGCGTGGCTGACCTTGCCCTGGTCGACGTCTACCATTCCCTGTTTCTTGGAATCGATCCCACAGCCTTGCAACGACACTTCTGGCGACTCCAACAGCGTCCGCAACACTACGTTGTGTTTGCGCGGATTCAAGTCTGCCTGTAATACGCCATGACATGGATTCCGGTAAATCACGTTGTTGAGACATTTTCAAGTCACCTTTTCTCAAAAAGAATAACTGAGCAATCGAATTTCACAGTTAAGGCAGTGAAACAGACATTTCTGCAACATCCGCCCTTGTGTCCTTTTTCTGGTTTTTGACGTCATGAACTTTGATTTGCATATGAAGTTTTCTTCTTTTGTTTCCTGCTAGGCTTTAAATTATGGATGATTTATTTTATGTTACTTATCGGTGTAAGTATTTGCGTAATTTCGTTAAAACCATGTGCTCCCCTAATTGTTTTGAGCAGTGTATTTCTTTTTAAAGATTTGAATTCTTTAAAGTAAAATAAATGACTTTAATTTTTATCTTAAATTTGGTTTGGCTCAGCTTAAATTTGGTTAGCCGTTAAATGTTGAAAGATAAGCTGCAATTTCTGAGCCATTACCGTGCTCAGCACCACTGCGCAAATAATTCTGCTTGATTGGGTTTTTTCGCTCCTCTATATCGAGATCCTATAAGATTTTATGGGCCCACGCTCGTTAAATTAGATTATCATATTTTTTCCTGTAAAAGTTCCTGAGTAAGATGGCGCAACTTGACCTTTACAGTAAAGTCCCGCCGCTCACAGAAAATGGCTATACATCGTGGACTTCAGCCATGATAATGGTGTTAATAGAGCGAGGACTTAGTAAAGTGGTCCTAGAACCTGCCGTTACCTTCAAGGATGAGGATACAGCCGTAGCAGATCTTCACGAGCCGGATTCCCTAGCAGGTGTTATACACCTGAAACACCAGTTTTGGTCAAAGAGGTTGAAGGATGACGACATTTCGCAATATGCTATCCAGTTATCCATAGCTGAGAAGTTGAAGGATGCAAAGGAACCTGTGTCAGAACTCGACAAGGTCTTTCAATTACTTCGTTACCTTCCGGATCCTTACGAGGGACTAGTACAGACGATCTACAGAAAGAAAAAGGATGACCTGATTTTTTCAAGAATCCTTAATGAAGTTCTCGCTGAACAAGCAAGACTGTCGCAACGGGGAATGACCGCCATCATCAAGCATGGACGTCCACTTCTACTAGAGAACAACCAGACCGTGATACGTCCTCATCATTTGCACCCTCAAGAACGCGGAGATGTTATGAATGCAAGAGCAAGAATCACCTACGAAACCGATGTCCTAAACTACGCAGGGATAGAGCTAGATCTCCATCACCCCACCGGAGACAGATGACGAGACGATCCCCACCGAAGCGTGACTCAAGTACCGATTCTGAGAACTTTCACAGTAAGAAATCTTATCTTTCCGTATCGTATTCCACTATTAAACCTTCCTGTGAATGGGTCCAGGACCCATTCACAGGACCTCAACCGACCATGTTTGTGGGTCGAAGGAACTTTTTTACCAAATTTATTCCCTTGGAAACCGAAAGGTTAGGGAGTTGTATCAAGGACACACACACTGCTGTTGAAGGTAAGGGCGAAGTTATTGTAAAATTTGATAATTCTAAAATTACTCTTAAAAATGTCTTGTATGTTCCTAATATATCTAAAAATTTAATATCATGTTTTAAACTTGACAAAGGAGGAGCTATTTTAACATTTAAAAATGGAAAAGTTAAAGATAATGAGGAAACTGTATTTACTGCTCACGGGGAAAATGGTTTATATATTGTGAAATCTCAACCTCTTAATAGTAAATCTAAAGCTAAGAATTTTAAGAATAATGCAATTGACACTTAAAATGTTAAAACTAAAGAAAGTTTAAGTTCTAAAAGAGTATCCGTTTTAACGGATAGTTTAGATGTGTGGCACAAAAGATTTGCCCACATTAACGCGGAATATATTAAAAACACAGCTAGAAACGAAGCCGTTAAAGGTCTTCCTAAATTAAAAGGTGAACTAAAACCTTGCGACGCATGCTGAGAGGCCAAATCGCGACGCGTAAGTTTTAATGGGAAAGGCGAAACTAGGTCAACTAAACCTTTACAACTTCTTTACCTTGACCTCTGTGGTCCATTTCCAACAACGTCTATAGGTCATAAATATTTTCTAGCGATAGTTGATGATTTTTCGCGTAAAGTCTGGAGCTATCCTTTAAAAACTAAAGCAGATACTTTTAAAACATTTAAAAATTTTTTAAATAACGCGGAAAGATTCACTGAAAAACAAGTAAAGACCATTCGTACCGATAATGGTACAGATTTTATTAATAATGATTTTCGTGAATCTTGTGAAAACCTCAGAATAACTCATCAGAAAACAAACACATACACCCCAGAACACAACAATTGTGTTGAAAGATTTAATTATACTGCCGTAAACGGCATTAATGTGTTATTAAGAGACAGTGGCCTAAGTCAGGGTTTCTGGGTCGAAGCATTGAGGCACTTTACCCATACATGGAACCGAGTAGTGCGCAATGGAAAACCCCTTGCGAGATGTATAGCGGATACAAATCCTCCGTACAGTATCTTACACCTTTTGGGACAAAAGTATTTTTTGGAGTACCAAAACAAAACCGTAATAAATTTGACATGCGTGCACAACAAGGAATTCTTGTTGATTATGCCCTTCAAACTAAAGAATATAGAGTTTCGATTCCAAGCGAACACAAGATAATTGAAACTATCAATGTTCGAATTAATGAGTCGGGAAAAACTGAAAACCAAACGGAAAATCATGTTATCGATCCCGAAGTTTTGTTTCCTAACCAACGTCAATTTATTTGTAGTAGTACTCCCGAAGAACAAAATTCTAGTGAAACCAAGACTATTCCCAAAAGTAGAGAAACCAGTCCGAAAAAAGAAATTCCCATAGTTGAGGAAATACCTAAAACGGATTCGGAAATTGAATCTCAAGCGGATTCCGAAATTGAATATCAAACGGATTCAGATAACACCCCTGAAGGAAAGCCTCCCAAAAATATCAGATGGACGCGAAAGTGTATAACCCGTTCAAATAGTTCTAGAACTGATATTTATTACTATCCTGAAGGTACATCGAAAAGGTTAAAAACCCTTAAAGAAATAAGAGGATATTGTAATTATAAAAATCTAGTTTACGATGAAAACCTATTTGATTTTTCATCTAAAAATCCTTTCGAAGGTATAGTTTCCGCGGATCAAACCGCAAGTAGTAGCAGTCATGTTGAATGACTAGATTTGCCCCATTTTGTCCCAAATAGCTTGAAACAAACACTCAATACTAAAGAATCTGAACATTGGGTAAAAGTCATGAAAATCGAACTCGAAGTAATGAAAAAACGTAAAGTGTGGAACAGTGGCACACCCAGGATTTTTTCTTGGGAGGGGCTGGGATGAATGGATAAAAATATTTATAATGCATGGGGGAGGGGCCGAGATGAACGAATAAAAATATAATAATGCAAAATCAATATTTCTACTTCTTTGGGGGGCAGCCCCCCCCCCCTGGGTGCGCCACTGGTGTGGAAATTAGTCGATTTGCCGAAAAATACGAAAGTACTCGGTTGCCGTTGGGTGTATACCCTTAAACTCGATGACAAAGGGGATATTTCCCGTTAGGCTTCGTTCACACGATACGGTTTCGGTTTTATGATCGTCTCGGATTTGTCGTTTCGTTTGCAGTAAACAGTGTATTTTGTTTTGTCTGTTCACACGTTGCGGTCGAAAACCGCAAACGGGAGAACAACCGAATCGGTAGCAGATGTCGTTCGATTTTGTCTACCGAAACCGGATGCCGCGCCGCCGTTTCAGATGCCATTGGCGTGTAGAATATTTTTAGTTGCTTTTTAGTTTTTTACAGTGGATTTTTTTTTTTTTAACAAATGGAGAAAATCGACGCAGAAATTTTAATTTCTTTGGTTGAAGAAAGACTGACCATTTGGGACAAAACATAAGAATGTTTTACTTTAAATGACACTTTAAACGACGTTTAAATCATGTTTATATCTTAATTAGAACAGGAGATATTATTTTTATTATTATTATTATTATTATTTGCACTAATCTAATAGCAGCCAATCTTTGTTTAAACCTGTAAATACGTTTTCTGCATGATGGTTTTTTTTCGTAATTTATCATCTTTAAATTGTTATAAGTCAAGAACCGTTAAAGAACCGTTAAAAAACGCTGAATCGAAATTAAAACATATTTCTGTTTAATTAAATGAAAAAAATTGAAACTTGACAGATAATATTTCGAGTTATAACGATTTTAAATTACCCCACTTTTTTTAATTTAAAATTTTTTTTTTAACTTTATGAGAAGTTTTATGATGTGATTTTGTTTGCAAATTATATGGTTAACCATTTCAAAAAATTCAAAGTTTTAACTCAATAAAGGTATGTATCGTCATTCGGAAGTAGTTGAAAAATTTCGATTAATCTCTTCTTAATTCAATCATAAGAGTTAGAAAAAATCCCAGACAATATCTGTCCCTCAAAATAGGATTTACCCAATACGTTCTATAAATTTTTTCAATGTTGCTTCGACGACGACGATACCAGTATATTACAAGAAAGGTATTTACGTCCATCCTGCAAAGTGAACTACACTGCAATGATTGCAAAGGACGGGAAAACCGTAAGCGGTGAAAGAAAAACCGAATCGTGTGAACACAGATTTCGGTTGACACCGAAACGATCATAAAACTGAAACCGTATCGTGTGAACGAAGCCTTACAAGGCTCGTTTAGTTGTCCAAGGTCATCTACAGAGGAAAGGGGAAACTTACGAAGAAACGTTTTCACCCGAGTGAATTTCGGCCTTATTCGATTCTTTTTCTCTACTCTAGTCTGTTTTTACAAATGGTCCCATGTTCAATTAGATATCACATGTGCTTACCTTTACGCCCCACTAAAACAAACTATTTATATGAAACAGCCTCCCGGGTTTAAAAATTCAAACAAGGTATGCCTACTTAAAAGGGCAATTTAGGGTTTACACCAAAGTGCACGCGAATGGTATTTTGAAATCCACGAAGTTTTAAATGAATTAGGTTTCATAAAACTCGACAGGTGTAACTGCTGTTATATTTATGGAAGAAAAATAGTTTTGTTGCTTTATGTGGATGATATCGTTATATTTGGCAAAAAACCTAAACATTTAGAAAAAGCGATAAGTTTAATTAGCCAGAAATTTGAGAATAAAGTTTTGGGAAAAAAATAAAAACTCTTAGGGGTGAATTTTGAGGACAAAAACGGGGAACTATTTATTCACCAAAGTGATTATATATCAAAAATTTGTTTAGACTACGAGGAATACAATTATGCTATTGCCTAATTACCTATACCAGTGGGAAAATTTATTCGAAAGAGCAATGTCCTAAAACTGATGACGAAGCGTTAGAAATGTCGAAAATTCCTTATAGGAATTTAATAGGAAGTTTAGCGTTCATTGCTAATAGAACTCATCCAGATATTTGCTATGCCCTTAATATTTTTTCCCAATTCCAAGAAAACCCAGGAATTGCACACTGGGAAGGGTTGTTAAAAATTTTAGGTTATTTAAAATATACAAAGAATTTGAAAATAAATTTGATAAATACGGGTTCATTAAACTTAAATGCATATTCTGATGCCGATTTCGCTAATAATCGCGTTTCAATGGGTGGATTAATATTTGCTGACAAATCCCCCATAGTATGGCGAAGTTTTAAACAAAAATCTGTTTAAGTAACATGGAAAGTGAATTCGTCGCCCTAACAGAAACGGCAAAGGAGCTGATTTGGTTACAAAGAATCGTACTGGAGTGTCAGAAACTAAAAATTTTTAAAGACACAGAAACTAATCCAATTTTGTTAGCGGATAACCAAGCAAGTTTAGAATTTGTCAAAAATCCATATGAAAATCATCGCACTAAACACATCGATGTGAAATTGTTTTTTGTGCGCGATTTTATAAGAATTTTTTTTAAATTCAGTATATACCCCCTAAAGCAAATTTGGCCGATATTTTTACTAAACCACAAACGAAAAATAATTTGAAAAGGTTTAATGAACATGTATTTGTGGGAGAATGACGATATGAGTACCAATTTAGAATAGAATTGTTCATTATCTATACTAATATATAAAGAGAGAGCAGATTTTGTACGTGGAGGGTAATCTCCGGAACCACTGCACCTATTTGAAAAATTCTTTCACTGTTTGAAAGGTACATTATTCCAGATGGTCATAGGCTATATATTATGTATATCTGATCAGTAGAAATGAAGTTAGGGGGGATACTCTGGATTTGTGTGCACGGCCGCCATCTTGGATTTTTCCGCCAGGGTTTGGCGCATTTCGCATGGCGATAATTATTGCGTTCTGGTAAAAATAACCCAATGTCAAATTCTCTAATTTTAAGATCAAACAGTTATTTCTGATGTGATCTTTTAATTACAGTATAATAATTTTAGGTCAGATCTTGGCCTTGACCTGGAAATCTGAGTCAAATTGACTATACTCAAAAGAGTAAATTATTTTTAAAACTAAGAGTCTTTTTGTTGAAAATTTTTGAATCCATTATCAGTTTTTCGTTAACTTATTAAATTTAAGTTGCTTTTAATTTTGTTTATCGATTGTCAATTAGTATACTATAATGATACACCATTTCATTTATTTGAAGTAAAAATTGTCTGCATCATTTTTTCGTAAAATGTAAAATTCAGTATACATTTTAAATACAATATATTTTAAAATATTTTATAATTCCAAGTTGTAGTGGATTACAAATGAATTTAAATAACTGAAGTTCAACTTCTCTCTCCCCAGGAACCTAAGTTAAAAAGTTAGTTAAGGTTAAGTTATTGGTTTAGTAAAAGGGTTTTTTTGTCTTATTTCCAACACAGCAGGATAAATGGTCAAATAATCCTTGTCCCGATTTTATTGTATGCACCAAATATTTGGTTAAGGTCAAATCTGAAGTAAAATTTCATTACCACAATGGAGAGAGAGAGAGAGGATCTGGTTACTCACCATAAATTTATGGGTTCATAATTATTTTACATTTTTCAAAGCTGAATTTTAGATAATTTTTAAATTGCAAGTTATTGAGGTGGTACGAAAATGCTGTATTTTTTTTCTAATTAACAATATATTAGCATAATATTTTGGTGATTCATTGCTATTAGTCAAAGAGTTAGGGCAAACTGAATAGATGGCATTGAAATTTTATCTGTAAGTAAAATTAATTTGACCAAATTTTTCATATGGATCATAATTTGAAAAGGTACTTTTTAATTAAAAATGACAAAAAAAAATCTCAGTCCAACGATTAAATGATTTTTCAAAAATATTTCTAAGTTTCACAATTTAAAAAGGTCGTTTTTATTAAAAAAGCTAAAAGAAAAACCCAAAATTTCCAATATTTCAGAATGATTTTTTCAGAAAAAAGTGGTTTTTATCAAAAACCCAAAAATAAATCTAAGTCCAACGTTTAAATGATTTTTCAAAAATTTTTCTAAGTTTCATAATTTAGACAGGTGTTTTTTATTAAAAAAGCTTAAAAAAATTCAAAGTCCAGCGTTTTGAAAACACCGCTTAAAACACATTGGCGAGAATTTTTCCACTCCTCAAAACACGGTAAAATCGCCAAGTTGGCGGAAAAAAATCCAAGATGGCGGCCGTGCACACAATTATTAAGTAACGTAATATTAATTTGAATATTATTTTAGGCGCTTAAAATAATTAAAAAAACATTCTTTACTTAAAATCCTTTTTTTATTTTTGTATTTTTATTTCATCTCTTACTCTAATTTTGAGATAACAATGTGTATCTATAAACGTTTGTCAATTGCAAACGTTTATATTGTAAACGTCTATATTGTAAACGTTTTGTCAATTAAACGTTTCTCCAAGTGACAAACGTTTAATCTATATCTATATATATAAAACAGTTCCGTAACTGACTCATTCATTCATTCACTGACTGACTGACATACAACGCACAGTCCAAACCGCTGGACCTAAAGGGCTGAAACTTTTGCATGGCTATTCTTCTAATAGTTTAGGGGTGCACTAAGAAAGATTTTTCAAAAATTCTTCTTAGATTTTTTAAAATTAAATTTTTAAGCTGTTTTTTTAAACTATTTTTACGTTTGCATTTAAAATAATACATTGAGGGTTATAAAATTTATATCACGAGAAAGATCATAAAAATTCCTTCAAAATGAAATTTTTTTCGAATTTTTACCTCCATTTCCTGATTTTTGGTGAATTTTTAAAGATTAATTTTTAGAATTTAATTTATTAAATGCTGATCACGTGATTTCTTTTTCTAGTACTTTCAGTAAATTTATCGTCACGTGAGTAACAACTAAATAGACAAAAATAATATTTTTCTCTTTCTAATGCAGCAGACGATTGGATATTATCCAAAAAAAATGCATATCCCTTACGATTTTTGTATAAATATATATATATAGATAGATATATATTTTACATCAATTGTATACATTGATCATCGCATTTATTATAAATATATATATTTATTTTTTGGCATAAATTGCATACGTTGATCGTTGTATTTAATTTGAATGTACTCCGTAGCGAAGCGCGGGTTTTCAGCTAGTACTTGTATAAGACTTTGTATACACGTTCAAGTTTTTAGAATGTATAATTTTTTTTTCAATGTATCACGTATATTAGTAACTAGCTGAAAACCCGCACTTCGCTACGGAGTACATTCAAATTAAATACAACGGTCAATGTATGCAATTAATGCCAAAAAATATAAATATATATATTTATAATAAATACGACGATCAATGTATACAATTGATGTAAAAAAAACATATTTATAAAAAAATCGTAAGGGATATTTTTACAGACAAAATAATGTCCAATCGTCTGCCGCATTAGCAAGAAAAAAATATTTTTTTGACTATTTAATTTTTATGCACGTGACAATAAATTTATTTAAAGCACCAGAAAAAGAAATCACGTGATCAGCATTTAATAAATTAAATTCTAAAAATTAATCTTTAAAAATTCACCAAAAATCAGAAAAGGGAGGTAAAGATTCAAAAAAAAAGATCTCATTTTGAAGGAATTTTTATGATCTTTCTCGTGATATAAATTTTATAACCCTCAAATTATTATTTTAACTGCAAACTTAAAAAAAGTTACAAAAACAGTTTAAAAATTTAATTTTAAAAAAATCCAAGAAAAAATTTTCAAAAATCTTTCTTAGTGTACCCCTACACTATAAGAAGAATCGCCATGCAAAATTTCAGCCCTTTTGGTCCAGCGGTTTGGTCTGTGCGTTGTATGTCAGTCAGTGAATGAGTCAGTTACGGAACTGTTTTATATACAGTATGCCCACTAAAGTCCCTTCCCACCCTCTTAACTTCGGAACGGCTGATACTATATTCATAAAAGTGGTGTCTAGGTATAGTAAAGTAGCCATGCGCTACTGAATGAAACCACCTACCGCGCCACCTGGTGGAAAACTGTGGAGTTAGCATTCCCATCTCGAAAACGGAACGAGATAGGGAAAAAAAGTGATTTACAAAGTTGTAGAGCATCATCAATTTAGTAAGAAAAGACACCTTGTGGACAATAATACGAAGACTAGAAAGGTTAAAATGCTCATTTGTTTTTTCGAGATTTCCGACACTGTGACGTCACGAAACTTGAACGAAAGGAGAAATGATTATCTTTCGGGCAAAACACGACACCGCAATGTGCACAGTGGTATAGTTTTTGATCCCCAATCAAAGGGACCGGGGTTCAAACCTCGAGGGTTTCATCCTGGTACTGATTGTCTTTATAAACAGAGTAGACAATAAGTAGATCGTGTAAAATAGTGTCGCATCAACTCAACGCAACTTGCGCTTGGTGTTCGAAATTTTTGCAGTATGCAAATACGTAAGAAACGTCACGCCTGTTCACCCGAGACAGCTATAAAAGAGACATCTTCTTGGGGTTGTAGTATGTTGATGCTCGTGGTCATGGCTGAGTATTACAAAGCTGAGATCTCCAGTGAAGCAGTACCTCGCCAAGGAATTCGGGAACCAAATAATTGGGTATGGCGGTTTCGAAGAGTGGCCTCCACGTTCGCCAGATCTGACTCCACTGGACTTTTTATGGGGATACCTGAAACAGCAGGTGTATGCGACCCCTCCACAAACATTGCAGGACCTTAAACGACGCATTACGGACGTTTGTGCCAACGTGTCACGCTCTTTGCTCCAACGTGTGCAACGTGAGATTCAAACGAGGTTCCAAATGTGTATTGCAGCTGACGGTGAGAAGTTTGAACATCTCAAATAAAGGTATATTGTTAAAATTAGTTTATTTTTCTTTCTCAAATCCTTTTGTCCCGTCACAGTGTAGGAAATCACGAAAACACAAATGCTCGTTTTAACCGTTCTATTCTTTGCATTAATGTCCACAAGGTATCTTTTCGTACTAAATCGATGATTTTCTACAACTTTGTAAATCATTTTTTTTCCCTAACTCGTTCCGTTTTCGAGATAGGAATGCTAACTCCACAGTTTTCCACCAGGTGGCGCGGTAGGTGGTTTCATTCAGTAGCGCATGGCTACTTTACTATACCTAGTCACCACTTTTATGAATATAGCAGCAGCCGTTCCGAAGTTAAGAGGGTGGGAAGAGACTTTAGTGGGCATACTGTATAGAGACTAGCTGAAAACCCGCGCTTCGCTACGGTGTACATTCAAATTAAATACAACGGTCAACGTATGCAATTTATGCCAAAAAATAAATATATATATTTATAATAAATGCGATGATCAATGTATACAATTGATGTAAAATATATATATCTATATATATATATATATATATATATATTTATAAAAAAATCGTAAGGGATATGCATTTTTTTTTGGATAATATCCAATCGTCTGCTGCATTAGAAAGAGAAAAAAATATTTTTTTTGTCTATTTAGTTGTTACGCACGTGACGATAAATTTATTGATAAAGTACCAGAAAAAGAAATCACGTGATCAGCATTTAATAAATTAAATTCTAAAAATTAATCTTTAAAAATTCACCAAAAATCAGGAAATGGAGGTAAAAATTCGAAAAAAATTTCATTTTGAACGAATTTTTATGATCTTTCTCGTGATATAAATTTTATAACCCTCAATGTATTATTTTAAATGCAAACGTAAAAAAAGTTTAAAAAACAGCTTAAAAATTTAATTTAAAAAAATCTAAGAAGAATTTTTGAAAAATCTTAGTGCACCCCTACACTATTAGAAGAATCGCCATGCAAAATTTCAGCCCTTTAGGTCCAGCGGTTTGGTCTGTGCGTTGTATGTCAGTCAGTCAGTGAATGAATGAGTCAGTTACGGAACTATTTTATATATATAGATTATACACAGTACTTTTTTATTTTATTGAAAATTATCGCAAAAAAAAAAGTAATGTTATACTGTTTGATAAATGTTTAAATATATCTTCACTTGTGTGCTTATAATGTGTGAAATCACATGTCGTTTTTTTATATACAGTGCTAAAGTGCCTAAGTATGTACAGTTTCATGCTTTTATATGTTAAATGTTTTTTTGAATATCATGCAATGAGAGTTTAAATAACGTTTTTCTTTTAGCATAAGGCCTCTTTCAGACGAGGCACATTTCTTGATCCAACTGACTTGCCTTGTTAATGTTTTCATGTAGTTGACTGCCGTGTGAGGTTCTTTTCACACGAGGCGCGGCGCCCAATTCAAGGCGAAACCTTCTCTTCTGGGGTTGTGGCAACGCTTCGTCAGCAGCTACACGGAGGCGAAAACGCGACTGAAAAATGATGTGGAAGAATTGATGGATAATGTGGATTACTACATTAAATTATGTGTATATATTCTATCCATAGGCCATACTTTAATCTACACCTAAAATAATTACAATATTTCCCATAAAAATATTTTTCAGGCAAATGTATTGTAATCTACAAAAAATATCAAAGGAAAAAAAATTGCTGTAAAAAATTAGTGATATGTACTTAACTAAATTGAGATAGAATTTGTATAAACATAGAAGATATACATGTATACACAATTTTAGCAATTTGGGACGATTAGTTTTGAAGAAATAGTGCGCACAAGTTTCAAAATAACAGTTTTTAGAAAAAACCATTTAAAGTTTAAATTTTCTATAAATTACTTTACTATTAGCTTTATACATTTGACCATAAAATCGGTTGTAATATCGACTTCGGTTGTAATCGGTTGTAATATCGAATAAAAGGAATCTTATGAAAAAAAAGAAATTTTTTTCATAAGATTCCTTTTATTCCATTCTTCATAATTAAATCATAATAAAAAATTAAGTTTTTTTTAAGGTTTTAAGGTGATTTCCCTCCTTACATTTTTAAATTTCAAAAACTTTAACTTAAATATTATATCTTTCTTCTACCAATACCTTTCTTTTACACCAATTTTATAACACGATATTGGTCTTTGATTTATGATGATGTAGGGGAATATAGATTTAAGAAAGCATCATAACATGGCACTCAGGTTTTTACTTACAAAAATACAAAATGTATTATTTTTATATTTGCTCTGCTAATTTTTTAAATCGCATTTCTTTTATTTGTAGGACCACTATACCTCATTTTTACTTTTAAAAAAAAAATTTATAATAATTAAATTGCACACCTGAAAGGGTTAATGCAAAAACCTCCCTCATATGAAAACTATTCAAATTGTAGGCATAAGGCGATGTTCACATTTGCGAATCTAGATAAATTTAATTAAATGGGTAAATTCGCGCAATTTGGTGCTCCCACATATATTTTTATGTGTAACAGTCATAACCTGTACTAATCGATGTAATGCTGTTTGATAAGTAATGTAAAGAGAGTGCCGTATGTCACCATAGAAACATCAAATAAACAACCAATGATAAAGAATATATTTCGTTTAAATGACCAAATAAATATTTCTGTTAATTTTTTTTAATGACAATGCGGTTTCTAAATAAATTTTTAAAAAAATTCTAAACAAGTTAAAAATTTTCTTTTAATTTTGGAGTTTTTAACCACCATTAACAAAATAACAAATGAACTTTTAAATTTGAATGGTACCGACTACTTTATTGAGCAGGCATCTGTATTTATTTATATCGATATTTGCAAGGGGACTGGGACGTCTGCGACAACTAAGAAGTTGGAAATTTGAGCTATTCTTTTAAAGCCCATATCTTATACAAATATGCATGAATCATTATGATTTTTTTATGTTAATTTAGTAAGACCTTTATGAATATTTTAAGATAAAAAAAATTCCTTTTGGATTGAAAGGTAAATTTAAAATAACAATATAAACAAACATACTTTTTCCCCTGAAATTTTTGAGGTATTCACTTTGTAACACTTTTTCAAAAATTTAGTGAAAATCTTACCTTGAAATCTTGTGTGATGATCAAACACAGTTTATTTTATATACTTAACCCATTTAAATCTTTGTTACACTATTTTAAATTTTTTTAAAAAATTATAAATTTCACTTATCAGAAATCTGCATATTTTTGTCATACATTTTCACCATTTACAAAAATATCTTAAGGTTTAAAAATAAAAATATAGGTTATATTGATACAAGAGCACTTATTCTATTGACGTTTAAAATCACAGAGATGTACTTGCAACAGATTTTGCACAAAGTGTACTATTACATGAAAAAATCACATTTTGAGAAAAACTCAAAAAATACTTTCCCATTATATGGGATTTAAATGTATGTTTACATTTTTAAGTTGCTAATAATTGTTGTTAGAGTGTCAAAAAGTACATAAATTATATATATATATGTAATCTGCAGAATCTGCTCTATTTTTTAAGCCACAAATTCAAAAATAAATTTTTTTGAAGTCGGAATAAAATTTGTGTGCCAATTCCCTCCAAGCTTCACCACTTTTAATTTTATCGCTATATTCATCACACCTCATGTCCCATATCGCGGGACTAATACGAATTTCTTCGATGAATTGTTCTACATTCAAACTTGCAATTGAAACGCTTTCCATACTGAACTGAGCTCATGCAGCTAGGCAGCTGGTGTGAAGAGCGTACCTTCAGTAATGTCTTTTGTGTTCAGTCTAATCATGGGGATGAGAGTGCCAGATGTCAAAATGCCTGGGCACTGAATTCACTCCGTGTGAAAAGGTTCAGGCGATTCGCATACATTTTCTATGGTGGCTACACTCCTTGTCAGCCTCGTCTGAAAAGGGCCTAAGTTCAGCTATGAATCATAGTTTAAAAAATGTTTAGATGCTATTTGCGTAGAGTTGCCGCGATTGGGGGACCTTGTTAGACCCATTTATTGGCATATTTTACTTATAGAGGTCGCTATCCCTAACTTTAATTATATCCCGGCAACTAAACATAAATATAAAACACCTATTATTTCCTTTTAATTTATTTAGGTATCCTCGTATGTTTGCTTTACCGAGAGGTACACCGTACGAAACTTTCGAACTTATTTTTGTTAACAACGCCATGTTGGAAAATGACATCACCGTCATTTTCCGGTGAAAGCTAAACCCTCATTGTATTTTGATTCGCTAAATGCAAATTTTCTGTCAATATTCAAATTTTTCATTGTTTTGTGATTGGCTGCTTAAAGGGTAACTGCAGCTTGTTAACCTTGTTTAAGGACTATATATAACGAATGAAACTGTAGTTCTGCGGTAGTGTATTGCTGTTGCATTAATTTATTTTGTGATACTTGACATGTTATAGTCTTGTATCGTATTTTTGTTACTTGTAATCTTTTTACCAGAAATGTAGCCGGTTAATGTCCCCTTTTTGGTACAAGTATAATTTATGTTTAATCAAGAAATATATATTTAACCAAGATGTATTTTATGTTTATTTAAATGAATTATTATTATTTGCACTACACTGACCTAACAAATTTCTAATTATTTTTTGTATTTATGTGTTTTTTTGTGCTTTTCCGTGGTTGTACAGTATAAAAAAATCCGTATTTTTGGGACTTTCCAGAATTCCAGTTTCAAAGACATGCATCCTGCTTGGCGACAATAAAAAAATCACCAAAATCGCCAGGGGGGGGGGGGGGGTTATATCATACTAGTTCCCTTTATTTTATTTTTTAATGTTGAAAGATAATCTGTAATTTCTGAGCCATTACCGTGCTCAGCACCACTGCGCAAATAATTCTGCTTGATTAGGTTTTTTCGATCATCTCTATCGAGACCCTATTAATTTCCTGCCGAACGATTTTTCGAATTAAGGACGTTAAATCGTCCTTACCGATGGAGGCTATTGGAACAATGTTAGATAGACAAGCAAATCTGGCTGCCTATTTGCCTTTGCTGCATCTCTTCAATGTGCTGCCACCAATTAATAAAATCAGCTGCCATCTTAACTTCTTCTGTCAATAATAGTTGGTACACATCTTCTGCGATTCCTTTCATCAGATGTGACAGTTTATCATCTTCGGACATTTCCGGGTCTATTTGTTGGCACAGTCGTAAAACATCTTGGATATAAGATTGGGTTGATTCCCCTGATTTTTGAGCACATGATTTGAGGCTGTTCTTGGCTTGCCTTACGCACATTTGGGTGTCGCCAAAAATCTTCTTTAGCTCTGATTCAAAAATGTCCCATGATGTTAGCAGGTATTTATTATTTTCAAACCATTTTCTGGCAGTTCCCTCTTTCAAAAAAAATATACATTGGTGAGACTAAGTGTATCGTCCCATTGATTAAAATCTGATAATCTGCCATACTTCAGCCACTTTGTTGGATCCTGTCCGGGTTTGCCTCTGAAGATAGTGGGCTTTCTGGGTTCCCTCACTAGGGGAGTGAAAAAAACAGGCTGGAGTTTTACATCATCGTTTGCCATATTCGTCAATCCAATTTTCTTGAATCGTCCGTATTCTGGAGGGAAATGTTGAAGTCGGACACTTTGTCTAATTTTTTCTTCCAGAATGAAGGATCTACCCAGCACCTCCACCAAATTATGTTATGTAGAAGTGTGAGATTTACTGGATAAACCAACACACTGTTACGGTCCAAGAAGTTTATTAGCAGGATGTGAGCAGGAAGCAATCACACTAATGAACTGCCCTCAGACTGAGGGAAGTCTCGTATACAGCTTAAGAACTTTCTAGAAATATTGAAATTAACATAATAAATTAACATAAAAGGAACTTTCTTGAAATTTTGAGAAAGGTAACAAATTAGAATGGAAGTAAAACCAGTTAATGACTGGATTCGAACTGACGATCTGTCCATCAGCAGTCTAGTGCTTTAAACCATTTGGCCGTGCTGCTACTTGCAGTTACCTTCAAAATGGGGCAATATAAATTAACACAACTCCAAATGTTATGATTTTTTTAAAAAACAAATATCACTCTAAGTCTTGTTTATATAAGAAGGGCCCCAAAAAAACTGTAGATGCGGCCGCCCCTCTTTCAAACACCCATTTCCCCCTAAAAAAAGCCCACATTTTGTTTCACATATTATTCACATAACATGTAAAAAAGGAAATAAAAAAGAAATTCTGGAATATCATTTATTAGAAAATGATCAAGTACAAAGAAACACTAGCAAAACGTAAACAATAGTAAAAATCACAGTAGGCAAAAAATCACAGAGTTGTTTCTCTTTATCTGAGCCTTTGATCCATCAGATAAAATTTAACATTTACAAGAAAACCTTTGGTCAAAATACTCTGTACAAAGAAAACCAACAAAGAAAAAAAAGGAATCAATATATCTTAAAATGAAACAAATGACTAAAAAATTAGTCTATGGAATGTTATTTAAATTCTCTGATGACATAGTCTAAATGAAAATTATGGCACCATGATTTTATCTAATATATTAGTAAAATGGTTAAATTAGCTGTAGTAGTCTCTTTGAACTTTCACAAATGGACTGCAAGTTATGGCTTTGACTTGGGCACGATCCGCAGATCCTTTAAAAAACCCTTCTTGTACAGATCTTTAGAGGTTGGACGAAGATGGTGGTTTGGGTTTAGTAGGTTAGAGAGGTCTGTAAAATCACTATCAGACAGCAACTCCTGAATCTAAATAAAAAGATAGAAAAAGTTGAAATATGCTATATATATGGCAAGCTTTAATCAGTTACATATGCACTGGAGTGAAATATAATAATAATGCACAAAAAACTCGAAAGAAAAATAGTTTTGAGTTTCAATTCCTTGTTCTCAAAATCAAAATCTTCCTTTGAAATTATTTTTCCTACGCCTATCACTCTTTTTGAAAATTTTCCCTTTAAAATCTATTCTAATATTACTGAAACCTACTTCTCTATTTTATGCATTCTTTGCTTAAAAGTGCACTGAAAATCTTTACGTGTATCATGGATCATATACTTAACACAATCCTATAAAATTGAACAAAATAGATAAACCAGAAACTGAGATTAACAGAAATAAATAAACAAAATCTGCAAATAGTGCTATAGGCAGCATAAGTTGCAACATTCTGTAGAAACAATTTGAACCAAAATTTTTAAAACCACCACTAAAAGCAAGGAACAGATAAAACTAATCTTTTTGATAGGATGCAGGCAAGCCACAACACATCCCAAGACCCTGTTATCAGGAGGCCTGACTGAGTTGGTCATCTGAAGAGGAATCTTTCTGATAGGATGCAGGCAAGCCAAAACTCATCCAAATGCCCCTAGTACTTAGCACAATATACAGTAATTATAATATTTCCTGGTATTATGTCCTCACATAACCTCAGTAACCTTGACAGAATCCTAGTGTTCCCGAGGAAATAACAAGAATCACTAAACTTTGATTTTATACAATTATACAGTCGAATCCTGTTATAGCAAACCCAGTATATAACGAACAAAAATTTTGGTCCAGCCGTTCTCCTATTGTTTTAAATGCTAATTTATCCTTTTATAGCGAATCTCCGAAATCTTAAGAATTGGGTATAATGAACTTTTTTTCAGTCACACATGCATTTTTTCAATTATTTTTAAACTTTTAAGAATTTTGAAGCAAAAAATGTTGAAGAAGAAGAATTGAAGATTTACCTATCGCGATGTGGATAGAAAAATACAAAATTTCATCATTCTCAGATCGTGTTCAAAATATGTGATGATGAAGTCATTACATGTGAAAATCCGACTGATGAAGATATTGTGGAAGAAATCAAAATGAATCATTCTGAAATCAAAGATTCTGCTTCTGATGCTGATGAAGAGGAGCACATAAATGACAAAATCCCCACCATCTCAGATGCTACGGCAGCGATGAGTGTAATTAATAAATTTTTGTCTACACAAACAGTGGAAGAAAAAGTGTTGGAGTCATTTGATGTATTAGACAAAGAAATTCACAAAATATTTTTGAAATCAGCATCACGACAACAGAAGATTATCGATTATTTCTGTATCAAAACAGTGAGCAAGAATTAAAGGTAAAATTAATTTATTTCCATTTTTTGGTTAATTGTGTCAGTTTAATGTAATCAATTTTAGTCAATTTAATTCATTAATGATCATTTTTAATAGATTTTATCATTCTTTTAATACATCATTATTGAATATACATAGCAACTGTGATGTAGGTAAAATACACTTAATAATTAAGATGATAGCATATAATTAATACATAACGCGCGATAACTAAATATGACTGTAACATTTATGTGCATTTTATTCTTTTACTTGTTAAAGGGGCTGGTATATTGTTTTTATTAGTTTTTTTGGTGGCTGGTATGTATTCAATATAGTTAATTATTAATTTTAGAGTGTTTTATTTTTGTTTTTTCAATTAATAGTAAATTTTGTATAATGAACCCAAACCCTTGTGTAAGCTGGGCTGGTAGGCAATGTAACGAGATCTTTGCCATTTCTGCACATTCCCAGACTCTACACCGGATAAAGGGATTAGCAAAAGTATCCATTTCAAGAAACATCTCGAAAACAGACATTGAAATGGTTTTACGCGCAACTCAGCGCTCCGTCACGAAAACACCTGCAGACGCGCATGGATACATGAAGACCAACAGCATCGCCGAGCATGATCCACAAATTTCAAACTGCTCCACAAGAGTTAAAATTATAGCATTAACGAAGATAAAAGGTCAACATACAATTGTATTCATCATCAAATATGTTAAATCCCTTCTCACAAGCTGATGTGGAAGGATCTACAATCCTAAATCTTTGGCGCCGAGCAAATCTCCTTTCTTACGATCTTGCGAGCGGACGACTACAAAAAGGGTGAATTGCCCTTGGTCGGGGGAGGATTTTTTTTATTCGCCAGCCATTTCATTTTGGAATTTTCATTGTATATATTTTATTGTGTTGTGAGGATATAGATGTTGGATTTTACTGCAATTGTATTTTTGATAATTTATTATTGGTATCTCGAAAATATGTTGATTAGAATAGATCACCAGAATGATGGTTATAATATAAGGTTAATATTGTGAATAAATTGTTATTTTTAGATTGTAAAGTGGCATCATGTCGGTCCTTGCCTTTTTAGTAAATTTTCTGATTTTCAGCTTTTGGTTTTATTTTATTTCAGCAGATATGAAGCTTTTCTTTTAGGTGAAATAATTTTATTTTTTAGGTGTACTCCAATGATAGAGAGGTAATTTTATTAGATTTAATTTCATTTTTCTTTTGGGTCATTAATCACCCCAGTGAAGCATTCAGTTCGAACCTAGGGTAAATTTTAATTTTTAATTGTTTATGGGTTATTGCTACACACAACGCAACTTTACCATCTATCTTAAAATGTACTAACCACTAATGGCCAATGGCATATATTGTTGTATTTAAATTTAACTGAAGCCTAGCTTAATTAGCAAGATTTATTCCTACCTTCAAACTATTAATTAGTAATTAAATAATAATAAATAAAGTTTAAAATAAAACCCCATAACTACTCATTCGTTGCCACACAACTAATGAGTTATACATTTTGTGAACTCTAACATTTTTCTTAATAGTTTGGATATAGCGAACAAAACTTTGGTCCCTTGAATTTTGTTATAACGAGGTTTGACTGTATTCATATTACATACAAACATAGTGTGAGCAATTAAGATAGAGTTTTTCAGGCTCAAATATCTTAGTAATTACCATTTATATAATGAACTCCAAACACTGATGAACTGTCATAAATAAAAGTTTAATAAATCAGTCTAAAACTAAAAATTTTTAAAGACAATGTCATGGAAGTATTTGACAAGTCCCTTTTTTCCCTTTATTTTACATGAAAATAAATTGAAGAAAAATGAGAGATGGTAATAATACTTTATTAGCTAAATTTTAGCATATGGGTATATCCTGACACTAATAACACCGTTCAACTTTAAGGATGGTAAAGTCAATTCAAATTATTCGAAATTTCTATAATATCAACTTTGGGGAGTAAAATATAATCTAATGATATTTAAATAATATGTGAATTAAACCACATAGGAGATAATACCCTCACTTTAAGCATAACATTGCATAATAGAGAATTTTCATAGTAGGATATCTTTGAAATAATCAGTGAACAATTACAGAGATTATACATAAAGGACACAAAAAGCCAGTGATACAAAATAAGCTCATTTTCCCCAGAAAATGATTCAATTAGATGTTTTTGAGGGGGGAGAAAAAGACTTACTATGCTTTGGAATGCTAATATATTAGGAACTCCACTATCATCTGAAGAAAATGAAAGATTAGGAAAAAGCATCTGTAAAAAAAAAATACACAATATTTTAAGCATAATTAGAACACATTCTATACATTATTCTCAAAGTTTAACTAATCTATAGCAGCAATTCTTACAATGTTAACTAAAAGATTTTCGCCAAAAACTAAAATAAAGTATTAATTATTACTATTACAAAGCTCTACTGTTTCTTCATTTTTATAAAATTTTAATCATTTTAATAAATTTGGTTTTTCATTCTATTAATTTTCACTGTAATAATCATAATACACTATTGCACTCAAGTTACAAATTCTGATAAATCAATGCTGATTTACTAAATAATGATATAATAATCATCTCAAGGGATAAATTTTTAAAATTGCACCTTTTCTCCTGTACAAAACAAAAACTTAATTTTAAGGGTTTAAAAACTCAAGATGGAAATTAATACTTTTAAAATTACATGCAGCTGACTAATAAAAATAAATGACATACCCACAACACTAAGCAACCAAATCCATACATATCTGCCGATTTATAAAAATCTTCACATGGATCTTGAAAGTTTATTCCTTTTAAGCATAAACAATTCTCCGGCAATTTCTAAAATAAATAACACATTATTATGGTTAATAAAAAGTGAAAACGGAGCTGCAAAATTTAAACATATTTAATACAGTAACAATACAAATGATTGTTTCAATTTGCGTTCATTCATACCTGTATAGATAAAGAACGTCAAGTTCAATAGTACCCAGTTTTAAAAAGTTGCTATAAATCTGCAATTCTCAATGTAGTCGTTTTAATGATGCATAATACTAACTTAGTTGTTAAGAGTATTTAACCCCTCAATGCATAACTTTTGTATTAATTTGGAAAAAAAAAAATTTAAATAAAAATTTATAGTGGGGGTAAAAAAAGGATTTATATGGTATTCTGCGATCAAAATGAAAAAATTTTCTACGAGGATTTACTACCAATAAAAACTAAAAAAGAAGAAAATTCGGCCTTTCAAAGAAAAAAAGATGTAATAATGAAGTGGCATGACAAGAAAGAAATTTGTCTCTTGTCAACAGAGCATAACCCACAAAAAGTACCAACTGTGAAGAAAGATAAAGGAAATGCAATAATGAAACAAATATTAGCCAATCACTGCAATGTTTTTACAGTGCACAATAATAATCTTTTATTGTTCAGTTATAAGCAAAAAAAAATTATAAAGACATATACAGACCTAAATTCCTAAAATAATACCAATCTAGCATCGAATGTGACATAAACATACTTTGTGACATAAAGATATTTGGATAAAAACAATTTAATAATAAACATGACACAAACAGAACTGTAATATTTAAATGAACATAAAAACACGGTGCCCGTGATGTTCATGGAGCTGCACAATTCTGCAAGTAATCATCACCTGTGTATGTCATGGAACTGTGCATTAAGCAGTTAAAACTAGACCATTCTATGCACACAAACAACACCAGCTGCAAATATACAGTCGATTCTGGTTAATCGGACCAAATCCTGGCTTGTAACATAACGCATATTCGTTTAATCGGACCAGCCGGTTATTAGGACCAGAATGACAGAGTCCCAATGTGGTCAAATTAACCAGAATCGACTGTATACCCAACAACCTTGGACCCAAATTTAACCCTTCTTATGAGCCATCTAGCAAACCATGGGCAGTAAGTATTTTAGAGTGGAAAGATAAAGGAAATGCAAGAATTCCAAATGCAGAGAATTTTTTTAAAGTTTTATGGCTGACCTCCTAAGTGCAATCTTTCAATCCGCAATAGAAGGAAACCATTATTTATTATGAATTGCAGTCCAAATTTAGAATGCTTGACAAAAACAAAAATCAATGCAGAATTCCTCAATTGCAAATATAAATAGTACCAGTCTTATGAAAGGCAAAATAAAAGTGCTTAGCATGTATTAACCTTTAGCTTATGGGGCCTATTTTTCCGATTCCCTCTTTAGAAATTTCAGTAAGAACTGCCATTAAGGGGTTATATATATATACACACACATATACATACAGTGGAATCTCGACCTATCGTTTTCGGATCCATCATTTTTCCGTATGTGCCGTTCATTTTATCCAGTCCTAATGATCAAAGTGCTTTGTTATGTTTCCGCATCTATCATTTTCCCGCATTTATCGTTCACTTCAATCGGTCCCTTGAAAAACGATAGATCGAGATTCCACTGTATATATATGTGTGTGTATATGTATGTATATATATAAACAGTCCATTCATGTTAATGTGACCACCGCCTACTTTTGACATCAACGTTAAATAACAAATCGCAGAAGGCACGTGTCATCAGC
Source organism: Dolomedes plantarius (assembly GCA_907164885.2). Classification (NCBI taxonomy): domain Eukaryota; kingdom Metazoa; phylum Arthropoda; class Arachnida; order Araneae; family Dolomedidae; genus Dolomedes; species Dolomedes plantarius. The sequence goes on from OU015498.1 coordinate 132,401,623, forward strand.
AAATTTAGGGGATATATAAAGTATGTTGTAGCCATTCGGAAAACATTTCAGTTCTTGCAGTCATGCAGAAACGGAGCGATTTATCCAACGTCCAAAAGCGCATGATCATTGGCTTTTCGGCCAAGGGTGGAACCATTTATAAAATAGCTAATTTTGTAAACTGTTCACAGGCCGCCATGGTAAAAGTTTACCGTGCATAGCAAAATGGCACTATCCAAAATCAGTGACGTGGCAAATGTGATGCACCACGGGCCATAGATGGCAGAGGTGAACGACGGCTGCAGAGATGCGTTCGGGCGAATAGACATGCAACCGTTGAGCAACTGACCATCCATATGAACCAAGGGGCTACCAACAGTGTCTTCACAATGACGGTTCAGCGAATGTCGCTGCGTATGGGCCTCCGCAGCAGACGCTTGGTCAATGCACCTATGCTGACTGCTGTTCATCGGCGACGAAGGCTGGAATTTGCACGCCAGTACCGCAACTGGACTTCCACTGAGTGGAGATAGGTGGCTTTTTCCAATGAATCATGTTTTATGCTCCATCGGACAGATGTACATTGGCGCATATGGCATGACACGTCTGAAAGCAAACACCCTGCAACAATTGCCGGAAGGGTCCAAGCTGGAGGAGGGAGCATTATGGTCTGGGGAATGTTTTCGTGGTTAACTCATCATTGTGGAAGACACGATGGATCAACAAAAGTATGCATCTATCCTTGCGGACCATGTTCACCCCTACATGCGAATTGTTTTTCCTCAAGATGATAGCATCTAACAGCAGGACAGTGTGATGTGTCATAAAGCTCGCAGTGTATGTGCGTGGTTCAAAAAGCACCAGGATGAGTTTACCGTACTGCCTTGACCAGCAAATTCCCTGGACTTGAACCCAATCGAGAATCTGCGGGACCACCTTGATCGGGTTGTTCGCACCATGGATTCTCACCCACGAAACCTACCGCAGCTGGCCACGGCACTGGAGTCGGCACGGCTCAACATCCCAGTGAACACCTTCAGGAACCTAATTGACTGTCTTCCTGCACGTCTCACAGTGGTCCGCTCTGCGAAAGGCGGTTATTCTGGATTTTGACACGTGGTCACATTAATGTGACTGGACTGTATATATATATATGTTACGGAATTGAGCCGCTAGAACCTGGCGGCTCCCCCAACCAAAAAATAGTTAAGATTTAGGGGCAGGAATGCCCCAAACTTTACTGATAGCTAAGAGTGCAGAGTCGTACTGACTAGCAGGGAAGGTTGGACTCTTAATATTTAGATATAGTCAGAGCAACGCTAGCTAGCTTGTGGTGTGATATGCAAGATGTCAAAAAAAGACGTACGAAGGTCTAAGTAAAATAAAAATACATTTATTTAGTTGGAAAGAAATAATACGACATTAAAGTGTCTTGTTTACAGATGCACTACACAGTTCGTAGTGTGATCCAAAAATGTTGGCTTTAAAGTACTCTTACCGAGGTGAAGAGAAAAATAAAAAAAACTAACTCACAGTTGGTCGAGGCAAAGTTTAACCATCGTAAAAATACGTAAAGTAGATAGTGCCTTTCTGGCACAAAACCATTCCTTGGCTACCTGCGGGCATGCAAGGCCGAGACGACTAGGGCATCGGTATCAGTGCACTGCTGGTATGTTGGTCGCCGCCTCTAAATACGGGTTCTCGGTAGAGCCTGGCTCTCAAAACGAGCTGTGCTGAGTCGTGCTAGATCACCTTATCTCTCCCCACACTCTCACGATGTTGGGCTAGATATTTATACAGGCGTCAACCGCCGCGCTCCCTCGTGGCAGGAGAATAGCAAAGTTAATTATGCTAATTTTACTTGATGTTAGTTGACGTCATTCTTGGCTGATGGTATGGCGTCATCGTTGGGTGAATGACGTCACTAGGCTGGCATGACGCAACTGGCGTCTGACGATGCTTACACATTGCTGTGGAGATGGGAAATGATATAAACACACCGCTCTTTCTACGTGGCTGGAAGGTTAGGGGAAGAAGAGGAAAGCTTATCGGCATTTTTCCCTAACAATATATATATATATACAGTGGGTGATCAGTTAACGAACAGTTCAGATTGCGAACAATTCAGATAACGAACACTTTCACGAAAGCTTTTTGTATTCGGACAACGAACATATGTTCGGATAACGAACTAAAACAAATTCTACCAAACACCTCTGTGACAAAAGGTCGAAAAAAGTTTCTAGTAGTCCAAGACCAACCAAGGGTTGATTCAGTGAGTTTATCTAATAATTCTAATCAAGAGGTCTACAAACGATACAATTTTAGTTATAAACACTTATTTTACATGTATGTATAACCCTTAAAGGGGGGTCCAGAAATTGCCACTAATCTAAGAGCCATGCTTACATGATGAAGTTCCATCTAGTCGAATTCTAAAAACAGTGGAGCGCTGCTCGCTACATCATACATTTCGTCACAACCTCTCATCAGAGCTCGGAGCACTCGACACGGTCACATACTGCGCAGTTTGTGCCGAGACTTTGTGAATTGTACAAGTAACTTTTATGTACACTAGTTGGTTTTTGCCCTTCTGAATTTTTCAACCCTTTATAAAAAAATAAATTAAAGTAAAAATAAAAAGAAAAGAAAATCTGGAAATATTATGAGGCTTAAAAAAAGTGGAGTGCCAAGAACTGTGCTCACCATATAGACCAAGCAAGAGATTATAGCCAATGTAGAGAGTGGACAGAAGATATCTGATGTTGCTAGGCAATATGGCTTGAACAGGTCTACAGTAGGCACAATCTTAGCTAAGAAAGATATCATCAAGAAGACTCAAGCAGCTAAAGGAGTAACGAAAATCACATCTGAGAAGCAAATAAGTGCCCTCCATGAAAAAATGGAGAGGTTGCTTTTAGTTTGGATAAACGAAAGGGAAATAAAAAGGAGATGTAACTAGTACGGCCATCATTAAAGAGAAGGCTAGAGAAATTTTTGAGAAGTTGAAGGAACAAACTCCAGGTTCGTCATCCGAGAAGTTAGAATTCAAGGCTACCACTGGCTGGTTTGCAAAGTTTAAAAGGAGATCTGGCCTTAAACATGTGGTAATGCATGGGGAGTCTGCTAGTGCAGATAAAGAAGAAGCTGAGAAGTTCTGTCTCAAATTTCAAGAATTCATTGAAAAAGAAGGGTATTGTCCACAACAAAATTTTCAATTGTGATGAAACAGGTTTGTTTTGGAAGCGCATGCCGAACCGTACCTACATCACAAAAGATGAGAAAAGTTTTCCTGGGCATAAATCCATGAAAGATCGATTGACGTTACTTTTGGGAGCTAACACTAGTGGTGATATGAAGCTTAAACCACTTCTCGTTTATTACTCTGAGAATCCTAGAGCATTCAAAAAATTCCATAATCAAGAAAAGACTGCCAGTGATGTGGAGATCAAATCAGAGGGCATGGGTCCCGCAGGTTCTTTTCAAAGAATGGCTGTTTGAAGTTTGTGCTCCTAGCATCAAGGACTACCTTGACACCAATGACTTGCCATTGAAAGCACTGCTGCTATTGGACAATGCACCAGGACACCCAAAGGACCTTGAAGATAATTTGCTGATAGACTTTCCCTGGCTGACAGTTCAGTTTCTACCTCTGAATACGACTTCGTTGGTTCAGCAAATGGATCAGTAGGTTATTGCGGGTTTCAAGAAATTGTACACTCACATGCTGTTTCGTCGGTGTTTCGACGCATGCCAATTATCCTCAACAATAACATTAAAAACATTTTGGAAAGAAAAATTTGACATTCTTGAAGCTATCCAACTCATTCAAAAGGCATGGTCAGAACTCACTCAACGACTGTTGATTTCTGCTTGGTGAAAACTGTGTCCATCTTGTGTTCAGGGAGATGGAGATAATGCCCCTGAAATTATGAATGAAATTGGGACAATTGCTTAAGATCTGGAATTGGAGGTGAACGAGAATGACATTAATGAGCTCATAATGGAACATGAAGATGAGCTAACAACAGAAGAACTCCAAGAAATTTTGAATGAACACCAGCGAAATGTATGTCCTTCTGAAAAAGAAGAAGACGAAAGAGGACCAATGACAACATCTGCTATTAAAGATCTTTTATAGAAGTGGGAGGATGTCAGAGCAACGGTCTTAGAATGGCACCCAAACCAAGCCGATGTCAATAGGGTTGGGGATCTTTACAATGACAATGCTATTAATCAATTCCAGAAAATTCTGAAGAGAGAAAAGCAATCAACATTGGACATGTGCTTTAACGACCCCTTAACCAATAAAAAATGATTGATTAATGTGCAAGACTGTATTATTTTGGTAAAAAATAAACTTACTAAGAAATTATAAATATATATATCTTTTAATTTAATTTTTAGGGCCTCCAGGACGAATTAATCGAAATCCCATAAAAATCTATGGTAAATCGATGATCGGTTAACGAACATTTTGGTTTACGAACATAGTCATGGAACGGATTATGTTCATAACCCGATCACCCACTGTATATATATATATATTCATTCTTCAGCCCATATTCTTGGGATACATGCTATTCCACCCCGTAAGGAAAAGGTTAACAATAGTTTAAATGTTAAAAAAAAAAGTAAAGTAGCAAGAAATGGTTAAAGCAAGACAGAATAATTTTTTTGGTGATTGAAACTTTGAGGAGCTCTACTAAATTTATTAGAAGAGCATCCCTGGATGAGAAAAATTGATACTGCATTAATTTTTGCATACAAAGTTTCATTTGTTGCTTTATTCTGATGGTGCTCTTATAAACTAAACTTTTACAAAGATGCTGGTATAAAATATAAATTTAAAAGAAATATTGTGATGGAAACATTTTTGAATTTCATAAACCCCAGTAGCTGAAATTTAGTTATTACTCTTCACTATGATGTTCCAAGTTATTAAAGAATGACACAAATGACACATTTTTCCAAGCACCATTATCTTGTGTCAGCTAATTACTCTTTGATATAGTACAATATTCTAATCAAACATCAACTACGAAAGAAGAGAAAAGCTTTGGAGATAAGAATGCCTAAAATAAGCACACTAAATCAGAAATCTCTTAGAAAAATCAATATGATAATAACCTATTGAGAAATAACAGAATCTTCTATAAAAGTTATGTGATATAACTAAAGTAGAAAACATGTGCTTATGAAAATATATCTTGCTAATCACAAGGGAAAAAACAAAATAAAAAAACTCACCCCCTCATAGTTAAAGTCAAGCAACACTTTTCCATCCTTACGCAACACTGCTAAAGGATGCACAGCACCATGAGTTATTTCTCTCTCATGAATATCAAAGAGCCCTTTCAGTATCTGTCGCAACATAGCGCAAGCCAGTTTGTTATCTATTGGGATAGACAGTGGATTATCATATAACGTCTCCCATACTTCAGAAAACATGGCACAAATACCTTTTTCATCCTGAAAAGAAAAAAAAACTTATCAAATATATATACCCTATAGTAAAAAGGAGAAAAACCAATTTTTATTACTTAACCATTTGTTCAAATAATAGGTAAATAAATTTACATCAAATACATTAACATGCAGGCAGATTGTATTGCTTTATAGATTCTCTTGAGAACAGAATTTTAAAGAAAGACTTGCAAAGGATTTTCCCTCTTTTAATAATTCAAAAAGTTAATACTATTAAGGATTTTTAAGAATCATTTTAAGTATTTTAAGGGTCCATTTAAAGGCCTATATTTTTAAACTCTTTCTAAAGAAAACGGCATGGTTCAATTAAGACACTTGTAAATAAGACATTTATCCAGTTTCCCAAGAGTATCATTAATTTGATGACATCATGTATAATACATGACTTAATTTAGTTTTAAAATACTAATAAAGGCAACAAAGAACACAAAGAATATCTGATATATGTCAAAGGCAATCACATTAAAAAAATCACTGAAATTACTATTAAAAAAAAAGCCATAAATGTTAATACACCCTATAACACAAAATTTGTTGCGAAACACCTGCTATTTCAGTAAACATATGAACAATGATTCTAGGATGCCAAAATGCTTTTAAAAGTATCATCAAATAGTCAAACTTCAATTATTTGATTTACAAATGCTTGGCTGTTGGCACATAAGTCATTAGCTGTCTTGCTTCTCAATACTTTTGAGCAGCAAAATTAAAACAAAGTCAGAGCATGTGTACCAATGTTCATTGTTCATAGGACATCCTAAGTTACAAAGACAGCATTCTAGAGAGCTCTTGAATTGAACATGAAATAGAAGATCATAAAAGAAAATTGTATCCAGTTAGGAGACAAACCAAAACCACAGCAGTAATATGGGGGAAACTTGAGATGGAAAAACCTGAATTTATGAGACGCTGCTGCCTCTCCCTTAGACTTTTCAGCCATAGTATATTTGAGAAACTTAAATTCTAAATTTGTGAAAAGTTTGGTTGAATAAGTCATAAGTTCTGAGCTTGTAAAACTAGTTTCTAAATAATCCAATCACATATAGAAATTCATTTTTTTTCTCTTACTCAACCTTATTCTCTCTGTTCAATGAGAACTATAACCACAAGCAGTGGCCAGTGCAAAATCATATGTAGAACAGCTATAAGTTTCCAAAACAAGACAATCCCGTGTATGTTTAATTTTTCCAGTCTGAAGTATATTTAAAAACATTTTACCGTGATTTTATAAATAAAAAACAACAGAAACTGGGGAATTAGTGTGGCCAGAATAAATTATCACACAGCTTTACTTAACATTAACATAAACTACTTAAAATTAGAAATGCATTGCAAACAAATTGAACAATCAAATTATTTGTCACTAGCCGGGCTTTGCCCGGCTATGCTTGGGCCCCATAAAAGAAAAAAAAAAAGAGGCCCTTTTCAGGGCCATACAAATGTATTAAATTCCCGACAATTTTCATTCCCGTCGCTGCTAACAGATGGCTGCACCATACTGCTTGGAGTGCTTCTCCGGTGGAGTACTTTTTTAGAATTAAAATATCTTTAAAACTATTAAAGTAACAGAATAACTGTAAGCAGAAAAAGTTATCAGTTTTCAAAGCTCTTTCCAAATATGTAAGATTTATGTACTTTCATGAGAAAAATAATACGCTGATTTTCGACCAAAACAAAATGGCCACCAAAATCGCAGTCTCAGGATAAGTGAGACCCGGAGACGTGATGGGCATGTGACCCGACCGAACCCACCATCTGTTACTTTTTTTATATAGATGCATCAACATATAACAGAAAATGACCCAGAGCAACAATCACCAACGCTTATCTTGTAAAAACCAACTTAAAAAATAAATAAATAAATAAATAAATAAATATTATATATATATATATATATATATATATATATATATATATATATATATTAAAAAAAATAAATATCCAACCTTGTTAAATAAAGCTTTTATTTTGATCAGGGACTTGCTTTTTATTTCATTCCACAATATAGCTTCCTTGATTAAAGCTGCTTTTTCTGCATCACAACTAATATCAAATTCCTAAATAAATGCATAACAAAGTTGTTAGAAAATATACATTAAAAAAACCTTTTCTTTTTTACCAAAAAATATCATACCTTTATCACAATAGAATCTTCAGATAGTTTTGATATGTATGATGATTCTATTCTTCTGCAATCCTGGAGGGCAGGAAAGTAGCTTTTTTGCCAGTTGCTCTTCAACAAATACCAATTGTTCTGCAAAGAAACATATTACTACTGTATTATTCAGCATATAAAACTGCATACAATTCAAGTATGACACTAACATAGTAACATGGCATTCAGTTACATAATTAATATTTATTCTGCTGCACCATGAAAACTGCTTTTGATAAATCAAAGAATTCAACCTAGCTATTTAAAGCAACACATTACTCTTGCAAGGGGATTCTCTAAATAATTGTTTCCTTGCTCAATAATATAATAATAATGTTCTACTGCATAATATGTAATTACCACTTTTAAGATTATTTGAAAACTGGAAACTGGAAAAAAATTACATCATCACTCAAATAATATGAAGTTATAAAAATTTTAAATTTCTACTATCATTCCCTATTCACAAATCTCTACTGACAAAAAGTTAAGAGTTAAAGAAGAATCTCAAGTAGCAACAAGGATTCCCCCACCCCCACATAAGTTGTATACTCCCCTTCAAATTATTCTTAAAATGTTTTGTTAGGTACTTTTCTCTGAATCTATATACTAATGGATTCCTTGTAAAAATAATATTTAACACTTTATGTTTTACTTTTACCACTTAACATAGAGTCCCTTATAAAATAATATAGTAGAATATAACAGTATGACAGAAAAACATTTAACATTGAAACAATAACTACAGGACAAAAATTTTATTTATATATATACACTGTTGGCCATCCAAAATGCAACACAAAGAAGGAAGCAACCAAACAGTATAGAATTTGCATCATTTGTATACCGAGATGGAATATGCAAATGATAACAATTGCAGCACTTAAGAACATCATGGTAACTACAGCACTCCTGACAAATTGTAAATAAAGAGAGGAAAGGTATACATTTTGAAGAACATGAATTGCGTTCTCATGCAATTCTTTTTTGTGTGCAGCTTTAGTATGCCTCGGACAAAAACACGAGCATCACTCAAGCATGTTTCGGAGTTCGACCAAGGCAGGATCGTTGTATACAGATTGCAGACATCGTGTTGGACATAGCCAAGTCACAGTCATGTGAATATGGAATCGTTGGATGCAGGAGGGAACGATTGTAACCACCTCATCACACCACTCCAAAGGAAAACAGGCATATTGTGTGCACGGCACTGATGGAGCACAGTGCCACATCTGCATTCATAGCACAATGAATACAGCCTGTAACACAACAATAAGTGTCTGCATGAACAATACAACATCGTTTGCAGCAAAGTGGACTGTCCGTTAGGTATCCATTGCTTTGCTTACCTTTGACTTTAAACCACAAGTATTTGTGTTAGCAATGAATGGCGGGATGGCAATCTGAATGGCATAACACTGTTTTCGGACGAATCACACTTCTACCTGCAACAAACACCACGATAGTCGGATTAGAGTTTGCAGACACCGTGAAGAGAGGCTACTCAACTGTTTTTTTATGCATTGTCATACTGGTCCTGCACCCAGTGTTATGGTGTGGGGTGGTATTGGATTCTATTCCTGCACCCCTCTAGTATGCATTAACGGTACACTTACCAGCCAGTGCTATATCTCTGAGGTTTTGCAGCGTGTTCTCCTTCCTTACCTTCAGGGCTTGCCTGTGGCCACGTTTCAACAGGACAATCTGCGACCACATGTTGAACACATTGTTGAAAGTGTCCTTACACCACCAGATTGCAGTTACCCTAGCCTGCTTGTTCTCCAGATTCATCACCCATCGAACTTGTCTGGTCAACAATTAGAGAATTCCCAGCCTGACATGCCACACCCATGGGTACAACAGTTGAACTTTGGCTACATAAGGAGGCAGCATGGGCTGCCATTCCCCAACACCACATCCAGTCTCTTTTAGTCAATGCCGTGGCGTGTCGCAGAGGTTATTGCCAGATGTGGAGGCAACACTCATTAATGATTTTCTCGTCTTCCTCACTTCAAAGAAGGCTGTATTTCCAATCAATTAACATTGATACTATCTGTAATCTCAGAAATAAATTTGGCTTCGATATCTCGTCCTTCTTGGAGTTGTAATTTAGATGGCCAGCAGTGCATACACACACACACACACACACACAGACAGAGAGAGAGAGAGAGAGAGAGAGAAATACCTGATATTCACACAAATTTAGCTCTGGATGATCCAATATAAGCTCTGGAAAATGAATAGCTGACACTTTGGCTAACTTTGCCTAAAAAAGAAACAAGTGGGAAAAAGAGTTAACACATTTTAAACAGACTCATATGTATACAACACAGCAGAGAGGCAATTTTAACATAAATGGTAAATCTTAGCTTTACTTCAAAGAGTTAATAGAAATTAATATTCTAACTACATAATTACTTTTAAGAGTTTAAAAACAGGACAGCATACTAATGCTAGAGAAATAAAAAGCTCTGTAAATGACAATCAAAAATTTTAATTATATCCTTACACCTAACAAGTGGTATTAAAATCCAAAGAGACCTTATGGGGATATCAACAGATATTTAACCCATTATGTACTGGCGTTACCATATGGTCACAGCAAACAATGATTTACATTTCTTTTTCTCTGTAGCCATATAATCTAAAATCAATAAATATTTTATAGTTTCAGGCTTGGTAATAGTTCATTCTATCAATAATTGATGTGTACCTAATCTGGCCTTTTTATACTGTTTTGTGGTAGATCGAAGAAAATAGTGTTATGAATTTCTGCATCTAAAATGGCGCTGCATAAGAGGTAAGTCTAACTACTTGCTTTATAACTTGCTTTGAATAAAATCTGTAAGCATATTCATAATGTTAAAACATCAGAGAACAGTAATATATTGCTTTTAAAACTATATATATAATAATTATATGTAAAAAGTAAGTTATAACATTGTGTTATCATTTGGTTACACTAGTCCTTCATGTAGTCATTTTTAATCATTTATTACTTTTTCAGATATGTCTGTATATGTTGCCCTATTTTTCATAAAAAATGACTGATTGCCGCAAAAATTTGGAAATGTTATTAATCCGCACGGTAATAGGTTCCGTTTTGAGAACAGTTATCATATCTTACATGATTATTTTACAAGGATACATAAAAAGATAACTGTTTCAATCAACCTTGTAGCATTTGATATTGTAACTTCTGTATTACAATCATGCTACGTACATTATTGTCATGTTATTATAATATAACAGTAAAAGATTTTATCATAATGTAATGATGGTCAGAGTTTGCAAATTCAAACCTCAGATAAGAAGTAAGTTAGAGAGGGGGGGGGGGTGTCAGCAGTTGAACTCAGTTCAATATTTTAAGAAATTTATTGTTACCTAACGATTTATTTACGTGAAATTTCAATTTTTTTTCAGTTTATTTATGAAAGAAATATTAGATCTGTTTGAAGATGATGATCTTGACCTCAGTGATGTGTACATTGAGCCCCCAGAAGTACATGATGAGTCTGATGAAGATTCAGCTAATGAAAATGAAGGTGGTGTGGTCGAAAACCTAACTGGAAGACAGCTACAAGCTCCAGTAGAAGCAGTTCTAGCAGATGGCCGTTGAATTGGAAATCAGGATATAGAGAATGAAGATGAAGGCCAGAAAACTAGAGATTTTAAAAATAAATCTAAGCAAGCAAAAGGAAGTCGAAAGAAACAGATAGTGCATAGTTGGTCACATGATGACATACTACAAAAGGATCGTCTTTCTGATGCCTGATTTCTCTGTCTGTAGAAATAAAACATGTACCGAGTTACTTGAGATGTTTATTGATGATGATGTTATTAATTTTTTAGTTACTGAATCCAATAAATATGCTACCTGGAGAAACTGCCCAAGTCCAGACATAACAGCAGAAGAAATAAAGTGCTTCTTGGGGATACTAATTCTAGACCGAATGCCATAGCTGAATACAACAAATATATGGGTGGGACAGATGAAATGGATGCCAATATTAGCGCATACAGAATTGGCATCTGAGGCAAAAAATGGTGGTGGTGTATATTTACCTGGTTGCTTGATGTATGTATCAACAATTCACAGATAGTAAAGAAAGAAACAGGATCATACATATCCAGGTTCGTTTTCGCATGGAGACTGTACAGACGTACTCGCTATCAGAAAATTCCAAGGTAGGAGGGTACCCATCAAGCAAAACTAGTGGTCGTGTGATGTCTGATATTAGATATGATTGAATGGATCATTTTCTTAAAAATGTACCAGACAATAAGAGAAGAAGATGTGCCAGACACTTATGTAAACCCGTGGGACATACGCAATGTAAAGAATGTGGAGTAGGACTTTGTGTGGGATGTTTTGTCAAATATCATACTGAATAGTTTTTTATATGTTCTTGGAGGTTGAAATTTGTAAATTTGTACTTTTTAATGTTATGTCGGCATGTGTATAATCAGTTTGTAAGCTGTGTAAAAAAAACTGGATAAGTAAAATAATATATTTTTTCCTATTTTGCTCATATAAAGGACTGGCATAACCATATGGTCACATGCCGTATTTCCTAAATATGGCAGCTGAGATATAAAAAAACAGTATATTTCCACTCTAGTAACATGAATGAACCTAATTCAGTTCGGGGTAAAAAATTTCAAAGAGAAAAAAAAACTCTGTCCTTAATGGGTTAAGGAGATGAGCTATGACATGATGCCTTTTCATTCGAATCTCTTTGGCTTTTGTCCCATCCCTTGTGTGTGATTATCTGAAACAATTCATCTTTAGTGTTTCAGTCCTTTGTCTTCAACAAATGTACCTTTCTATAATTTAATGACATATTTTATGCCTTGACCAACTTTACTGTGCTTTTTTATGAAATGAGTAATGTTCAATATTTGGGACTCTGACATACATATATATATATTCACTATCCTACAGTAGTTCAACAATACATAAGGTGACAAGTCTACCTTCTGTATCGTCAGACAAGAAAACAGACAGTGATAAGCCTTAAAAACCATACATTTTAGATGAAAATTTTTAACTAGCTAATAAATATATACAGTCAAACCTGATTTTGTGCAGTAGATAGGAGAAAAATAACTAATTACACATGGAAACATTTTTAAAAATTTTAATTTCTCCTTTTAAACATGGAGAAATTTTAAAAATGTACATAATTCAATACTACTCATTGCAGTCTAAAACTCGCATATTCTTGTGATGAAATGATTCGTAATCGTTTTCGTCACTTGAAGATATTAGAGTTGATTTAATTTTTGTTACCATGTAGTTGATGATGTTACCATGTGTTGGTGATAAGTTTTTGTGACTACAGTTGTTTGATCGACTGTTTGTAAACGTCGCGATAGCCAGATATACATGATCGAAGCTCTTATTTGAATTTCAAACTTCTTTCGGAATTGTTATCCATTTTAAGAAAATGCTTTTCCAATTTGCTGCAAAGCTGGATCCCTGCATAAATTGCAAACACACACACACAACCAAAGAAAAAAAAAGAAGAAAAAAAAATCACACTAAACAAATCACACAGAGAAAAATTGCATTAAAAAGAAGACCACACAATAACAGGTTTAACTGTATTTCAATATTTACCAGTAATATATCTTCTTGTAACAGATCATTATGCAGTTCAAATAGTCTCTCATGGATCTAAAACAAATGTACAGAAGATAATTATTAACATGCAAATGCAATTAATTCAAATTAATATTCAGAAATCTATACTAAACCAGAAACTTACCTTTTCTTTATCATCACCACAATCCAAAGTTAATGTCTGAATCTTTGTCTTCGCAGAAGATAACTCTTCAAAGAGAGAACTTAAATTTGATAGATTATTTAAGTCATCGTACAGTGATTTGTATTTCATATAAAACTCACATTCGTTATCAATTCTTTCTTTAGGAACATCCAACTTCTCGAGAACACATTTGATGATAGGTACATAACTCCTACCTTTAGTCTGTGAAAAAAGGTAAATAAAAAATCAAATATGTTAAAAAGTCTATACAAGCACAGATTTATTTGCAAGAGAAGTTCCAGACTCAAAATATTGGCTTAAACTCAAGTCATGGGACTGTGTCATTAGACAAGTACAATTGACTATAACAAGCATAAATATTCACTTAAGAGAGTCACATTATCCCTCGTATTCTGTAAGCACCAAACATCTGCTATATAAAAAAAATATTTATATTCTGTGTCAGTATTCTTCAACCATTTTGAGAACTATGCTACTCTTAAAAATATTTTACCTAAAAAAAATTTATCCCTTAAAAATCTTAAAAATATTTTATCAAAAAATTTTATATAAGGGTTTCCACTGAAAAAATAATAATCAAGCACTTTTTAACGATTTCCAAGAACCAGACTCAAAGATTTTAAGGGCAGTAGATAAGTCTTAAAAAGCAACTCTCTATAGATGCAATTATAAATATGACACCTATTTAGTGTTTCTCAAAAATTTGATAAACCTGATTATAACTAACCAGTGGCGCAACAGTCCATTGTGGACCAAGGCCAGTGGTGCCTATCTCTGCTTTCTTGACTGTGGGCTTGGGGTGCCATACAGCATATGTCTCGGCCAGGTGGTCAGCCTGCCATGGGACCCGCAGAGTTAAGTTCCCAAGCATGCCTGGTCCTCATTTTATCGACCCACTCAAGAGATGAAAAGCTGAGTTGTCCAGTCGCAGGGTCGAACCCTGGACCTGTAGTGTGGCAGCTAAACTTGATTACAACAACACAATATAAATACTGTTTAAAATCACAAATTAAGGCAATGCAAAAAAAAAGGCAAAAGATGTCAAAAGCAATCCTATTTAAGATATGCAAATGTGATCCTATAACACAAAATTCATTGAGAAATACCTTGTAACTTGGTAAAATCAATGAAGAAAGACTATGATGGCAATTTTTTTAAAAGTGTATTAACAAATTATTAAATTTCATGTATAATATTGTTCAGTTAGTTTATATATATCTCAAACCAAAAGACTGATATTTGTACAGTTTGTTTGCCAGGCATCTGTATATCATCTCCAGCTTGGAACCTTAACTATTGCAAATGTAATATTCCCCCAAACCTCCCTCCTTCAACAATCTCTTAACCCTTTCGCAACGGGCGCCTCAGTCACCGAACTGTTCTCTCGGGACGGCGCGCTAACAAGATGCACTGTCCTTAGGGGACGGGCAATTCGTGCTGCTAAGCCTAACTTTAGAAAAAAATTCACATAAATTAAATTTGTTGTCTAATTGTTCCAATTTTTGGTACATTATGAGAGGAGCACTCAGGTAGTTATCAGAATTAATTTTAATACTTTATCATTATATCTTCCTTACAAATTTTTTTAAAATAAATTCGAGAATAATAAAACTTTTGACTTACCCCAAGTAAATATAAATGAAAAAAAATATCCAAGCAATCAGATTTTATTTTACACAATGCATTAATAAAACTAAAAATTATTTAAAATCTCTTTCATAAAAACCAGCATGAAAACAACAAGAATAGAGCAATATTTCAAAAAGGAGACGGTGTATGATATTCTTTGAAACATGGGTGTACGCAAAGACCTACGTCGCATATCTCACACGAATAGAATGTCTGCTGCTGTTTTCTGGTTTTTATGACTGTTTACTAATGAAGCATCCGTGTATATTCCTCTTTTGATAAATATTGTTTTCGTTTTGCCATTATGGAGTAAAAAATTTTTCGCTAAACAATACAAAATATGCCTCTCAACGCTAGCCAAAATACCAGAGGAATAAATTAAACCTCTAAAATGTAAACCATTTATCCCCGTATCGCCAGAGAAACAGAAATGCAAATAAGTATTCTGTAGCATCAAAAATACGTCACTTGTTTATATCATCTGACAAAGTTAAAAGGCTGACTCTTTATTTACATTACTTAGCTTTCACTAATCTCGGCATCATTCCGAAACAAAATACCAAAAATAAAAAATACTGCACAGGAATGAAGGTCAACATACGTCACTGTCGATAAATATCACTATAACAGACAAAGGGCTACATCTAGTGGCCAGAAAAAATAATTTCTGTTCTATCTAAAAAGTCATATGGTACACCCGTCTACAGAGTCACTTTAAATGGCGATTCATATATGACATACCTGGTTGTGAGATAACGTTCGCTGCCGTTGCATATGTGACACGCTCATCCCGAAAGGGTTAAGGCTTAACTCTAAAGGATTCAAAGTGAAACCAAACATGCAATAATAATAATAATAATAATAAAATCCTATGACTTGAAAATTTAAGGACTTATTAGGTTCAAAACATGTATATTCAATTTAAGTTTTTCCTTTAAGGACAGAGAATCCAGCTGAAGAGTACTGAGGGTTAGAAAGCTAGTTTTGGGGGCCATTAAAATAAGATGTGAAATTTTAAAAACCAAGGGAGAAAAAATTGAGAAAATACAACAGCAAGAAGCGTGTTAAATAAGAATTACATGAATGTTGTTTTAATACACCATAAAATAGCTTAGCATCTGAGAAAAAATTCTTTTCCTTCAATGAATTATAATGTAAACAATAAAAATTGAGCTTCATGTATGAGTTAGCAATATCAAATGCTAGTTAATTACCACAGAGCAAGTTTTCATTTCTTCTTCAAGAGAAATTCCAAGATCACTCAAAGCTTCCTCAAATTTGAGAGCATAAGATCCCCTTTTACCTCCACAGTTATCAAGATGATTAGAACTGCTACTGCCATCCAACAGATTGAGAGAAAATTCCTACAAAGACAGACACACACATGTGTGAATTAACATGAGAAATTCTATATTCAACTTTTCTTTCAATTATTTAATTTAAGATCCATCTTATAACCATCAGCGTGAAAATCTAGTCTTATGATTAACAGATGTAATTAATAAACAATATGTCAAATAAAATTAGATCAAATTTTGATTTTTCATACAAAAGAATATTTCTTATTTAAAAAATAACTTATAACTATGATCACAATGTTTCAGTTTTCTCTTGAGAAGATCAGGTTCACCAACATATGGCAATTAGAAAAAAAATTCTAGAGAATTATTTTTCATGAGTATTGAATTTAGACCCTTTAATAAGAATTTTAAAAATGTAACACCTTGTTAACTTAAGGCTGCTGTGTACTAACCCTATTGGATTCGCTCACCTCAATGTTATCCTACTGACAAAATGTGTCTACTATTTACAGCTACATTAAAACACACAACACCAGATTTTTCCCTCCGAATAATTTAAATTTGAAAATATTTACCTTTAAAAAAATATAAAAAATGCTTCATGGTGTAAAACTTTAACTCTATTATGGTGTACAATTTTTAAAAAATAATAAATTCAGGTAATCTCTTCTAACGAAACCGCGGGCTATTAGCATAGGATTACTTATCACTGCTTACTTATCTTGAATGTGTGTATATGTATGTGTTATGCATATATGTATCTATATACAGTGGAATCTCGATCTATCGTTTTTCAAGGGACCGATTGAATTGAACGATAAACATGGGAAAACGATAGATGTGGAAACATAACAAAGCAATATGATCGTTGGGACTATATAAAATGAACGACACATACGGAAAAACAATAGATCTGAAAACGATCGATCGAGATACCACTGTATATATGTATATATATACATATGTATATCAAAATTTTAACGCATTTTGGTACTTTTCTAACTGTTTATTGCTTGTCTAAGCGATACAGACTGGGGGTTTGGCACGCTGCCAAAATTATAGCTCGCGAGGATGGATGGACGGACAGTTTAAGTGTCTGAAATTTTGCTTTCCGAAGTACTGTTTTGTAAGAATGTAATCCTACATTTAAAAAAAAAAAAAACTTTTAAAGTCAGCAATTCTTGGACACATTTTCTCCATAGGTAAACATTGAGGTGAGCGAATCAAATACGTTTAGTATATAGCAGCCTTAATAGCAACACTTGTTCAACACTACTAACAAAGTACTGTGCAAGTATTACAATTTTTTTTCTTTTCCCGTAGTATATCTATTTTCAGTTCCACCCCAAAAAGGTCACATATCACTTTTCAGTAACACTCTTGGAAAATTCACAATCAGTATTTAATTACCACCACAGACTTTCCGTTATAGATGAAGCATGAATAAAATGTGTTTTACACATAAAATTAAACAAACAAACAAAAAAGCTAACATAATAAAAGTGTACCTTTCTAAAATCACCAAGAAATTCCATAAACTTCTTATGCTTCTGATTAGTATTCTCTCTGGCTTTCTGAATACTGCTCCACCTAACTTCCTAAAAAATTCAAAGTAAAATAATAAACACAAAAACCCATATTAGTTACTTTTTGATAAGTTTAGCCCAAACACAAATATCTTACAGTAGCCAAACAGGTTCCGATTTAACTTAGTAAAAAAACAATTACATTTATTATTGAAGTTAATTTTAAAAAATGATGTAATCAATAAAAATCTAAAGTCATAAAAACATGCCTCTATGCATAAATCTTAATCTTCAATAAACAATTGAGTATGTTATCTTTCATTTTATGTTAGAATCGCCATGCAGAATTTTAAATAAAATATAAATTTACTTCAGAATTGGTTAATATGTACATATTCTGAATTTTTCCTCTGGAATATGAGATTTTATTACAAATTTAATTTCCAAATAAAATTTTTTGATTACTTTTTCAAGCTAGATTAAACTTAGGTTTAACAGAAAAAAATGCAAGTAATGCAATTTGCACTTGAGATGGAGAAGTTTTAAAAAAATAAAAGCTAAACAAACTTTTAGAGTGGTTTTTTCAGTACGGAGTTCATCTACACTCCCCTTCACTACACCTGTTTATCAGCATGATTAATCACAACAACAAAGGATAACAGTCCTGAGGTAGGGTGAAAATAGACCAAACAACTCCTTCAATCAAACTAATGACCATCATCATGAAAACAAGTACTTTAAATAACATTAAATTGCAGCTAGTCTCAGGATGAAATCCAAAAATATTGAAACTCCTGGCAAATGTATAGGCACACAAACTGAGTATAGATTATTCTGAATATAATCTGAGAATTAGAACAATCAACAATCCAGGAACCTAATAACTCATTCCTTGTCACAGTGGAGTCCCGATAATCCGAAATGATTGGGACCAGACCCTTTTCGGATTAACAAATTTTTCGGATAAAGCGAAATCATTCTTAATATAAACTTAAAATACATAATAATGTGTGATTACATAGATATTACATATTGTGTGATTACACAGTTTATTTTATAAGATCTGTCTAAACATAACCATATCTCAGGATAAAATCGGTGATAAGAGAGCGGAATGCTGCCTAGTACAGTACAGTAGTGTAAGTTGTACTAACAATACGTCACAGTGCTCAACAGTTGGAGAGGTGTAGCTGGGTGGAGGAGGGGGGGTTCAGTTGACGCACCCTTTCTCCCAGACAGCTACAGTGTCGTTACTGTTAGTGTCAGTTTAGCATTAGCATAAACACCTGTTGTTTATTCTACTGTATAAAAAAATTTAACAGATTTTTTTTAGACCAATGTAGTTCAGTAATAATTAGTTCAGTACATTGTCTAACATTTTATTTTATTTTAATTTTTAGAAATATACTAAATATAATTTCAGAAGCATAATTTTCAGAAATATTACTTAGTATCACTGTGGTTTTATTGTAACCTTAGTTCTTTTGACTTATGTTTTAAGATTAAGCAGACTTTCAGATTACCAAGTTCAGATTATCGAGTCTCCACTGTATTTAAAAAATTTCTATAGTTCCAAAAAATTACAGAATAAGGATTCATAAAAAAAAAAAACAATCTGATGCACATGAGAAGCATTGTCTTTACAGTTCTACTAATGCTTTTGTTAAGAAATTATCTGTTTAGATATGCAGACCTGCCAACCTCAGTAAGAGCAAAATCCTGCAATATTCTACCGCGCATGACATACCACAAAACAGTATAGTAAAAAATTATAATAAAAGAATTATAATGTATACTTACTTATAGTTTAGAGTATCTCTTTAATAATATTACATAGCTCAAAATATTTCCTTACTGTTCAGCTCATCTTGAAATTATAATATTAAACAAAAGTTAAATATTTGAAATTTACAATCTCACATTTTAATGTACATCATATTTACACTAGCAGGGACCCCAGCAGTCTATATTTTGACGACTTCTATTTCTTTATCATGTTTGTTTTAATTAATTGCAGAAAATCTTGGAATTTTTGTAGCATTTACTGTAGCTGATTTCGCTATTTTTAAAAATTCATTGTGAAATTGTTCTCCATAGCAGTGTCCTTGTGAGTTCGATTAGCATATTAGCAAATTTTCTAAGGTTTCCCTTGACATAGATGAACTGAACTGAGTAGATATTTTTATGTAACTAAAAATCCTCTCACACTCTAGATTACTCTGAGCGATTGTTAAAACCAGCGTTATTTTTTTTACGTTTCGGAATCCGGTAATAAGTGTCCATTCCGGAAACCCGGAAGATACATTAAAAATCCGGCATTGCCGGGGTAAATCCGGAAAGTTGGCATGTCTGGATATGTTACTTTACTTGTTTTTTAGATAGTAATTACCTTTAGGTTATTTTACTTATAAATTTTCTTCCCTGTTTTTATTCTCCCGCTCTCGTGAATCGTAAACAGCTTACATTAATGTAATGCGGCAAAATGAACGAGTCGTTCATTTTGCCGATCATACGTCATTATTCATGAGGGAGTATCCTCAAAGTTGGTAATTTTTTCATTGGATGTTTTGTTTTACTTTATGCAAATTTTTAACCATGCTCTGCTACCAAGAGATGTATTTAAAGGACCTTGTTACTCAGTCTTCACGTCGTTTATTGTAACTCACTTTTCAGGCGGATGCTTTTCCCCTATGCTGTTAGGTTTCTAGGACAGTAAGCTTTATGTTTCTTTTACATCTTGTATTTTTGTAAATCTTTGTTTTATTTTTGTCCTTATTAAAATTAAATTTTTTTTTTTTTTTTTTTTGGTAGTTTAAAAGACAATTTTTTACCACGCTGATCCAACACGTAGTTAAGTTCTTTTTATTAGGTTTGAGAACATTAAGGTTATGGGCCTTTAGTGGATCAGTGTGGATTTAAATTTCTTTTAAAGAATTTTTTTTTGAAGCTCGGTATCAGAGTATTGTAGCAATGGAACTTATGATAGGGGAAAAGATTCCTGCCTTAACGGCTGATAATTATGGTACTTGGCACGAAGATATTAAGGCGGTATTAATTGACCGTAATTGCTGGCATATAGTACTAGGTACTGAGGTAGCCCCTGCAGATGATAAAGAAAATCAGGACTTTAAACTTAGAAAAGATAGAGCTTATTCTACTATTTATTTAAATGTGTCTAGAGATTTAAGAACTTTAATTGCGGATACTGAGGACAGCAAAACAGCATGGGACTGTTTAAAAGAATACTTTAGGCCGGACTCTAGAGCTCGTACTATTGGGCTACTAGATGAATTTTTCAATTGCCGAATGGCCAAAAATGAAGGAATAGGACTTTACGGGGCAAAATTAAGGAAAATAGTTAACCAATTAAAGGACTGTGGTAATCCTGTTGAGGATACTTATCAAGCGTTTCAGCTTATTAGATACTTACCTCTTGATTTTTCGGGAATCGTTCAAAATATTTACAGGTGGCCAGATAAAAATTTTAAATTTGATAATGTCCTTAAAGAGTTGTTAGCCAAAGAAGCCCGACTTATACAAAGCAAAGGGGACCTGGAGCAAGTAACATTAAGAACGTCAGTATCAAAATCTAAATATTCAACTCCCCCTAAACGTGAACGGAAAAAGCCGTTTGTGCCAACTTGTTTTAAGTGCGGCAAGACAGGACATTACAAAAACAACTGCAGAAGCAGAAGTAATAAAAGAACCCCTGGTAAAGCTAATCCTATTGAAAATAGCTATGTAGTAGAAGCATGCATGAACGAAAAGGTGTAAGCACAAGATGCATGGGTATTTGACACAGCGGCTTCATCCCATTTTTGTGGAAACAAAAACCTTTTTTCTGATTTTACCCCTGTATCAAATACTGATATGACTGTAGCAATTGACGGGGTTTCATGTCCAATTGAAAGGATTGGTATCGTAAACCTGACTGTTGCCGTTGACGGCATACACGAAGAAATTGATTTAAAAAATGTAATGTACTCGCCGAAAATCAGAAGACATTTAATAGCAGGTTCAAGACTTGATAAAGGTGGAACAACTTTTATCGATCAAGGGGGTAAAATAGAAGTCCTAAACAAGTCAGGAAGAAAAATTTTAGTGGCCAAACAGCGTAACAGGTTATATTATTGTTTTCCGACATATTCTAAAACCATTAGAAAGAAGGTTGAATGTTACGAGATTTCAGCTTTAAATTCAAGTTTTAAGTCTAACATTCGTGACTGGCAAAAAAGATATTGCCATATTAACTCTAAGTATATTATAAAGACCAGTCAACAAAATTGCGTACGTGATTTACCTTCCCAAAAATCTGAAAATTTTAAGTGCAAAGATTGCATCATCGCCAAATCTAGAAGAAAATCTTTCAAACCCATATCTAAAATTAGGTCCTCTAAGCCTTTAGAACTTCTCCATATGGATATTTGTGGTCCCCTTCCCACTACATCAATTTAAGGTCATAAGTATTTCCTTACTATAGCTGATGACTACTCTAAGAAAGTAGTAGTATATCCAATAAAGAAAAAAGACGAAGTTTTTAGCTGCTTTACGCGATTTCAGAAGAGGGCGGAAATATTTTTAAATTCTAAAATCATAAATGTTAGAACAGATAACAGAATGGAATTCACACATACTGCATTTGCACAGTTCCTCAACGAACAAGGCATTCAAGTGGAAAGAACGAACGTTTATACCCCTGAACAAAATGGTATTAGTGAGAGGTATAATTACACCGCTTTAGATGCAATTAAAACTCTCCTCAAACAAAGCGGACATAGTGAAGGTTTCTGGGCAGAAGCCCTGCTTTGTTTCACTTATACAAGGAACAGAATATGCCATCATAAGCAATCCAAAAACCCCTTTAAACTTTTTGGTGGTCGAAAACCATCTGTGATCCACTTAAAAGCCTTTGGTACCACAGCTTATGTCGACGTCCTGAAACAACTGAGAAAACTCGACATCAGAGCCAAGAAAGGTGTTATGGTAGGATATGCCCAGAAAACCAAGGGTTATAGAATTTGGTTACCCCAAGAAAAAAAGGTGATGGAAACCATAAACGTCTCTTTTGACGATACTAGCCCAAAATCTAATGAAACTTGCAGCGAAGTCGTACTGGACCCTGTTGCACCTTACATATTTTGTCAAAATAACTTTGTAACAGACACAGAATCTGAAAATGAAGAAACCCCTTTAACAGAGACAGAATCTGAAAACGGAGAAGAAACCCCTTTAACATCAACGCGAGTAGAATCTGACCAAGAAATAAATTGGGTGAGAAAGACAGTTCCCCGGCGTGACAAGTCCCGAACTGATATCTATTACAGGATACAAGGGAAAAATATCAGGCTCCGCTCAAATAATGATGTGGAAAAATACTGCCTGGAAAATGGTCTAAAATATAATCCTACTATTTTTAATTTCTCTGGGGATGATAATTACTCAGGTATTGTTAAAGATGACAAAGGAAGCAGTACAAGTAACCAACAAGAGGCATGACTAGCCGATTCCAAGATCCCCGAACACTTCACAGAAGCAATATGTTCGCCCCAACAGAAATTTTGGCAAATTGCCATGAATGAAGAATTTGCCGTAATGACCGAACGGAAAGTGTTGGGATGCAGATAGGTGTTTGCAATTAAGAAGAATGACAAGGGGGAAATCGTTCGTTATAAGGATCGCCTGGTTGCACATGGATTTCGGCAGAGGAAGGGAAAAACATACGATGAAGTATTTAGTCCCGTAGTCAATTTTTCAGTTGTAAGATTATTCTTTGCTGTTTTAGTATGTTTCAAGAAATGGAAGAATACACAGGTAGACATAAAGTGTGCATACTTATATGCAAATTTAAAAGAGAAAATTTACATGTCACAACCAAAAGGCTTTGAAGATCCAAACAAACCCAACCATGTTTGTGCTTTGAATAAAGCCATCTATGGGCTGAAACAAAGCTGAAGGGAATGGTACTTTGAAATATCAAAAGTGTTAGAACAGTTCAAGTTCAGAAAGATAAATTGCTGCAATGGAGTGTATTTTCTAAAAACAGAAGTCGTTCTACTCTTATACGTCGATGATATTATTTTATTTGGAAAGACCCAAGAACATATTAATAATGTTGTTTCTCTTTACAGAAGAAATTTGATTTAAAAATATTAGAACCCACAAAGTTTTTATTAGGTGTTGAATTAGAGGAAGAAAACAACAAAATTATTTTAAACCAAAAGGAATACATCGAGAAGATAGGTCAATTGTACCAAGAATATTGCTTTCCCATTGTTTCACTACCTATTGCCAAAGGCATAGTGCTTTCCAAGGACCAGTGCCCTAAAACCGATCCAGAGGTGAAGGAAATGGAGTCACTACCTTACAGAAACATCATAGGTTGCCTCGCCTACCTTGCTGGAAGGACCAGATCGGATATCAGCTACGCTGTGAATATCCTTTCTCTATTTCAGGAGTTCCCCGGACTGATTCACTGGAATTGCTTGCTAAAATTACTTTGCTATGTGTACCACAGTAGAGACCTGAAGCTGGACCTATCCCGTATAAACAATTTGAATGTATGCTGTTTCAGTGATTCTGACTTTGCAAACAAGAGATGACCGCATATCAATGGGTGGAATCATCCTGTTCATTGATAAGGTCCCAATACTTTGGAGGACCTTTAAACAACGGTGTGTGAGCTTATCAACAATGGAAGCTGAATATGTCACTCTAACAGAAGCTGCCAAAGAACTACTTTGGGTGATCAGGATCCTAGATGAATGTAACAAGGAACATTTAATTTCAAATAGCTCTTTTTCAAAGAAACTTATGTAACATCGTAGCGGCAATAGACTTTTCAAACTCTCCCATAGAAAACTCCCGAACTAAACACATACATATAAGATATCACTTTTTAAGAAACCTTATCTATGAGAAACTGTTTGATTTAAATTATATAAATACTAAACAAACCCTTGCAGATATATTTACTAAACCTCTAACAAAAGAGGGTTTAAAAAAGTTTTCAGATAATGTGTTTGTAAAATCTTAAATATCAGTCTTTTAAGTATAAATCTGGATATTATAATGTTATTTATGAAATTTCAAACTATTTAAACTTATACACTTGTTCCTACATTCTGTATTTTAAATTGTTCAAGTGTAAATGTATTTTGAATCATTTTTTTTAAGAGGTGTACACCTTTTGGGGAAATTTTTTTTGCAACTAGTTGTTATCATGTATTACATTATGTTCTTGAATAATTGTATTTAAGTTCAAATGAATGATTTATGAGAGTTTTTTTTTATTGCAACTGTGTTTATTAATAATAAATCAATTTAGTTAAATGTTACCAAGTTTGAATGCACATGTTTATACTATGTTTCATGTTTATACTACAAATAGTATTGAAAGTAATAAGTATTTTTATTAAAGTTGACTAATTGAATTTTTGCAACATATGTGTTTACAATTATAAGAATTTGTGAATTTTGTGCATTTTAGATATATGAATAGTTTTGTGTAACATTTTTGTGACTGAATATAAATTCATGATTGTTTAAAGAACTTTACATCCAACAACTTATTTTGAAATGACATTGTTTGTTATATCAGGCTTTTGTACGAGAACGGGAGAAGGGGGGGGGGGGGTCATTGTTAGGAAATTATCTGTTTAGATATGTTACTTTACTTGTTTTTTTAGATAGTAATTACCTATAGGTTATGTTACTTATAAATTTTCTTCCCTGTTTTTATTCTCCCACTCTCGTGAATCGTACACAGCTTACATTAATGTAATGCGGCAAAATGAACGAGTCGTTCATTTCGCCAATCATACGTCATTATTCATGAGGGAGTGTCCTCAAAGTTGGTAATTTTTTCATTGGATGTTTTGTTTTACTTTATGCAAATTTTTAACCATGCTCTGCTACCAAGAGATGTATTTAAAGGACCTTGTTACTCAGTCTTCAAGTCGTTTATTGTAACTCACTTTTCAGGCGGATGCTTTTCCCGTATGCTGTTAGGTTTCTAGGACAGTAAGCTTTATGTTTCTTTTACATCTTGTATTTTTGTAAATCTTTGTTTTATTTTTGTCCTAATTTAAATTTAAATTTAATTTTTTTTTTTTTTGTACTTTAAAAGACTTATAATTTTTCACCACACTGATCCAACACGTAGTTAAGTTCTTTTTATTAGGATTGAGAACATTAGCTTTTAATATATTAACCAAACCCTTTGCAGACAAGCAATGCATATATGCAGCAGAGAATTTTCATTGCAGGAAGATAAAGCATATGTGCTGATTCTCTGAATGTTATTAATATGTGATTTATTCATTAATAATTTTTTTTAAGTTATAGATGACATTACTTTCAAATACATTGGTTAAAACATATTTACTAGAATGTTAACCTCACAAGCCATATTTCCATTAAAAGGTCTTTTGGCTGGAAAGGGGTCAACATATGTTTTTCTAAATTTAAATTAACAATGTACCAAGAGTCATTTTTTACTTGTGGTGCCATATGTTTCTGTTTTCCTGATACAGCATATTTTATAGTTTTGTGATTATTTTAAAACTATTAGCATGAGTATACATTAGTCTTACGCTGAGCTTTAGTTTGTAAAAATCAAAAACTAAAAAAAAAGGGAGAGAGGATGTTATTGGAGCTTTAAAATTAAACTGTTATTCATGATTCTATTTTTAAAAGAAATGAAAAATGTTAAATGCTAAAGTAAAAGAGGTAATTATTAAAATAAAAAAAGCCCTATTTTAGGAATTTAAAGATTATAATGTTGGTATCTGAAATGATCCATGTTTACAAAAACAAAATACTGTGAAAATATTCTAATAAACAAAAAAGGGTAGCTTAAGTTTTCCAAGCAAACATAAATCTAATATGTAATGAAAAATATCATACTGTAGCAGGACACTCTCAACTCAACTTTTCTGACAACAACCTCGCCAGAACTCGGCGTCTGGGTTGGAGAGTAATAGTGGAGAGACTGAGATCAAATGAAATGGACGAATGACTTGCGCCATCCACGCGCTATAATTTTTAATCCTTAAAAATGTATTTTTTTAAACTTCTGTAAAATAGCTTTGTTCCAGTAAAGAGTCCTGTGTGCAAATTTTGGTTTCATCTCTGCATCCCTCCATCACAATGGTGCCCCAGGAGCAAGTCATTCGTCCATTTCATTTGATCTGTCTTTCCACTACTACTCTCCAACCCAGACGCCAAGTTCTGGCGGGGTTGTTGTCAGAAAAGTTAAGTTGAGAGTTCCCTGCTACAACACTGGAAAATTTTCTTATTTAACATTAATTTGAATTTTTTTAAACAGTGAGATTTTTAGGTAAGTGTTCATTTTTTTCAACATGCTTCGGCTTAAAAGATAAGATATAAATTGTTACACATAATATTCTGAAAAATTTAACTGTACAAAAACTTTCATTTTCTGAAAATGAATATTCATCTAATAAAAAAAACTCTGCTTCCAATTCATTAAATATATTACCCTTTCTTTATGGTACTCAATTAAAAGCTCCTCAATAGTATCAGGAAGACTAGATAAACACACATTCATCCATGCATTTGAATTGCTTTCTAGAGAAGTAATAAGCTCCTGAAAAAAACAAATTTGCCACGTAAAAAAACTTTTTACTCATCAAACATGAATGTCACAAAAATAAGGTTATTTTGATAACTAAACAGTTATTTACAAGGTATAATTTTTTTTTTAAAATCATGTATACTAACCTGGATTTTCTTTTGTTTTGCAGGTAAGGAACAATCAAAACTTTCAAAGAATTCCTTCAATACATTAAGCAGTTCATTCTTTTCATGATTTCTGGCCTCTTTCAGATCAGGAAGTAGTTTCTAAATAGTATAATTTTCAATAGAATTTGGTTGATATAATTTTCAATAGAATTAAAATAAACTCAGTTCATAACAGTTATGCTTACAGAATTCATACTAGTTATGTAATTAAAAAATGTATGCATAAAAAGTCTCAAATATGGTCACAATGTAAATTAAATATTCCACTAACTGTGAAAAATCTATGATTAGAAGTTTTATTGCAATAATTTTAAAAACTACAGTACATATGAATGAACAAAGCTTTTCTTAATTTCATTCAGATCTCACCTCTATTGTGAAGTGACAACCAGATGAACCTAAATAATAACAAGAAAAAAAAAACCATATCTTGGGAATAATCCTACATGGTGTTATCATATATGGTATCATCTTATTGCACAGTTTACATGCTTAAGGCAATAATGGGCCATGAAAAACTTTTATTCATCAACCAATTGCTATGAAATTTTGTATACTTATACAGTGTTGTTTAGAGATGAAAATTCTAAATTTTAAAAAAAAATCAGAATGTAATTAAGATATTAATTAAAATCAGTTTGTTAATTACTCTATTTAAAAATGCTCCATACACATCAATTTTGTCTCAGATACCTAATTTTCTTTCTTAAGCTAGCTTTATATAGTTATAATCAAAGTTACTAGCAATATTTGATTTACGGTCTTATTTATATAAACTAGAAAAGAAATCAATAAAAATAGGTCCTTTTATACAAAATTTTATAAAAAAATTTTTTGGATTGTAAAAATTTTAAGTTGTTTTAAAATAGTATAATGAATTTATTAGTAAGTTTTATTCTAACATATATAAATAATCATTTTATAAAATTTTATGAAAATTCAAGAAAAATTATGATGCATGGAACATTTTGAACTTACCGAAACGACATGAAAACTTTTTTTGAGAAAATAGCATTTAAAGTTTTTTTTTTGATAAACAAGATCCAAAATTTGTCGGCAAAATTTTATTTTTATTTTTATCCAATATAGCATAAGTTACCTTCTTCAAATTAAAATAATTATCATTATTTAAAACATATATATATTAAACTAATAAACGGCATATTGACAGTCAATCAGACCTAAAAACAAAGCGAAAATTAAATCTTCTAGGGCAGTGGTTCCCAACCTTTTTCAGCTGGCGACCCACCTTTCTTTATCGGAATACCTCCACGGTCCGTCAGTCCATGGTGGAGTAAAAACCTTATTTGTATCGTATTCCTTCCTTACATATATGTATAATTTACCATCAAATATTGCAAATATGTATATTATATATATATATATATGCTTTTTTGAAGATACATTGATTATTGATAAACAATTTGTGTTCAGATTGGAAAATGGTTGACAAAATGTAAGCACTTTGTAGCAAAACAGTTATTTATTTAACAATAGATATATGTTTGCAATATATGCAACAAGTGGTTTCATACTCACTAACAAGTGTTCCTAGGTGAAGATAAAAACTACAATTATAAAAGTACCCAAAGACCATTTTAATAGTTTTAGGATCGAGTCGCAACCCACCTGTAACCCTTCCGCGACCCACCGGTTGGGAACCACTGTTGTACGGGATTTAAACTCAGGAGTTCAGTATTGACATCTGTCAGCTGACTAACATTTCCATTGTTTACGTTTGAAAAAATACTTATAACTCAGTTAATAATGATCGGATCAACATACTTTTTTTTAAAATCTAAAGCTGATGAGTTGCAGAATCATTTTCCAAAAGAAAAATCATTTTGGGGACATATTTTTGCCAATCTGAAGGTCCATTGTCGCCTTAAAACAATAAAAAAACCATATGCAAAGATACAGCATAACCGTTTCATGTTAAAAAGTTGTAACCCCTTTCACAGGAATAAATATCTGCACAAACAGAAACAAAATGGTCTTTTTAGAATTCTAAGTTTAGATGCAAGGTGTAAAAAATTATACAATACTTTAATACTGTCATATATTCACCTGGTCAGTACAATCTTTGATGTTAACTAAAGCTTCATTGTATTTTTTGTTAGCACTTTCAAGAAGAGTTTTTTGTTCTTGAGATACATTATCAGTCACCTCAGTCATCAATAATTCAACAGCATTATCTATTAAGCTGTCATCAGCAGGAAATGAAATTAAATTTCTAATATTATTTACAAGTTTCAAATTAGCCAAGACACAGTCCACCTGAAAAGGAGAAGGAACAAATGTTAATTATTAACTTTGGAAATTAATGCATTAAAAGAGAAAAGAAAAAACTAAATTCAAAATCAGCTTAGAAACACCATACATTTTACAACACTAATTATTATTATGGTAAAACTAACAGTTTCCACTTTTAAAATACACTGCCTGTTATATTACTGATTTTCATCATGTCACATTACATCTACTCCAAACTTGAAATTATTTTTTTCCATGCTTGTGGGAAAACAACAAATGAAATGCAACCCAAAATTTTTCCATATATCTATAAATCATCATTCTCTTTTAGAAGATTATTACTGGTTACTTCATATAATAATGCAGAAAAAAATTTTAAATACAGAATTTTAAAGATAACAATGTACAGAACTTTTAAACAAATGCTGAAAAATATTAAACTACTGAGTAACTACATATAATCTCTTTAAAAACCGTAGACACTCTAAAATGGCTTGAAAGCATTGATGCCTGACAGCCACATAACATTTACAGGTGCAGGAAATTTCGCCATTACAAAATATGGGTAAATTATATTCTAAAGTTAACAAAGATCAGGACTTAAAGAAAATACCATGATATACAGTGAATAATAATACATTTGTCACCATCATTAAACATCAATAATTAGGAACAGCATTTAAAACTCGCTAGAAATCCTTCTATTTCTCAATAAATGCAAAAATTATTCAGTTTCCTTTTTAACATTCCAAGAGTCAATGTTTAATTTGACAATACAGTTAAAATGGTATGGATCACCAAACAAATAGATAGCAGCACTAAATGGTGGCGGAAAATCAATAAAAATAAAGTATCTCGCAAAATCATGCATAAAAAAAAATTCTAGATAAATCAAGATACCTATACACACAAGAGCCAAACAAATAATTTACACAACATGGAAGAAATCAATCTATTAGAAAGAAAAGAATGTATTTAATTCTTTTAATTTAGTTAATAGATTTTTCTTACATAAGAGTACAGCAATTCTGAATAGGAATAAAGCCTAACAATTCATCTCTTGGGCAATACAGAGGCTGTTCGCACATTTTTTAGATGATTTTGGTAAGCGGTAATAAAAAATCGTTTGCTGCAAAAGAAATAATTGCAATTGTACTATGTTTTTAAAAGTCAAAATTACCGTCTGTGGCTTGAAAGTTTTGTTTTTATTCAAAATGGCATTTTTAAAAAAGCAGTGGTTCGAAGGCTACATTTATGCTCTTTCCGAAGAGAAATATGCATACTCCGTTATCCAAAAACGATGTGAATATCATGGTTTTGTGATATCTAAAGCATCGATAGGTAATATCGTCAACAAGAAAGGAAAAAAACGTCACATTGGAGCCTCAAGTGGGACAAAAATTCCAAACAAGTATCCAAGGAAAAAACGGACATCTTCGACTATTGCAAAGGTACGTTGTTTAATGTTAAAAGAAAATCCCCCTAGTCAAAGGACAGTTGCAAAATCATTAAAATGCTCGGAGTCCACTGTAAACAAAATGATAAACGTTTATTTAAATCTTAAGAAAGCGAAAAAACGCAATGTGTAGCGTCTTCTTCCAAATCACATAGCTGAACGCAGGTCACGCTACAGAATTCTATATGAGAAACACTTATCCAAAGAAAAATGGAAAACAATTGTCACAAAAGATGAATCATGGGTGTATTTAAA
This sequence comes from Dolomedes plantarius, assembly GCA_907164885.2. Taxonomy (NCBI): domain Eukaryota; kingdom Metazoa; phylum Arthropoda; class Arachnida; order Araneae; family Dolomedidae; genus Dolomedes; species Dolomedes plantarius. Next base: position 132,433,218 of record OU015498.1, read on the forward strand.
TGATTGCAACAATAAAAGAGCCATTTATTATCATAAAAGGGGAGAAAAAAATTTAAGTACATGGTTCAAAGAATCTAAAGAAAGTTTTTCTAAGGGATTCATGATTGTTGCTGGTTTTTCTTATAATGGCAAGTTAAAAATAAAGAGAGTGGAAAAAAATGTCAAGATTAACTCCAAATACTATCAGGAACATATTTTATCGCCAATTTTTCTGAATGAAATACCATCGCTTTACCCACAGTGCCATCAATCTGTGAGACTCCATCAGGACAAAGCTAGCAGTCACAGATCAAAATCCACTGTAAATTTCCTAAAAGAAATGGAACAAAAAACTGGTATCAAGGCCATACCCTTCACTGATATCCCTACTAAATCTCCCGATGTATCACCTATGGATTTTTGTGCTTTCCGACTTTTAAAATCTGCATTATCCAAACGTCGTCCCAAAACCCTTACAAGACTCTGGAAAGCTGTTCAGGGGGAATGGGATAGACATCTGACATCTGACTCTTCTGACACTTCAAAAGGCATTATTATCCTGGAAATTGCGGTGTCGAAAGATAGTTCAGAATAAGGGATGTCAAATAGAACATTTAAAACACAAGAATTTTATGTAATTTAGTTTTGTGAATACAATATACATCGTCTAAAAAATGTGTGAACAGCCTCTGTATATTGGAATGATATTTTCTTTTGTTTAGTTAAATTTGTTAAGGAAACTTTTAGGAAATAATTATTAATTTTACTTATAGTTCAACTTATGGGCTTTAGATTTAAATTTAGTTAGATTACTATAATAAGGATTAAATTAGATTGAGGCACGTTGTGAAAACCTCAAATAATTAAGAATTTAATTTTATCCGCAATATATATCCCAGGTTCTAAGGGTGTTGAGAGTGTCGTAGGAAAAAACTGAAATTAACCCTAAAAGAAAAGCTGAAAAATAAAACCTCTAAAACTTACACTTCTTAAAAGAAATTAAAGGCATAACTCAAGACTAGGGGTAATAATTACAAAATTTATTTAAACATTAACTTTCAGTAACCTTCTACTTAATCACAAAATAAAATCTAGACAAACTTAAATTGCCAAAGGGCACAATTCCACGATGGCACATTATCTCTTGCTATTTATCATATCAAAACAACATAACATAACGTAGAAAACAAAAATTCGTGGCTGGTTAAAAATAAATAAATAAAATAAAAAGTACACAAGTTAAATTACCCCCCCCCCCCAAAAAAAAAATAAATAAATAAATAAATAAATAAATTTATTACCCGTTTTCAACTGCAGTCTACTAAAAAATACGAAGGGAAATTAGAAGGAAAGGCAATTTAGGAAAGTCTAAAGATTGGGAGGTAGGGCATGCCGTAAGAAAGGAATTTATCTTTTTCTCCAGTTCTTCATGGTTCCCGTCTGTTTGAGATCAATTTCCAGCATCTTCTTCTGAGATTGAGTTGCTGGTCAAGTTGGAAGATAACTGTTCTCTTTGGTGCCATCTGCAAGAATCATCCAAAAACTTCGCTCTTGCTCAGAGTTCGGGAGCCACCTTACTTCTCCAACCTTGCGCATTGAAAAAAATAGTTCTTCATTCTTCAGCCTTCTATTGGCCTTGGGGAGTTTTGCCGAGTCCCTTGATGTATGCTTCCACGGCGATGTTGTAAACAGAATGCTCCCCTTTTTCTTGGAAATTTCTTGGTGGTCTTCTTAAACATTGTGGTCTGTGGAATTCTGTGAAACATTAAAATTCCGATGTCGTCGTATCTTTGTTTCTTAATCCTTAGGGTCTTGAGAGGGTTCAAAGCAAAATGGCACAGCTAGATATATTATGTTACTGTGAGAGAGAATATAGAAAGTTGGTAAGGAAAGGAGGAGAGACTTTTAAGTATTTAATTTTATATTATTTGAAAAAGTTCACCAGCCGACCAAAAAAAAAAAAGGTTTTACCAGCCACCTATATTGTAATAACTATCAGTATTTTATATTTTCCCACCACAGTTATACATAATTTACCAAAACATGTTATGTTGAAAATGGACTTCAAATATCAGCAGAACATTTTGGAAATTTGGATTTTAAATATCAGTACAACAATAACAGGACAGAACACTAATATATCAGGGCTTCCAATCTATCCAATACTGTATCAGACAATTAACATTTAATGTTTTGACTTTAACAGCATCATTGTGTTTAAATTGTATGCACTTATGAGTTACATTAATATTCTTTTTAATATTTTACACAAATATGTCAGTTGTTTTCTGAAAAAAGATTCAGTCAATTTAAAACAATACCTTCAATAGATGGTTCACAGATTTTGATCCTTCAAACACCGGCACAGAAGTCATATCAGCTATATCACTACCTCGCTTTATGATTCTCTTAGGAACAAAATCATCTGACAGCTGAGAATCTTCAGGCGAGGCACTTTTAGGACACTTTAAAGCATCATCAAATGCACCATTACTGACTTCATTAGGATGCTTCTCAACACCATTGCAGGTCTCTTTTATAGTAACTTTCTTTGAAAATGCTTTATTTGTACTAGCTTTCTTTGGTTTGTGATTTTCTTGGGACTTTGATGAACCAGGATTTTCAGGATTATGAAGTGGGGGAGAAGACTTGATAGACCTACGAGTTAGTTTAAACACAAAATCAATGATTTAAAGTTTTGACTACGAATGAAATTTTCTGACACATTGTAATAAACAGGCATTTATTAGATGTAATGTGATAGCAGCTTAAAATATCAACAATAAACTAGATGCACAATTAAAAACCAATAGATAATCAAAGATATTTTGTTAGTTTTTAATCTCTGATTAATAAGCAATCTACACTGCTCAAAAAAATTAGGGGAGCAAGCAAAGAAGTTAAGAAAACCATGCAAGACAGCCACGTATTGGCATAAAATGGATAGTACACACGTATCAATGAGCAAAACAGAAAAAAGAAGATGTAAAAAAATTTGTAATTAAGCTGTAATTCTTTGAAAATATGGAAAAAACATGAAAATGTTAGGTAACCTGGGCCCATAACGACAATGTGGACAAACCTGGGCCCGTAAATACAATGTTAGGTATTTGGCAGGAAACCTAGCTGTGCATAACAGCTTTAAAAAAAAGGGCCAATAGCTCTGCACAATGGCTTAAGGGTTCAAAGTCGCTATATATAACAAGTGGAAGTTAGCCAGTAAAAATAGCTAGAAACTTTCAACTTAAAAACAAAAGCATTGTGTGTGAGGTAGGAAATTTAGGAATGACAAAGTTTAAAGGTATCAAAACATAAACAATGTACATTTATTTAAAAAAAAAAAAAAAAAAAAAAAACTGAAAAAAAAAAAACTCATATATATATAACAGAAAAACAAGTACAGTGAGTAGAACAACTAAAACATTCCCAGATTGGATAATCAGAAGCAGTTCTAGACAGAGGCGAAAAAAATAAAATAAAATTGATTTTACCGCATTGGTACCCCACTAACTGGTGAAGTTTGACTTGCTGTGAGAGTCCTTGCTTATGAGAGAGAGTCTCAACAAATACAGAATGGCTGGAGCATAGATGACGAGATATCTCTGGAACAAATTCCAAGCACTAAAACATACGGCTTTAGCTGTAGCTTGCTTGATGAGGAAAAATAACACCGGCTGACCAACTCGGCGAACGGCGAGCACCTCAGGAAACGCCCCCTAACTTTACGGGAGCTTCTTACTTGGATGATCCATCCGTCATGATTGTTGGCCAAAAAAATTGTTTTCCTAGAGTTCTTCTTCCTCCGTTCTGCTAGCTTTACTCTGTTTTATTTCATTTGCTTCTTCGATTCATCTACCTCTTGCTTCTACTACCTCTACTATACCGCGTCTTTCAGTTCTAGCCACACACCTCGCTTATATATACACCCAGGCGTTGCCTAGGCGCCACCTGGCATTGTGAGTGAGCTACGGGAATATGCAAATTAGCTAGCGGTTGCGACTTCCATTACCGAGTGGACAGGTAATGACGTCATTCTACCTGCTCTCGCTCGTATTGACGTCACAACTCTATGACGTCATAGGCAAAGCATGAACGATGACGATGTCGTTGAGCAGCTCGCTAAGTAAAAAAATAGCTGTGGGGAAAAAGACCATTTTTCCTAACAGAAAAGATGATTAGGGCAACAATTTGGTTATATGTAAACGATAAAAAAAAAGTATTGTTTAGAAATGATGCAAGATTTTTAATATGGTGTGTGGTCTCCTCGAACAGCTAAGACTGCTTCACACCTGTTTTCCATGGATGCAATGATGTTATCGATAAGACTTTGAGGAATACTGTTCCACTCCTCAAGAAGTGCAATCTCCAAGTCTCGGAGAGTAAAAGGAGGCCTTGGTCTTGCAGAAATACGTCGTCTGAGCATGTCCCAAACATGCTCGATTGGATTCAGGTCAGGAGAGCACGCTGGCCATTCCATACGCTGTATTGTTTCAGCTTCAAGCATGTTCTCCACAAGACGAGCTGTATGCAGTCTGGCATTATCCTGCTGGAAAACAAAGGAATCTCCAATGGCTGCAGTGCAAGGTATGACATGATGTCTCAGTATCTCGTCTGTATACCTTAGGGCTGTCAAAGTACCATTCCGAATGATATGCATGTCCGTACGTCCACCTATGTTGATTCCACCCCATACAATAAAACCAGCACGTCTGTATTGTGACCTTTCACGAACGAATGTGGGGTTATTTCGAGTGCCCCTTTCCCTCCATACCAAAACACATCGGGTGTCACACTCCAGACTGAATCTGGACTCGTCTGTAAATAGCACTTGGCTCCAATCATGTTGCTCCCAATATCAATGTTCAGAAGCCCATCTTCTTCAGGCCGCATGGTGGCGTGAGGTCAACGGAATGCAGACCATTGGCCTACGTGCATAGAGACCTCCCTGATGAAGCCTATTACGTACTGTTTGGCTGGACACCCTTCGTCCTGTTGCCAAGAGCAACTGGTTTTGCAGCTGAGTAGCATTGTCTGTTCTGTTTCGACGAGCTGTTAACAGTATATACCGTTCACCAGTTGCTGCAGTGGCACGTGGCCGACCTTGCCCTGATTGATGTCTAACATTCCCTGTTTCTTGGAATCTATTCCACAGCCTTGCAATGACACTTCTTGCGACCCGAACAGCGTCTGCGACACTACGTTGTGTTTGCCCAGATTCAAGTCTGCCTATAATACGCCATGCCATGGATTCCGATAAATCACATTGTTGAGACATTTTCAAGTCACCTTTTCTCAAAAAGAATAACTGAGCAATCGAATTTCACAGTTAAGGCAGTGAAACAGACGTTTCTGCAACATCCCGATTTCCGCCCTTATGTTCTTTTTCTGGTTTTTGACGTCATGAACTTTGATTTGCATATGAAGTTTTCTTCCTGTTTCCTGCTAGGCTTTAAATTATGGATGATTTTTTTTATGTTACTTATCGGTGTAAGTATTTGCGTAATTTCGTTAAAACCATGTGCTCCCCTAATTGTTTTGAGCAGTGTACAAAGGAAAAAAAATATTTCAAGATTTTTGCATCTTTTATATTCTTAAAATACAAATTTCAATTAATTGAATTCTAACATATCAAAAATAAAAATAATGTATAAATGCCTATTTCAATCAGCAATGTAATGGTTACCCTTTTTGTTTTTTTCCTGCAACATTCACAATGCTATATTCAGTATTCAGCAAGCAAATTCTAAAACTGTATTTGACACTTTTTTTTTTTTTAAGCAAATCATACAGATGCACAAAAACAGAGCTATATACAGAATGGTTTAGTCATTGATAATTCTAAGCTTCGAGAAAAGAAAAAGAAAATATTAAGATATACATGCATCAGAAGTTATAGATGTATCATATATAGAAGTATTTATGAACATCTTGATACAGTGAAATCCCGATAACCCAAAAGTCCACTTAATCCGAAACCATAAGTCAAAAAGAACTAAGGTTATAATAAAACCACAGTGATACTAAGTAATATAAAGTATATTTCTGAAAATTAAAAGAAAAATCAAAGTTAGACAATGTACTGAACTAATTATTACTGAACTACATTGGTTTGAAAAAAAACCTGTTAAATTTTTTTTGAAGAGAAGAATACCTCTCCCTTGAAGCCAAATTATGCCTATGCATCAGAAAAATGGTGTCTGCTCTAGTAGCAGTGGAGTGTTACTCTACGTAGTGTAACGATACATCAAATGGAGCCACAATGTCCGAGTGGGATACTTTCTGCTTGCTGTCACCGTCTGCTTCACCTTCACTCTCGTCTGAGACGTTGACAAGTTCTTTCAAAGCCATTTCAACAAACTGCTGATGGTCTAAAATCTTACACTCTACTGTACTGTACTAGGCAGCGTTTCACTCTGTTATAACCCATTTCGTCCCAAGATTTGGAAATGTTTAGACAGACCTTATAAAATAAACTGTGTAATCACACGCAATATGTAATATTTATGTAATCACACATTATTATGTAATCTAAGTATATTTTAAGAATGATTTATTTTAATCCGAAAACGGTCTGGTCCCAATCATTTTGAATCATTGGGACTCCACTATATTCATAAATGATTACTCACTGAAATGAATTAAAAATTCTTGTCCTCCACCTTGTGCTTATTTAGAAAAAAATTACATCATACCAGATTACAGGAATATTTTTAAAATCTGAATCTAAAATTCTAATTTCAAACTAGGAATAGTGAATCTTTTAAACAGTTATCAACTATTGATCTTTTAACTTCTTTTCCTTTATGACAAAATTTATTGTTTTATATCAAGAAAAGATTATTTATGTAATTCAAAAATTATTCTTTTTTTCACTGAAAAGAGGAACAATATTAAAAGAAAAGTATAATAAACTTACATTTGTGATCTATATACAGCATAGCCATTTCTTACAAGCTCATGTACAACATCAATGCCATTAGAAGAGCATTTAAAAACTTGGTATTCAGGAACTCCCCAACCAGAAAATGAACTTAAACTTGCACTTAAAGTCATACGTTTGTTGACTAAATGGTGAAGATATGAAACCTGAATACCAAAAAAATTGAAAGAGCTCTTAAAATACACATATGACAACAGGAAAACATCAAAATCATGAATTTGCTTATTACCCTTCTGATGATAAGTTCCAGAGAGCAGGCTTTCAAAGAAAAGCAAACATATAATGTAAATAATATACAAAATAATGAACACAATTGTATGAATACATAAAATATTTGACATAAAAGCTACAATAGAGATGAAGTAAACAAACATTGTCAAAGTAAAACTTTGAATCAATATAATCTTGGACATGCGAGAGTCTAAATTTAAATATTTGACTACATCAAAGCTAAAACAATTTTTAGATTAAAAATCAAGCAGTGCTACAAAAATAAAAAATAATATTTCCTAAAAGCTCAAATAATTTTTGAAAAAAATACTTTCAGCTTAATACAGTGAAAACTACCTACTGCTGTTTTAAAATACTTCTGTTAAAAATGAATTATTTTGTGCTTTTCAGATAGAAACAGAGTAAAGTACATACTAAATTTGGTAAACATGGCAGTTGTAAACACAACCACAAGTAAGCTGCTAGAGTAAATAATAATAATAATACTCTCTGCAAGTCACATTAGCATTTGAAAACCACAACCTTAACTTCCATTACATAGAGGAGAGACTACAAAATTCTAAGATTTAGAATGCTACTATCAGACACAATAATTTTTAAGTTACATAGAAACACATGAAAATCAAATGCTTATCTTCACCAAATGAACTTTGCCTGATTATACCAAGTGCTTTTACCATTTAAAGCAGAGATTCCCAACGGGGTCCAGGTGGACCCCTTGGGGGGTAGAGGGAAGTTTAAAATGGGTCTATAGTATTCCAGAGGTCTATTGGGGGTCTGATAGATTTTTCTGTATTAAAATTTAATTAATTTTTTAGGAATGTAATTATTAGAAAATAATATCCATTTTAATATGTATAAATACAGATTTGCCTAAGGCGGAGTGATCTATACATTGAAAGTCGAATGTCGTAACGCTTTTGTATATGCCTCGAATACCGCCATCGGCTTCTATTTGTGTACCAACACAAGCAGAACTGGGGAAATCAACTGGACCTAATACAGCACATGGGTCCTCCTGATTCAACCATGAGAAGCAGTTTCATTTTTTTTCTTAGCGATGTTTGTGCAATTACAATCTGTGTTTATGAAATGTTGTACTTCTGAAATTAAAAATGAAAATAGTACAAAAATCTAATGAACCACGTTTTCCAATTTTTTGTTCATATTCTTAGTCAAATTGTTATCTTTAAGAGTTTTATGTGCAATTATTAGTATTATAATATGTTGTATGCTGTATACATAGTAGGATTCAAAAGTTCCCAGACTGTGTCTATAACTTAAAAAGTATTATCAATAAAATTACTGAAACACATCCTCCTTTGAAATAAGACCCTTGCGCAACAACACACTTTTGTCATCGTTTGTAAAGGTCATTGAAACATTTCTGGAATCTATTTTTAGCCATGTCCTTTCATTCAGCCAGCAATGCACTTTTAACTTCATCTGCAGATTGAAATTGATGACTCTGCAAGCATCTTGCCAGTTCAGGAAATAGGCTGAAGTCGCAGGGGGCGAGATCAGGGGAGTAAGGAGGATGTGGCACAGCAGTTGGTTTTGTTTTCGCAAGAAAGCCAGCGATGAGGAAGGATCGGTGTGCAGGAGCGTTGTCATGCAAAAGCCACCATGACTGCTTAGCTCAAAATTTTGGTCTCTTCTTCTGGATCGACTTACGCAAACGACGCAGGATGTCTACATAGAGTTCTTTGTTCACAGTGCATCCTTCAGAAATAAATTCCAGATGCACAATGCCCTGGATATCGAAGAACACCTTTTCGATGTTTTCAGCAGTGCAGGACGACTGCGGACGGCCAACGCATTCGTCGTCAGCACTTTTCCTGCCTTCTCTAAAACGTTGATGCCACTCAAAAGCTTGCGTTCGCAATAATGTATCACTGCCGTACACATGCTTCAACATTTCGTAAGTCTCCGTAGCACTCATTCCCAAGCGAACACAAAATTTGATATTAATTCTCTGTTCAATAAATGCCATTTCTTTCAATCGTCGGTTACTAAATGCACCCACCTACAAAATAGGACGCCGTGCTGAGGTACCGACCACAAGACTTGAGTCAAACCACTTTTAGAGGAGGGAGAAAACATAGTAACACAGAAACGTTATCGTAGTCACTCTACTGCAAAAATTTTTTTAGTTATAGAACTTTTGAATCCTACCTTGTATTATAGAAAAAAATGTGAAAGAGTCAACGAAGAAAATCATTCTTTTAAAAGGAGTCAATGTAGGAAAAAGGTTGGGAACCTCTGATTTAAAGATACATTCATAAGGCAAGTAGTGAAGAAATGAGATAAAAAATTAAGTATTCTAAAATTTTGCTAAACTCAAGAAAAATTTACATGCTTCACTTATTTCATTACATGCTGTAATTGTATACTAATAGATAAGATTCATTAAATAATACGTTTAGGTAATAATAACAAAAGCTTATCTATATTCACTTTTGTATTTTGAAAACAATGGGCCTCAACAGAGGGGTCAGTGGGCATGCAGAAATTTTTATAGTTTTATTTGAAAATGCTTATAAACCTTTTAGTCACAAAATTAAAACATTAAAATTTTGACTATGACATTTGACTGCAGCTAAAAATACACTGAATTCAAAAATCTCACACACATGTGAACAAAAATAAGATTTTACAGGATTTCATAAATATATCAAAAATACGAGCATGATTCAAAAGAAAATATACCTTATTAAATACTTTTTACTACATTATATAAAAGAGAAAACTTAAAAAGCAATTAATTATTACAGAGTAAAGAAAATCTCCAAAGTTATCCTTACATCACTGTGACAATTAGGACTGCACATCAAATTTGATAAAACACACTTCATTGCAAATGGACATATTTTCTGTAAAGGTTCAGGTAAATCCACCATGTTTGTATAAAATACTTCAGCAATATTCCCATAGTCTATATATTCAACTATGCACTACAAAATAAGAACCAAAATACTGAATAAGTTTAAATTCTACATAAATATGACTTAAAAACATACACAGAAATTTGTAGTACATAATAAAACAGACTGAAAAAGTTTAGATAAAATTTTTTGAAGACAAAGTTGCAAAAAATATTTATCTCAAGAGTGCAGATACTACAATAGTTTATCTGAAGTCTAACAAAAATAGGAATTGCATACATAATTTTCTTTAAAATGCTTCAATATGCTTATCCATACTAATTATTATACAGGCATATATAGAAAACAAAGAGAAAAAAATGATAGTTCAAAAGAGATTCCATTAAAAATGCACTAATCATAGGTTTATAAGAAACAGGCTATTAAGATTAAAACAGGATATCAGCAAAAATTATAATTAAAAAGAGTTCTAGTTTTTCTCCAGAAAAGTCTTATGTTACTATTTACTAGTTTTAAGGATTTTTTTTTTTTTTTTTTTTTTTTTGGGGGGGGGGGAGATACATGGGGGAAATTAGCAAATCCAAGAAGCTACCCACATTACTAGAAGTTCAGTTTAAAAAAAACTATGTTAGCAATGATAAAAAGGAAAAGGAAATTTAGCTAACAAAATACATAAGATTCCATCTACTTTATTAAACTGAAAAATTAGATTTAACTATAAATATATTTCTACTTGTTTATGGATTATTACTTCTGTTTCTATGCTAGGATATCTTTACTGTTAAATACAAATTAATCTTACCACTCCTGGTCTGGAAGGAACCATGACCTGACGTACAGTACATCTATACCAACGAAAATCTTCATATAAGGCACCATAAACCTAAAATTAAAAATATATATATATATATATATATATATATATATATATATATATATATATATATATATATATATATATATATATATATATATATATACACAAAGACTAATAATGATATATGTTAAAATATTTATCCAAGCTTGCTGTAGATCAAAAAATCTAGGAGTCATAGTGATATCTTACCTTTTAAATTGAGAGCCAGATTTTGAAAATAAAAATGAGAGTTATATTTAAATAATTTGTGGATCAGTATTAATTCTTTTTTCAATTTTCATAAATTTATGCTACTTTTTAATTTTATTTCCACATTGCTAACTGGTATATCCTTGATCTATTTTACATCATGTATTTGAGGTAAAATTTGTGAGCCTCCTTTCCTTTCGCAGATTGTTAAAATATTGAACATGCTGAATATTAAGCAACCTAAAACTTTATTTCCTTTGAAGTTGTAGAGCAGGGGTGTCAAACTCAAAGGCTAACTTGGGCCAAACAAACAAGGTTTAACTATAGGTGGGCCACAAAAAAAACAATATTAATAGAAACGTAGGTTTTTTACAGTATATTACATAATTACAGTATATTCAACATAAATATACACATTTTGTTTAATAATAGCAAAAAAAGAGTATACTTAGCGAATTCTTCCTATCTAATTATAATTCTGCATTGGTTATTTTGTTATATATTATTGTGAGCCAATATATTGGCCGGGCCGCAAAAATGTTCATCGTGGGCCGCATGCAGCCCATCCCAGTTGTAGACGATTAGGAAATTTTTATTTAAGTGGATGTAAAATAAACTGTAAAATATTTAATGGATGATTAATTAGTATAAAATGCTTAAATTTTAGCTAAAGAAAGAAAAAAAAGGTTAAAATTCATTTAACAGAAAAAAAATGAAATAACGGCAAAATATTTGAAATCAAGTAAAATAGATAAATAATCAATCATCGTATTTTAAAACAGATAACCAATTTTTTATATAAATTAATTTTCAAATAAAATATAAACCAGTCTTTTATATAAAATAACATTTTTATTTTGAAGAATATAAATCAGCACAGCAATTGCACAAAAGGATTACCAACTATTTTAAGTCAGTAATTAACTCAGTAATAACCTGGCATGTTTAAATCTAATGCTGTTCAGAATCATCTCTTCCTTCTGAACAATTTCTTTCATTTTTTTACATTCAAGACGTTTTATGGAAGACATTAACATTTGGTTCATAAAAAGAGGTGCAAGGTTAATTAACCAGTCAATTCAATTTAATGAATAAATTTACTTTGTCTACAGAGTTCTTTGGTATAATATTCTAGCATAGTTCTTTTATTGTTTTCATTAAGAGGATGGTGGACATTACAAAGTGATTTTTGAAATTTTGACCTCAGATATGAAATTTTGCATGTATAAATTTATTGAAGTATAAATATATCAAACACCTTATAAAGTTTTATTTTTTATATTTTAAAAATTGAAATTTAATATTTTTTTAAATGCTCCTTGCGATCTAATTTTTAACTCCCCCCCCTTAATTTTGCATTTATATTGCTTATAAATACATTTTGAACAGAGTTATGCATTACTTTGTGCTTTCATTGAATAGTTCATTTTTAGGAAATATTTTTATGCTTGTACTCTGAATTTTCACTATAACTTTGATAATCTGAATGATGTTGAAACCTGAAGTGGATACATAACTTTATTTTATGTATTAGAGGAATCTTTTATTACAAATTTTATAAAATTTCATGAAAAATTATGACGCAAGGAGCATTTCAAAGACTTGCAAATCTGAGAATTACTTATTTTGAGAAAAAGCCATTTAAAAGATATTTTTTTCACCTACCTTTATTATTTACTTTTCTAAAGCCATCAAGTTTTCATTTTACTTTTCATTACATATTTTACAAGCATTTTATTCCATTTACATATTTTTAAAATATTAATACACCCCCAAAAAAATTCCAATTTTTGTTCGATTTTTGGTAGTTTGAAAATCCACCATCTCCTTAAATATGTTTTCAAACATGCCATTGAATAGGTACAGAAATAAAAATGCTAATCTTGTAAAACTTCCGATAAGATTCCAGTAGAATTTTGTTTTCATGTCTTGCTGGGTTTCTACCGATTTATAATCTCCAGTTTCTCCCCTCCCAGAAATAATGGGTTATTTGTTATTTCAGAGGCAAATTTAAAACTGTTTTCAAAATGTTTAAAAAAAGAGCAGCAAAAATTATTCTAAGTTATTTTTAAATTAAGCATGCTATTTTTTCTTTAATGAAAAGTAGTTTAGTTTGGGAGCACTATGGTATTATTTTACTACACAAAAACTAATTAGACTGGTCTACAGTTTAAAGTAGATTCCAAACAGCTGCAATATATCTATGCCAATGCAGTGCTTGAACCCAGCTTTTCATACTGAATGCCAGCAACCTAGCCATTCAACAGTCATCTAGCCTTCCTTTTATGGTAATACACTGATTGAAATGAGTAGGACCACAAAAAATAAATAAATAAATAAAGACCCTGGGTGTAAATAATGATTCATTTCATCAATCACTAGTGGTCAGATATAATTCAGATATGTTCTTATGTGATTCTTTGGGTACAGCAACATTACCTAACACAATAGAAACAAGAGACAAAAGAGTAAGAAAATGCAAAAAGAGAACCATTATTTCAGGGTGTAGAAATATACAAATTAAAACTCAAAATATATCAATAATACAGTTAGGGAACTAAAGCTGCAACTTACTCGTTTCATCAATGGCTTTCTGTTCAGACGAACCAAATTAGGGCAAATACTGTTCAATTTTAAACTAATATTTTGCAGATCTTCAAACCTATATACAGAACATCCATGGAATGTGACAGCACTGTCTACATTTGTGCAGATGATTTCAACAACTTGAGTCTGTTGTCCCTAACAATGATAAAAAATTTAATGTCATAAACAATAATATATTTCCAGAGACAAACACCCACATCTTGAACAATTTGCTTCAAATAAAACTGAAAACACAAGTTTTTAACTTTAGGTATACTTTCTTAATAAAACAATTCAAAGCCAATCATCACGAAGTAGACAGAGATAAAAGTTTGTGCCATTTAAAAACATTTCATATTTGATCCGAGTGTTTTCACATAAAATTTATTTCCTTTCACAATTCTCTCTAAAAATTAAAATATAAACATACATTGTCTATCCTTTACCTCTAAACTAAACCGAGAAAGATTCATGGTGATAAAAATACTAAGTATGTACTCCATGCATACTGAGGGAGCAGCAACTTGCCTCTAAAATAGCCCTGGTAGGCATCTTCATTTACATGCTCTATATAAATCTCAGACTGAGGAACTGCTTTACACCTCAACACTGGATGGACATCAAGCTTGATAATAAATGAATACTGAACAATGAAATTTGTCACTTTCATGTATCATTTTTATGCAGTAGTGTTTTTTTCATCTCTTGGATTGTATGCATTGTTTATTTCAATTATGTTGTGCACATGTAAGAAATTTTGATTTTATCTTAACATTATCATTACTTTTGCTGCCTTTTTAAGTGGAAGTTTTATTTCTAACACTCCACATACTGATACAGGCAAAATAACACTAGGGTATGTAAGTCAATCAAATTATGCTAATGTGGCCCTTTAATATAAAAATACCACAGGAAAACTATACACATATATCAACAAAAGCTACTATGAATAGCCCTGGCAGGCATCTTGAGCATGCACTTCACTTGTATTTGCTGCCAAAATTGTTTTTTCAAAAATATAACTGGTATTTTTTTAAATTTGAATCTCAGTTTTAACTAGGGAATCAATTTATCTAATTCCCACTTTTTCAAATCACGGAATAGTTATGAATATATATGATGGTGCTTCTTTTGGTAGTATTGACTAATTATCAAATTTCAAATGCATCATATTACCCATTGAAAACTGATTTTCTAGAGGAATAACCACTAATGATTAATGACAGATTATCTTCCACCCTGCATTTAATAATAATATGCAACAAACTGAAATTATTTTACTCTCAATAGATGTTTTTCAAGCTCCTTGATGTATGGGAGCCCTAACCCTATAAACTTTGATCTTCTACTTAAAACTCATATCTCATTTAGAGATATGTAATAACGCTTAAACTATTTAAAGGGGGAAAAAACAGAATCCCAGACTCAAAACAAATAATCATTATACTCACATTTGTTTCATTCTGACCACCAGTCATGAATTTACCATCTAAAACAAAGATCACATTTTAAATTTGAGAAAGAAAAGCAAAATACAAAAAATTAAGAAAAAATTATTTTTAAAATCATTATAACATGTACGCCAACTAAAATTAAAAGATCTATGGAAAGGTACACACCCTTTCATTCATTCATTCTAAAATGAAAAGCTCTGACAACTGTTCATGTAAACAACATATTAGACATACTATGGATATTGGCCCATTTATGGTATACAAAATATTAAATCTCTTTTCATCAAAAAATGCAAAACTTGATTCAGTCTTAAATCTTTTTAAATTACAAATTGATCATTAATTCTTATAGACTCCTAAAAATAAGTGTGCAAAATATTTTTCAATTTATTTATAAATAAGAGTATTTTTTTCATATTTTAAGGCAATGCATTTCTTGAAGGAGAACAATATACAGTGGAACCTTGCATAACAAGCATAATTCGTTCTAGAGACTTACTCGTAATGTGAAACACTCGTTAAGCAAAACAATATTTCCCATATAAATTAATGTAAAATACGTTAATGTGTTCCATGCCAAAAAATACTCAAAATTTTTTAGATGTAACATTTATTATTTAACGAAAATTACTTACACATAAATTCTGAAGGAGCAAAATCATCCATATGTAGTTTATTATTTACGAATTTATGAAACATATCTAATTTCTTTACTAGAAACTATCTAGCGACATTTGTTTTTCTCGGCACTTCGAAATTTGCTGAAAATGTGTCACCATATTGTCTTTGAATAAATTTATAGTGCACATAGCCACCATCTTATCAGGGTGATACTTTGTAACTTACGATGCAACAGTCTCCCATGCTTTCATTTTTTTTATTGCATCAGAAGATTGTTTCTTTGCTGTTTCTTCGTCCTTCTCCACTGACAAACTCTCCTCTACAACTGCTTGCTGTGAAAGACACTGCAATTCTATTAGCTGTTCTTTGGTCAGCTCTTGGTTGTGCTCTTCCACAAGCTCCTCAATATCATTGTTATCCTCCAGTCCCATGATATTTGCTTCTCGAACCATCCATGACTACTCTTAAATACTTATTTTTCGGCCGTTGATGATCCTGGTGACGTGAAGAGGGGACTTCCTTCCCCGTCACTCGTTAAGCGAGCCATTTTTTTACGATTTATTTTGCTCGTTATGCGAGGTGCTCATTAAGCGAGGTTCCACTGTATTGTATACCATTAACAGAATGGTTCGCTATTGATGTTGTAAATAGAAAAAAGTAAAACTCCCTATGAACTTCAATTATTTTGAGTAATTTTTTAAAAACATTAGCAATGTTTGGAATGTTCATTTGAGGGGGAAATCAAATTTAAAGAATACAGAAACAAAAAAATATAATCCTTCAGATATTTCTTTAATCTACAGGCGAAATGGTCATTTGCTAGGTATTATTAGAGCTACATAAAAAGTGAGGTTTTTAATATTTTTAATTCCTGCAGAATCAAAAAGTTACAGTAAAAAACCGAATTTTCTATTCTTCACCTAATACAAACTCTAAAAGTCATCATAATCATCTCTAAAAATCATCACAAGAGCTTCAAAAAGCACCAACACTCTTGGGTTTATAAGCACTTCAAATTCTACCACTAAATGTAAAAAAGATGCAAATTTAAATACTCAAAGCTCAAATCTTTTTAAAAATAAAAATTAGTAGGTTCAAAAAGCAAAATGACTCTGTAATTATAGCACCTTTTGACCACACAGAGGTTTAAAAGTAATTTTAAAAAACTAATTTTTACCTTGCATCAGTTTGACAGTATATGGAATCAACAACAAAATTAAATAAAAAAAATTACATACCTTTGCTTTTCAGATTATTATCTGCCACATGTACATTTATCCCTTGATTGGAAATAAACGATAATGGTTGGGCAAAAGTAACAGTTTTTCCAAAGGCTCCATTCCCATTCTCAACGCTGAAAAAGAAAGTAAATGATTTAAAAGATTTTATTTTCAATGGAAACCCACACACACACAAAGTGCATTTAAATATTATTTGAAATTTATTTTGATTGCATTTTTAAATGTGCTCAGCAAAATTAAACCAATATCTTTATCTTACATACTTTATAAAAGTAAATAAATTTATGCCCAAGTGCCATACAAAAATGTTTGCTACAATATAACAATGTGTCAGCTTTATTTTGATTTTAAAAAGCTCAAAAGCAATCATTAGAAAGATATGATAAAGTTTTTTTTGTATTAAGAGATTAGAATTAAATTTATCCTTTTAAATTTAGGTACTGTGATAAAAAAAAAAATAGCATTACTCTCTTTATAACTTAGTTACTGCATTCTTAAAATCATAACTTAACAATCCATGAGAGAAAATTTACTATAATATGGAGTCCCTCAGATCTAGAATTTGAAAGCCCTGATGAGTTGACAAAGTTCATTATATTTCATATTGTCTGGATAAAATATTTTACAACACATTTCTTGGCAGTTATATTAAATCCACTGTCTATAGCAGTGATTCTCAACCTTTTAATGTCTACCCCCCCCCCTTTTGGATGACCTACAAACCCCATGCCCGTGTAAACCTAAAAAACATAAGTAACACTAGTAAACATTCTATACATATTTTTGTTAACCATCTTCCCCTCCCCCAGGCTGAGAACCACTGGTTCATAGTATATCTGACAGTCTTAAGATATTCAAATATAATTAAAAGTCAAATGAGAAATATTTAACTTGATCAATTCCGGAGAATATAAAATTTTTATAAAATCACTAAGCTTAATACTGAGATGAATGAATTCAATCAGTAAATAAAACTAAACCTTGCATACTTGAATGCAGAAAACTGTTTATACCACACTAGCCAATGTTTCTGTAAATACTTCAGTGTTTTCTGATGGTTATTACCAAAATATTTTTAGTTCATATTTTTATGCAAAGATCTACAAGGCTCATTTATGAATAAGGAGAAAAGAGAAATACATATCTTTAATCTAGGTGTTCTAAGCTAAATTTAAAAACTTTAAATAAATAGAAAACAAAATAAATTTTAAAATCTATCATGTTTTTCAGTAACAGCAAAGCTTCAAAATAATTATATGCTTCAGGAGTGAATGAATAACAGAAAAAAAGCACCTTACTGATTTAATATGTCCCTCAAGTCAAGGTTGCCAAATTTAATGAGTGATTTTTAATCATGACTTAAATGTGTTAACATCTGTTTTTAAAAATTAACTGATTTTAGTCTCGTTTTACACACATAATAAGCTAAAAAATTTCATTTCATTTACAGCCTGTTTGAAAATGTAAACAATGTTTCAGTTAAACTTCTACAGCGAAACAACAAGATAACTCATTTAAATTATATTTCTTTGTTCTAATTATATTAAACTCAAAAATTATTTTGAGACTCCTAAAAAAGGCTTGTGCAACAACATAGTTGGTTGATAAGACTTCCCAAGAAATTTAAAGTTACTCAAAATTTGTATTAGCATTTGCATGAGTAGTAGTTTAATCAAGTTCTTAAATCATAGGTAAAATTAATTAAATTAATTACTAGATGCCAAGCAAAATAAGCTATAAACTTTTAATCTTCAGAGAGTAATTTTATTCCCTCCCCCAACACACACATTTTCTGATTTTATATAAATTTGACAGACATACATACAATGTAATCAGTAACTTTATTTGAAATTATTCCTCTTTCCTATTCAATATTATTGTACTTATATTCAATTTATGAAAAAATTTTTGAATGGCCTTTTTTTCTTTAAATCATGATTTTCACCATCTCTGTTTTCAGTCACAGAGAAATATAAGAATGAAAGCTAAATACTGCTTCTAAACCAAGGAATAATTACATGAAATTAACAGATAGTTTACCCTTGATTATTTTTTGTTCCACTTTTAACTTCCATTTCATATCCATTGACATGCACTTTATCAACTTCCTTAAGAAGTCTATCAACATCCTCTTTAATTTTGAACTTGACAATTCTGCAAAAGTAAATTAACTTATTTTAATATTTTTTTTATATAAGAGCACCACAAAGGTACATAAATATGACTATTACAGCCAACACAAAACAAAGAAAAACAGAAAAGTCAATGTTTAATCCCTAAGGCAAAAAAAAAGTATACAAACTATCAAAGAACACTTAAATATGTTTAAAATACTTAAGTATTCTTTCTGAGCATGACTGATTAGAACATATGAAAATTATATTTCACAACAAATGTCAAAATTCTATTTGTACCATGATCAAATTTATGACCACATGCTAAAACATATTAGTATAAAATAACAAACATTTAAGAGATATTTAATAGTATTTCATATAATATGAAAATTAAAACAGTGGTTTCAAATTAAACTACTATAAAAGCTTATAAAAGCTTAGAGAACATTGTCAGGTTAACATTTAAAATATTTTCTTAGAAAACAAAAACAATTTACCTTTCAGTTTAGAATTGAAGTTCATGCTAAATTCAATACATAATAGAGACATAACAAAGAAACTAGAAGTTCAACTAATTTACATTATCAGTCAACTAAGTTATATAAAAATACATAGAGTTCAAGAGAAGGCCATAATTCTGCTCAGAAGGGTGAGTGAAATGGCTACACTGCAAATTACTCGCCCATGCAGCCAAACTAGAATAACTTGCTAAGTTTGACAGCATTGTTTTTGACAAATCCTTAGGATGTTGGTCTCTTTTAGCAAGTTAAAATAACTTTTAAAAATTATTTCCATCTATATGTTACAAGACAGGTAAAGGAATGAATTTACAAAAAAAATTGCACCATTATATGCCCCTGCTCGTTAAAAGAACACAAGTTTATTAATAAAGTAAAGGATAATTTTTTTTTATATATATTTACTTTGAGAGGTTTAGAGTTTTTATTGCAAGTTCAACATAGAGGCAGATATTAAAAATATGCAAACAATGTTGGACTAACTATGATATGCCTCAAATAATCTAGTGATTTTAATGAGATATTTTAAAACAATAAAATTCTATCCAATTAAAAATACTCTTCAATATGAGTATATTCACTGTTTCATCATAATCCTCATAACTGTTCTAAAGCTCAAGACATTTCACCAAATGTATATGCAAAGCTGGTACATATGGTACAATTGCCTTTTTGTTTCATAACTTATTGATATACTATTATTTCTGAAAAAATAATTTACAAAATTGTGGAATACATCAATAAAGTAACTTTTGACCAATTTAAAATCAGGCTGCAACATCAATATAATCACACCAACAAGGGCTATGGGTAGTGATTACAATACCAGTATACCGGTATTTTGTACTATTTTGCAATTTCGTAAAACCAGTATTTGCTAAGGATAAATACCAGTATTTCAGTATTACTATTAATAATAAATATATTTATCAAAAGTTTTTAATCCAATTATTGGCCATCTACTGTTATTTGAAGTACGTATTTTTTTCATTGATGTGGCAGTACTAACATAAGTCATTTGCTGTCTCATTTTTGTTCTGTTTTGATTAGTGATTTCTATGCCAGTATTAGCTAAAAATGAGAAAAATAGTTACAAACAATGATACAAAAGTAATACAAAAAATAGATTTATTCAAAACCGTCAGACGAGAGACCGAAATGTTAGAAGATAAAGGACTTAAGACAAATAGTTAGCGTAAATATATCACTCAATATTAACAGTACTACCATACAGCATAGATGCAGAAAGTGTATTTTTAACTGCAGGTAATTTGTGCACAAAAATATATTCCCAGCTTAATGACAGTTTGATAGATGCATTATGTTTTTCACGATCACATTTCAATAATATGCAGTTCAAAAATTAGTTTTTTTTTCTTTAATAATAGATATTGTAAAATAAACAGCAAAACAAAATTTTTATGTGATATTTACTCTTCTCAATAATAACAACACTAAATATTTTCTTATGTCATTGTATTGTAATACTACAGTGATTTTTTATTTATATTTTTTGTTTCTATTGTTATAAATTATTATTTTACACCTATTATTAATAATATTTGATTATAACATTAGTTCCTTTATTTTATATGTGCTCATAACAAAATTTTTTACATTTTTATTTATGCATTTTTTGTAAAAATTAATATGGCAATGAAACAACTGTGCTTTGATATTTTTTTTTTGAAAAATTCCTAATACCCTTAACCCAGTATAACGTTTGAAAAAATACCAAATACCAGTATTACAATCAGTAGCTATGGGCAATAATCAGCTGCTTTTATCCAATAAACCAATTCAATTCATATTAATAATTTGGCTTCAAGAATCGTAGTGGTTAGCACATTGACTTTTGCCACAATGGGTACCCAGTTCTAAAACCAAAAGCACCAATGAATGCCTTCATGTCTCTGTCAGGTATGGCACATTTAATTTGTAAGTCAGAAAGTCCCTTCATGTGGTATGTGGGTAGAAAGAGGGTATGAGCCCATGAGATGTCACCCCTAGGGTTATTTGTTAAAAACTGAGGTGACACCAAGGGGTGGTATTGATTTACCAATATGGTATCCCATTCAAATAGGTAAGAAATTTTGCATTATCATCAAGTAAATGTGAAAAAGACAACGTGCTTGCCACATTCACAGAAAAAAAAAGATTAACAATGGCAAAACAAAAGAGACTGGATGCACTTAATTTTACTAGTTAAACTCAATACTACTATATTTTATTAGATAGACTTAATGTTATTTTTAAGTTCATCACATAATCTCACAAATCAGGCAATAAAAGATTGTAAATTACAGTTTCACAATTAGAATATCAAGGTTGCTTCCCAAGATTCCTCTATTAGTTAGAAGTTACATCAATTAAGTAAACAGGTCAGTTTTCAAAAGTTTGACTCAAGAAGAGGCAAATCCAATATGTTTCATGAATATCAGAGGCACCTGTAGTTCCTAATATTCATTGTCCTAAGAAGTGTAGGTACCTTTACTTGCCATATGTTATCTGATCACCTAAAAATATTTTCTTCAATCGCAATCCTATTCCATAGATTTAAAGAAGTGAAAGGATTGTATACCCTGTATCTGGCTCATTTGCTTTGACCTTTACAGGGATAGGTGGAAAAAAAAAAAAAACATGATCTGTTTTCATCTTTCTTTTGCAGAAATGCTCTATGTGGTCCGTGGAATGAGATAATTATTTACTATTCATAATAAAAAGGACATATAAGTATACTTGCCACAGAAATGGAAACCAGAAGTTTAACCTGAGCTCTCTTTCCATCATATCAGGTTACACCCAAGGCCTTAATTTTATTGTTTATCACGGTTGGTTCCCACACACACACACACTATGATATGGTTTATGTCAAAAAAAGATCAAAGGCATGTATAAAAAAATAATACTGTGATTTGTTTTTTTCTGCTGCTGTTTTTTTTTTTTTTAAAGTACTCTGAGAAGATTTGAAATAATTTGAAAAATTATAAATTTTAAACCAACATAAGTCTAGCCAGTTTAAGAAACTGTAGAGAAAAAGATATGAAACTCAGCACCAAAAAGAATATGAAATCCCGTTAGCACTTACAAAATATAGCAAATTTGCTTCAGTGCTCATTAATTAAAAAAGAAGAAGAAAAAAGGAATAAGAGTAAGAAGCAGAGAAAAATTACTATTCTAACTTTCCAAAAATCACATTAAAGATTACTTACGCATATCCCAGTGGGCCATTGCCATGACGGCAAAAAACATCTACTATTTCTCCATATCTTGAAAATACTTTTTTTAATCTATCCTGTAAGAAAACATTTACATAATATATAGTGCTGTACATTAAGCCACATAATACTTTATCTCATCCATCATGGATGAATTTTTTTTTATATTATTAAAACAAATATTTTAATAAGGAATTTTAAATAAAATTTTTAATTATGATATAAAAATTTCAAAATTAAATTTTATTACTTTTTCCCTGCTGATACATCAATAAGGACAAGATATGTTAACCCTAATTTGGGGTTTGTATTTATTATTCTATCATTCCATGTCATCATATTATGAAAGGGCTAAACTAAAAATCTCTAGAACATTTATAAAAAGGTCTGAAATTTGAATAAAACTATAGCAAACAACAAGATATAAATCAATATTCAACACCTGACAATTTGATCCAACTGATTACTAATCTACCAATATCAAAATAAATGCAAAATTAGTAGACAAAAAATATAATTATCAGTATCTAACCGATTACTGATATAACAATATCAAAATACATGCAAAATTATCAGATATAAAATATAATTATCTGTATATCAGTTCAAAGAAAAATCAAAAAATAATCTATGATAGGCAGAATAACTATTTCTTATGCCCCAGATGAAATTACATTGAAACAATAAGTATATCTCCAGTACTTGTGATACAGAAACCAAAATAATGAATACTAATTTTAGAAGGTATAGTTTTAGAAGGTATACTAATTTTAGAAGGTAATTTTAGAAGGAAGTTTAGAAGGTATAAGCAATTTAACCACATGGAATATAAGTGCAAGTTTGATAATTAAAAGGGCTGAAAAAATATCCTTATTCATAGCAAATTTAGTTATGCTAGGGTGCCAATTTCTGATTTACAAAGCTTGAAATCAATTCTCCCCCCCCCCCCTTCCCCTCTGGGTGCACCACTGACATGAACAGAAGTTTAAGAAATGAAATTAATGATTTAGATAAAAAAGCAAGACAACTTCTAAAAAATCTTTAAAACAGCTCTTCAATTGTTGTATGAAAATATATCTATGTTGATAGTTATGATCTATTTATAATACACTCGAACTATTTGACTTATAAAGAAGTATATCCAATAAGAAATATGTAGTCTTCATACAATGATTTCATTTATAAATATATCTGCTGCCTTTTGCAAGTTATAACTGAATTGTTTTGGGAATTTCAATGAATCAGAACAATTTCACAAATCAAATTTCAATTTAGTCCTTAATTTACATCTTATCCTAGAATTTTTAATCCGAAAATTTAGTCTTCAGATACACAAAAAAGGCATGCAAAACATTCAAGAACTTAAGGAATTTAGCATTTTCTTCAAACAGGTTGAGTAAGTACAGATTTGTTACACAGCTCAAAGCGAACAAGCAGGATTTTTGTTCCTAACTATACATAATTTTACCAAGTTCAGTCAGTTCTTGCACTTTTGTTGTAACAGTACCTTGATGGTGAACAATAGTTTTATCAACGGCAATTTTGCTAAATCGTGTGAACCTTAATACTGTCAGGATAAGGGGAAGAAAGAATTTTAATCACAAAGTACAGCAGAATGCTATTAAAATGTAAGTTCAAAAAATATTTACATTGCTTAAATAATGAACTTACAGAAAAATGAGAATTACTAACTTGTCTTCAAGTACTATTTCAATATTCATTTTATTAGAATTTCGATAATTTTTACAGCTTGGAATAAAACATGCCCATTTCTGCCTCGTTTTGGATACATCGAAATTCATAATTTGTAGCGCTTAGGAAAAAACGTACAAACCCCCTTGATAAATAAAATAATATTCTCTGGAGTCTGATAACCCAATTATTAGTGAAAAATTACCTTTACTACATAATTTGTTTGAACTATGTTTATTTAGCAGACCGGGAAAATGGCCCGATGATATCGAAACGTTTTCGCTAGAAATAACAAAATTCATATCATGCAATTCTGAGTGTGAGAAATACATTGATAGAAGCGAATTTTAAAAAATTACAAAGCTTTCTCGATACATTACGAGATTATGAGAAATTTATAAGTAGATCTCCACACAATTTAGGCACCTGTCTCGCCCATGAATGATTCAAAGGTATTGCATAACAAATTTAATAGTACATATGAGAGTGAAAAAATTCTCTTATTATAAATTATAACTGACGTCAAAATAAAGAAATGAATAATCGTGCAACGCAAATTAAGAAGAAAAGTCGTACTTCATCTTCAGGAAAATCATAGTGCTTTTAACACGGCACACGTGGTTTATTACCTGATTAATAACTTTAGGTAAATGTCCAACATAGACATCAAAAGTTTGTATACGGGCCTTTTTTTCGTTTTCTTTAGAGTTCATTGCAATTCTCTAATCACACATCAGACAACTTTCCACAGAACTACAAAACAGTGCAGCGCTGGTACCCCATTGCACATATTACGCAATCAAAACAATACGGCATTGCAAGTCGATCTCGATAGTGTTGATAGTGTGACATTTCGATTTGCTTTCGCTTCGCGCCAGGCAGTTAACTGGATCAACCCATGGAAAATTGAAATTTTAAGGCTAACTGGTTGAAACATTCCCCCAAAGGTCAGACACTGCCAAACCATATCCATACCAACCATGATCTCTTGATTCCTTAAGGTTATATTTATGTAATGACCGTGAAAGACCATACTAACTCGACGAAAAGTGTGTCATGCATAAAAGAAATGACAAAATTGTGAAACAATGATGCATCGAATAAAAAATTTACTACGCAGAACAAATAGTTTATGATGTATGAATACTGAACATAAATAATAACTTATTGGAGTCAATGAAAAACCTTACGTTTTATGACACTTCTGTTTGTGTTCTAATGCCGAATATGAACTAGACAATGTAAGCATAAAGAGCAAGATATCCTTATAAAAAAACTTTACAATGCTTTAAAATTTTATTTATTTGTGAACGGGAAGTCCGAAATCAAGATGTGGGAAAGAAGTTATTGAAAATTAGTGAGCCTGCGTCCACATGTCTAATACCCGAAGAGTTTTAAGTGGGGGTGTGAATTGTACCACAACACTGACAAGAATAGCTGGAGCACTGCCAACCTTTCATTCTCTTCCTTTAGATATCCTTCTGCTGCTCTGTAAGTTGTCTGAAGTAAAGTGGATGGAAAGTTAATCATGTAATCAGACATTGTATATGACGTTACGGCGCAAAACAAATAATTTATGATTTTATTTAAATTTTCGTATTGCTGCAATACGTGCCTTAGAATGAGATGACTCTAAACACAAGTACTGTGAATGAAATTATTGAAAATTACTTTTTTGCCAATCCTATATTTACAAGCCTATGTTACTATACATTATGAAATGTTACGCTAAACAACAGCTAGAATAAAATCTTTTTATTTCCCAGATATCTTTATTAATGGCTCTGAATGATCTTGCATACTCAAACAATGTGTGTGATAATGATGAACTTTGACAATAGCTTACGAAAGTGGGTGAAAATAATTAAATTTTATAATGTTGCTATTTATGCTTTGTTTATGATCTGATGAATATAAACAATATTAATTTGATCAAATTCATTAGACAATGAACGTAAAACAAAAGCATATCATGTACTTTTAGTAGTATGCAGAAGAGTTTACAATGCTTAAAAATATGCCTCATTTGTGAACATGATCTCTGAACTCAAGTAGCATAAAGGAAGTTATTGAAGATAACTTTTTCCCCCCCAGCTTACGTCAGCAGATCTATTGACTTACATATTGCAAAGTCTTAGGCCGTTTCACAGCTGAAATAAAGACAGCTTGATAGTCATCTAAATTAGATATCCATTTGCTGCTGTGTAAGTTGACTGCCTGAAACGAAGTGGATGAAAAATTTCCAAACCATTTGACTGGCTGTGGATGACTGATTCCATATTCACAATGACTTTCCCAGATTTCCTTGTTGATCAATGAAAAATTTTAATTTCTTTTGTGCTAAAATTAGTGCTCTATTCATGCACAAAAATGAAACAACGGGACTTTGTATTAAAAATTATAGAGCAGATTATATCTATTTGATGTATGAAAAACATTTTACAATGCTGCAATATGTGCCTAGTAATGGACATAAATGTGGTACAACTCTAAACTCAAGTGGTGTATATTAAGTTATTGAAAATCATTTTTTTCCTCGAGCCTATATTTATATGCCTATGCACCTGGAAAAGGTTTTTAATCCCTTTAATATCTTTATGTGATTGCTGTGAAAGACTATAGATACTCAACCAAAGTATCTGTTAATACTGAACATAAACAATGACTTGATGAAAGTCACTGAAAAATATTAAATTTTAAGATGCTGCTATTTGTACTCAATTCATGAATATGAACAAATTATCAGGACATTGTACCTGTGGTTCCCTTTTCTGAAAAGCCTATGCTTACAAACCTTCATTTATTCATTCTTTTCCTGATAAATCTAAATTATTACACCTTCTTCGGCTGGAATAAAGACAATACATACTCTTCAACTAGGTATCTTTCTTTTGCTATGTTAGTTAATTGTCTGAATCGTTATGGATGAAAAATTTTCGAACCACAGAATTGGCTGTGACTGACCACTTCCGTATCCAATATTTTCTGGTTTACCTAGAGTTCCTTATAAATCGTAGAAAAAAATTAAATTTTCTGATGCTCCTATTTGTACTCTCTTCATGAACAAAAATGAGACAATGAGGCATTGCATATAAAATGATAAAGCACTTGAAATATTTTTTTTATATATATGCAACATTTTTTGGAGTTACAATACGTGCCTTAGTTGTGAACTTGAAAGAGATAACTCTTAAAATAATTCAAATAAAGTTATTGAATTTTTTTTAGCCTGGATTAACATTCCTTCGGGCTTGGACAAAGTTTTAAGCTTGATTTTCTTAATTCAGACGGCCTTCTGTTCCCAACAGGATTGACTGAGTAGCGCTAACTAGAAGAAAAAAAATCCATACTATGGACTCACTCAGAAAATCCAGTTCCCTGCCCGAAATGATCTCGTGATATCCCTAGACTTCTTTATGTTGTTGTTGTGACGTATAAACTTTTACATAATTTGATAATGGTGAACATAGACCTAATTTTAGAAGTAACTTAAACATTTTTATGAGACTACAGTTTCTGCTCTATTTGTTTGTATAAATGAGAGAACCTTATTGGTAAAGTAATTGTAAAGTAGGAATTGAGACAATGTGTTAACAACATTTATTTGAAGGACAACTTGTGTATTTTTATTTTTTAGTTTGTTGTAGTGTTCTTTTTCGTGTTTTACTATGTCTTGTCCAAAGCTATTTATACTACTAAACTGCAGTGTAATAATATGCGGTGTTTCCTGGCTACGTCAACAGGTATTACAAGTTCAGCCGAATTGACCAGTCGGGCGAGGTGAAAGGAGTTTAGGCCTATTCACACTGCCTCCAGAGCGTTACGTTGCGATACTACATTGACTCCAAGATTATTGACATGACCTGTGATTGGTTTGATGCATCACATAGTAAATTAATTGAGTTCTTTGACTGGTTTAAACTTTTAACGCTTACGCTACGTAATGCACCGGATTCGCTGTTAACAGGCAGTTTTTCACCCTGCGTTCTTCTGGCAAGAATTTACGGCTTCGACCACGGACTGGATGGCACGTCGTTACTCTAGGTTTACGACGCACATGACAAACATTTCATTTTTATGTTACCCATGTTAAATGAATTGCAGAAGCAAAATATTTCTTTATAATTGTCCTGTGTAATCCATTTAATAGTTTTTATAAATAAATGTGTTTTTTGTATAAACCGTTTAGTGGATCTTAATAGATTGTAAACATCAGGGATCTGCTTGACCCGAAACATTGTGCACGCAATGTGAACGTTTACAAGAGTTTGTAAAACAGAGCCTTGGACATTTACGGTAGGGGACCTACCACACAACACCCTCAATATATAAGTGTTTCTTCGTATTTTAGCCCAAAAATAGTTCTCTTGAAAATGTAAGCAAAAAAATGTTAAATGATATAAAGTTTCAAAAGTAGCACGTATACGTCGGACCATCCTACTACTGATGTTTGACCAACGTCGGTAGGTTGCTCAAACGTCAGAGTCGGAATTCGACTTTGAACTCGTCGAAATTGACTGGGGACCAACGGCCACCTTCTAAATCTATACCGACGTTAGTTAGCTGTGTCGAATTTCGCTTTTCACCTACCTAAAAAGTTATTTATCTTAAGATTTTTAAAACTGTTAAGTTTTATACCTTCCTTTTTTTTTGAGAGTGGGGATGGAGTATTTTTATATTTAGAAAGTCAGTATAAATAATGAGATACGAGATTATGGATATCATCCATTACAGAAATCTTTTATAAGTATAAGATAGTAATTATAATTTATTTTCATTATTTGATAAGTTTTTTTTAGCTTTCCAGCTTGCTTTTTTTTAAACATAATTTGTGGCATTAGGAATCACCCAATACTGTTGTCTTCTGTCGTCGTCGGGACAGTTATGCATGGCGACGTTGGTCCGACAACAAATCCATTGGCTCAGTGGTAGGTCCGTCGTAGTTATGCTATATAGTCCCCCTCCGGTGACAACAATCGTGAGACCGACTTTAAGGTTGCCGTCGCGGGGAAGTCGATTCTCGAAATGACGTGTCGAGGATAATCATGAGCATTACGCACGAGCAGTATTTATCGCTCTTTAGGCATTAAGAAAATTATGAAAGTTTTAATTATTTAGGCTTTTAGGAAACCAATGCATGTTTCGAATTCTATTTTCATGTAATCAACGTATTTTAAGACTTTAAATCCAGCATCATACTACTTACTATTTCCCGAAGTTATGGGAGGGAGTTTCAGAAATCCTCAATAAAATTTAGAATCATGTTTACTTTTATAAATATTCGATCAAATAAAAATCTATTATTATAGATGCGGATTTCTGAGTGTTTGGGATTTTTCAATTGCTAATTTTTTTCTTTCGTCAAATGAGACGCGATCTTTTTCGGCAATTTTGTGTTTATTTAAAATATTAAGTGTTGTCAGTTATATTAATAAATAATGCAAAAATAAAATAAATGGGCTTTCAGAAACCGATGACAGCACGAATAATTAATGAATATTACACTACTGAAATAATGTTTTCAATTATAGATTTTTTTTTATTGCGTATAATGTACAGAGTCGATTCTGCCACACAAATGCACATTTCCCAATTTTCTTTATTTTTAAATTAAAAACTACACAATTTACATCTGACTAACCCGGAAATCAAAGATGTAAAACTCTTTTTTCCGGACAAACTTGTTGACCTCTATGTCACCAAAACATATCAGGATTTTCTCTTTGAGATGCGTTGATCTGTATTATTTTTCCCAGGTAATTTCAAAGTTACATTCTGTCACACACAACGAAATAAAGCAGTATGAAGGACAAACATTGGCCCAAAACGTGTTAAGAAGATTGTCAGAATCATTTGTCTCTAATAATTTGTGATACACGCTCTAATAAAGAGAGTGTGACTAGAAGGGTCCCTACTGAAGCAAAATATAAAGAAAAGGATAGTTAAAATTAGCCTCTATGTGTTTAAAAGATAGCGAGAGAATTTTGGCTCCTGTGTCTATAAGAAAGCAAAGTACCACCTGTAGCAAGATAAAGAATAGCAATATTAGGAAGAAAAAATCTTTAAAAGCATTTACAAGATAATCAGAAAAATTTAACCTTTGTAACTAAAATTACCCGAAGTTAGAAAACGCAATCAAGTTGTATCGCAGACCGATATTGGCCCAACACGTATTATCAAGTTAGCCAGAATGAATTGGAAAAGGACGGTCATTTATTCACCCGAGACATAAAGTCTCTAACATAAGATGCAAACTTTCAAATAAAAAAATGCATTTAAGAACAGTAATTTCTTAATAATTTAAATAGAAAAAGAACGTTGCCTTGTTTATCTTAGCTAGACGTAAAGTCTTCGGACAAAATGTCAAGTAAGGGATATTGATTCCATGGTATCTTCTCATAACCCTTTAAGTTGTTTTGCAAATAATGTATACCCTTATCAACGTGCATCTGAAATTTTAGAACTCTCTTTCGGGAACATTTTAGTAATACAATTTATTGGCGTAAAGGGGTATAACAAATTTCCCCAAAATACTTTCACGCCTTTAAAGCAGACACCGAATTCTGACGCTGAATATGCCATTGATATGAATTTAAAAAAATCCTTAAGAAATTATGGTCTCGAAATGTGCGCGGGAAAGATCCTTTTATCCCGTATGCAAACATTCCAGGATTGTCAACGCTTTTAATCTTAACCTTTTAAGCAGACATTTTGCTATAACAAGATCATGTTGCTCTCACAGAAGAAAGAAAACTTTCTTATAGAGAGGAAATTCATCCAAGTTCCATTAATTTCTTTCTTTCCAGCAGACTACCTTTTAAGATCAAAGGATGCTTCCTGGCTGTTGTTCCATTTTATTTGAGCCCAGAGAAGCTTTCATTTATTACAGTTTCGATGCAAACTAAGTCATATTCTTCCAAATATATCCTGAGAAAAAAATTTAAACAAACAATTTAAAGGATATTATGTTTGCCTCTCAACTTTCGATACTTTCGGGATTATTCTACAAATGATGGAATTAAATATTGCTTCAGAGATAAAATAAGTTCTATTACAGCATAAAAGCCCTGAATCAGATTTTCATATAATGAAGGACTTTAAAATAGAAGTATTTAAGGTTTCTAAAACATAAGTGACAGTTTGGATCCCACAATAGTCACAGGTTAGGCATAAACCAAGTAGATCTCCAATATCATTACAAAATGATGGTCTATTTTCAGGTTATTTAAGTACCCACCGAGGCGTGTGAGGCAACAGGATTTTATTGTCCAGTTTACCTCGGACATTAGGTACTTGGTGAGGGAAATGTGGTCACCAATAGCCTTTTACGCATTTGTGAAATTCAGTTCTCCCCACTGACGGATTTGAATATGCAGGAAAAAGCGCAGGATGAGGATGCCGAGTAAACAGAGATCGCGAAGGGTTGTTCTAAGTGCTCAGGAAAATTAACACGTGCCGCGATGCCCCGTACAACAAAAGGTTTGTTCTGTGATAGTTCAATTGGCAGCAATCTCTTTTATGTCCCGGAGTATTTGCGAAAACGCGTCTTTGATTCGCTGCACGGTCTATAGCACCCTGGTGTTAAGGGATCTAAGAAATTGATCGTGGGCCATTATTTTCGGGCATCACAAAGCAAAGATGTGGCCGCGTGGTGTTCGACGTGCACCCCATGTCAGAGAACAAAGTTGCAGGTCCTCAGAAAGGCACCCATAGGAATGTTTCTTCCCCCGGGTTCGCGTTTTCCGCATATTCATGGGTATTTGGTAGTCCATTGCCAAGTTGCAATGGTTTTCAGAATTGCCTTATGGTAGTGGACCAGTTCACACGGTGGCCGTAGGAAGTCGCGATACAGGATGTTTCTCCGGAGACCGCCTTGCTGTTTAACTGGGTTGCGCAGTTTGGGACACTCCAGAGTGTTACGACAGACTCGAATGGACAATTTGAGTCTGGTTTATTTCAGGGGCTGTCCAGAATGCAAGAGTCTGCAGCATCCGCACATATGCCTACATTCCCAGGGCAAACGGGATGGTCGAGCGATTCCACTAGTCAATCAAACAAGCCCTGGTGTGTACTGTGGAGAAATCTCGGAACTGGATTGATGCGTTTCCGCTGGTGCTCCTTGGATTGCGGAGCGTGTTGCGGGGCGACTTGGAGGCTTCAAGCGCTGGCTCACCTTTGGGAGGCGAATGCGTCTACCCAACCAGTTTTTTCTTACAGGTCAGTCGGACTATGTGTCCAGATTGTCAAGGCTTATGGAGCAGCTGAAGCCGACAAATCCAATGTGTCATGGTAGTAGTCATCAGACCCATGTGCTGCCTGATCTCAATTCCTGCACTCACCTCTCTATGAAGAGAGGCCCTTTAAAATGGCGATGGAACAGGACTCACCAGGACAAGTCACGTTCCTGGTGAAGAAGCGTGGGCTGGACGGTTTCCTTGTCGATATGGACAGAGAGGAGAAAAACATCTGCCTGAGCCGATTGAAGACAGCATTTGTGATGTCGGAAGCCCGGCAGGGCGAATCATCCCCTATCGCAGAAGATATGACAGCACCGTCAAGTGCTGTCAAGTAACCCTATTGGTTTGGTTTGGAGCGCTACGGTCATTTTTTGCTACACGAGGGCTAATTAGACCGACTAACCCTATTGGATTCGATCACCTCATTGTTAACCTATGGAGAAAATGTGTCTACTATTGACAGCTTCATAAATGCTGATAATCCAATAAAAAAGGTCGGCATTCTCCCAGTATGTGATCTACCACCAATAGTTAGTTGTCTGACAGATGGCGCCACTAAAATTGGTAGTTACCGGGCTAAGTCACCCCAAGTACTGACCCTGACCGATGCTGCTTCACTTTTTGTAAACAAACAGCAGTTCTGAAGATATTTTAAATTTGGTTTGCCAATTACTAAGCTAATTATTAGCCGATTTTAATAAAGTTAGGCTATTTATGATCGTCTGAGAGTACGTGAGAGAAATTTTGAGTTAGATTTTAGTTTCTATGGGATTTTTAATGACAAATTATACTGTAAGTGTTTTCTTTTGCAAGTAGATCGCAAATCAAAAGTTACTTTTTATTTTTTGACTTTCCTTAATTATTAGACCCTTTAGGTTTATTATTTTGCCTGGGGACATGAAAACTTTAATTTTTTAGTTATGGTTACGCGTTTTTAACCTCTTATTAGCTCTGAAACAACCAATTTAGCACTCTACAGAAAGTAAACAACCGCAACTTCTCGGAAAGCGTTAACTTTTAAATTAGTGGTTACTTAGTTAATTTAAGTCCAATTATAATTATTTTAGGCTTTTCTTAAAGGTCTAAACATTTAGAAGCTAGTTTTTGTACTCCTAATTACATCCCATTAAGTTTTTACGTCGTTTTTCCCTGTTAGCTCCTGTTCACATTGCAGTCCATTAGCGTTAGCGTTAAATTTTAACCAATCATGTAGCTGAGCGCTATGACATCATCCGTTGATTCACGTATCATCATCATCCGTGAACGCTCCGTTGACCATTTACGCTTGCACTAACAGATTTCTATGTGAACAGGGTTAGGGGACAGGGCTTTCAGGCCTTTGTGAACAGGGCCTTCAGGGTTAGGATTTAGCAGTACTTGCTCAACATAGTAAACACAAATACAAATATTACCATAACTTTACTTATTGTTGACCGGTTTTTCAATAATTTTAGGTTTTTTGTGAACACTTGTGAGTAATTAAGAGGATTTTAGAGTTCAATTTTAGTTTCTTAGGACGTTTTTCTGTTAGGGCTAAGTCACCCTCCCAAGTACTGACCCCGACCGACGCTGTTTCACTTTTTGTAATCAAACTACTCTCCAATGGAAGCAATTAATTTTGCCGAAGAAATTAAACTGTTGATTCTTATCTGGCTATGGCTCGATAAAATTCAGCGGCTTTCATATCGAAACGTGCGATAAAATAGCGCGGAAAACATATGACGGGAATACAACCAATTTTCGTGGCGTCATCGATGAAACAACTAACTATCAAGTGACGGCGTAATGAAAAAAAAAATGGATGAATCGGAAGTTAAGGAATGAAGACACCTCAGAGGGGTTTTGATGACATTCTCCAATCGGATTCTTTCCCCTTTAAAAAGCTAAAGGGGTAAGGGGGAAAACCTTTATTCCCGTACTGGCGCTACTGTATTTCTTGCAAATGCGTCAGATCTATAACAAATCTGATGTCTCGCTCGCTTGTTTCTATTTTGCGTCTTTGCGTCCTTCTAAAGCAGGCGAAGTGACGATAGATTTTCCTGCTCCTCGTTCATCTGATAAGACACGCCACTTGTGTTCTCCCTCCAACACGTACGCACAGTAAATTCTAGAATATTCTACTGATTTCCTTGTTTGTGTCAGACGGTTTAAAGATCTCCGCATTTGTGAATAGGACATAGACGCAATTGCCCCTGTTGCCTTGAGGCCTTATAGATGAGTGCAATGGCGAGTCCAAAATTAGGTTTAAAAAAGTTGTTTGCAATTTCATATCCTCTATTTACTTATTTTTTAAAAAACTTTTTTAACAGAAATTATTTTTGAGTACATAAAAACTTTGATTTAACCCCAATTATTGCATCGCAGAATAAATGGTTAATAACGCTAGAACTGGTCCCTTCCCCAGTTTGGAAGCGGCACAGTCGGGAAGGACATCGCCAAGGTACCTTCTTCGTCTCGGAGTCCATTTGTATTCGGCTTTCCCCGGATTTGACGGAGAACAGATCGCTAACGCCGGCCTAAGCCAAAACCGAATATAGATTCAGGCGGCAGCTGGGCGGTTTTCAAAATTTTTATGTTTGGTGTGACAGTGAAAAAATGCGGCAGTGCCGAATGTAGCAGTAAAAGTAATTATTGATTAGACTGAGTACTTTTTAGCACCATAGGTGATATTGAATTCGTCATGTAGTACATTGCGTCTTTGTTGTGATTCTTTTAGTCAAGAATTACTCTGGTTTGACATCACAAACTGATTTATTGATCACACACATACATAAATTATAACAATAACATATTTCATTAGAACAACTACACTTTGCACTAAATATAATCATAACTCGTACACTGCAATTATATTCGTTACCCTTAATCTATAAATAAAACTGCAATAACTCATCTTCAAATAATAATACCCATTATTATATCATCTTATTTACGCATTAGTAGACATTACATAATATAATCTCCTTATACAATTTAATTCACTATCGTGCTCTATATTATTCATTAGCATTAACGTCCCTTTTGTGAGAAGTAATTATATGGGACTTATGTGGAAAAGGGAACAGTACCTTTACTGACGATCGTTGTTTACCTTTTATTGTGGATACATGGCAGCAGACGCGGGGCTCCTCAATATTTGTGGACATGGGCATTTGTCGCAAGGCTTCCACACTTAATTGTTGTTGCGGACAATCAGGACTTGTTCGCAGTGCTTCCCGGTCATAAGGCGAATTGGGCGTCGGGAAATGGATGCAAGGCTCACCAGCTTTCTTTCATCATGGGCGTTTGGAATTGGTTGCCGGGCTCCTCAGTCTTGTATCATCATGGACGTCGGGAACTGGATGCAGGTCTCATCAAACTTTTATCATCATGAGCGTCGGGAACTGGATGCAAAGCTTATCAACCGTCTGCAGACTCATACATAAAGGCTATAACTCGGCCTCTACCACTCACTCATGGAGACTCACTTCTTACTAAGATAACTGTGAACTGACTGTCTAACATCAAATCTCAGACTCTCTTCTCTTAATTCTCCTTTCTTCATATCCTTTTTCATTAGTAATTTTTAGATACACCTTTTGCAATCTCTTATTGGTCATTTTCTCCCCCATTTCTATTTCTTCATTGGTCAACGGTTTCTGCTAGTTTCGTTTTTAACCAGTAACTGGCGTGGGCGTTATTTACAAATTCTCTTCTTTCTTGGCACTTAGGCCACGCACTCCCCTTTCCCCTTTAAGTCCTCTCCTCGAGCACATCTGTTTTATTGGCGTCATAAATTTTGCCTCACCGACTTCTTACTTTTTTACATCTGCCTTTATACTATCACTCCTTTAATTTTGCCTTTGCTTTCTCTTACATTCTAATCCCTGTTTCCCTGTATTTTTATCTCTTCCTTTCTGCACCTTCATTGCATATTCTTTCTCCTCGTTTACTCACCTTTGCCCTGTAAATTCCAACTATTCCGTCTCTCTATCGATTTACTCTCATGTCCCTATGACATCTGGCATCTCGTTTACAAGGAATTTACTTGGAAATGTATTATATGTTTATTTAATGTTATCCGTTCGGAGGTGAAAGCAGCGAACCCTTCGCATTGCTATGCACTCCGTAAACCATTCTACCTTGTCCTTGTTAATAGCGTTGCAGGAAAAGATAATCACCTTTTAGACAAATTTACTGATTAAAGATATTAATTTTAGCCGTTTCCTTAGAAAAGAACATTAACACACAAAAATCTTTTTTATGTTAACATATGGTTGTGATGCATTCAGAATAGATTTAAGAGGAGAACGCTAGCCTGCTTAAAAAAAAAGAAAAAAAGAGCGTACTTAAAAAAATATTCTTTCAATGAAGTGTCTATTTTGTGTATTTTGCATTTTTAACTGTCTCCGGGCGGGCTCTAGAAATTTCAAAGATGCTTAACCCCTTTACAAATTACCTTGTAGCGTCTTTGATTTAGATATTGTAACCGGGGATCTAATGACGTTTAAACTTCAGAATTTCAAACTGGTATGTTGTAGAACAGAAATGCAAATATACTGTAGATGTGTTATAGAACCAGCAATCAGTCTGTAAGCCAAACTAATACGTATCATCGTAGTGTTAAGAGTGCTAAAGTGCTGCAGATCTTCCAGTTCAATCACAGATTAGCAAATGTATATTTTTGAAATCTGTGTTTTGCATAAGAAGAAAGCATTTAAACAAAGAGAGCGGGGATTTTTTAACTTAAAAATGTTCCCTCACATAATTTTGTTATGGGGTATTTAATGAATGCCTATAGCTACAAAATCAAAAACTGTTTTTGGAAAAAATTATATAAAATTGGAAAGATTTTTGGAAAACATGTGCATTGTATTTAAAGGCTTGCCTTAGAATGCAGAAAACCGATCTAGATATAAACGTCTGTTATTGTGTGATTAGAAAACTGCCGACAAGAATATTACACGTAGTGTAATCACACACGAGGACTGGAGATGTGCGATGTCAATTGAATCAATAAGAGTCGAACTGAAAAGAGTTTCCTGTACATACGAAAAGTATGTCTAGAAAGTTGCATAGTTTATTGCTTGACATACACTTTGTACATAATATACATTCATAACTTACAAAATATTTACTGCTTGCAAGTGTAAACACATTTAATGGTCAGATGACGGTTGC
Organism: Dolomedes plantarius; assembly: GCA_907164885.2. Taxonomy (NCBI): domain Eukaryota; kingdom Metazoa; phylum Arthropoda; class Arachnida; order Araneae; family Dolomedidae; genus Dolomedes; species Dolomedes plantarius. The sequence continues at coordinate 132,471,163 of OU015498.1, forward strand.
GTCCTGGATTGAAATCCTTTAATATCATGAATGCTATGCACAGGAGTTCATCAATATTCTTAAATTTAAACTTTTTGTTAAAAGCACATTTTATAGTTAAAAATAATCATCGTTTTAAATTACTGTCACGTAGTCATTGAAAGTTATTGAGAATGATAATGACGATGCTCATATGAATCAGCAATGAAACAGTTCCATGATTTTCTCATTTTTTTGAGCTTGAGATAAACCTGCAGGGTTATGCTCTTCACTCCACTCCAACGCTTGGTCGTGAACACCCTCAGTGAGTTATCTTTTCGAATGAAAATTTAGTCCAACTTCACTGCAATTCGAACTCTATCAGTTCCATTCGACGTGCAGATCATCCAGTAGAGAGTATGAAGCAGCGTTTATCCGAAGTACATGCTGCACAAAACAAAATAGGGGTTATAAAAGGGTTTGAAATAGCGGAAGAAAGGAAGAGATGATTCCAGGAATGAACATATAAGTAAGACAAATGTAAATATAAATCCAAATATTAGCACGTAAATAAGGGTGAATATTATGCATATGATGGTTAACCCTTCAGCGGGAGCGCCCCTATACATAATGCAACATTTTCGTAATTTTGAATGGTTTCTTTTTATATGTAAGGTTTGAATGTTCTAAGCAGTTTCTATTTATAGCTACACCGTTTCTAATGCAGGTCTGATTTACTGACCCTTGTATTCCTTTCCATTCATTGGTACTCGTGATTTAACCGTGGTAAACCAACGATTATACTGGATTACAATACGACAAAAGCAGGAGTTGTTGTACTCGATCAAATGTGCAGCTATTACACGGTATCCCACATATCACGAAGATGGACAATCTCATTGCTTTTTAGGTTTTTGGACATAAAAGGAATCCATTCACAAGTTGTCCTTAGATCCAATCAACCGGACAGTTTTGAAATAGGGAGATTGTATCTGCATTCTTTGGCCTTTAATTATAAATATATCTCAATATTATAAAGATTTTATATCTTGTCATAAAGCGCAGAATTATTATTTTTAATTAAAAAAAAGTTTATTACAAAAGGAATAATCAAGGCTGAAAGACACGTTGCACTTTGTGCCACGCGCGCCTGCTGGTGTTCTAGAAATTGGTACGCCCGCTGAAGTGTTAAACGCTCTCAAGGCTGCTGTGTACTAACCCTATTGGTTTCGTTCACCCCAATGTTAACCTATAGAGAAAATGTGTTCGAGGATTGCCGACCTGGATTGAAAGATTTTTTTTATGATTGTACTCCGTGACAGAGAACGAAATTTTATAACTGGAAGCATTTTTCTCTTTTAAAAAAATGCAAATAATATTTTTAAATTTAAATTATTCGGGGAAAAAAAATCTGGTCTATTGTGTTTTAAATGCTCATAAATTCCTTTGGTGGACGACATTTATAAAATGAATCCTGTCGCAAGATGCAGAAAAGTTCAGGCTATCTGAAAATACCATTTTTATTGGATTATCGGCATTTGTATAGCTGTAAAAAGTAGGCACATTTTCTCCATAGGTTAACATTGAGGTGAGCGAATCCAATAGGGTTAGTACACAAGAAGCCTTAAGTGTAAGTAAGGTTTAAAATAAAGATTCTGAAGGCAGTGTTATGTTAGAAGCAAATAAGGGTCAAAGCAAAGATTTTTATATAGAGGAAATATAGATCAAAATAGTGATTAGCTGGTGAAAAAAAAAAGAAAGAAAAAAGATGAAAATATAGATGATTTGAAATTCGAGCAGCTGAACTTATGTGTATTAAAATAGAGATTTTACAAACTTTGCTATATCAGATGTGAATATGGATCAAATCTTAGATTAATAGAATATACGTGCTGTTAGTTATTTCGTTTGTTTTTCTGACATTGTCTTTTTCATATAGCAATTTTGCTATGTTGTCTTTTGAAATGTGGACACTGAACCCTGGAAACTGCCATGCAAATCAAGTGAAATATATTCTAACTAGCTGAAAACCAGTACTTCGCTACGGAGTACATTCAAATTAAATACAGCGGCTAATGTATGCAATTAATGCCAAAAATATGTTTAAATATATGTATAATAAATACAACGATCAATGTATGCAATTGATGTAAAAAAACGAAAAAAAATATTTATAAAAATAAATCGTAAAGGATATTTTTATAGACAAAATAATATAGAAGAAAATATTCAAATTTAATCTAATAGGACATACTAAAGAATATAGTACAGTTAATATAGTACAGTTTAAGGAACATATCTTTTACTGTATTTTAATATCTTTTTGGATAATGTCCAATCGTCTGCCACATTAGCAAGAAAAGAAAAATATTTTTTTGTCTATTTCGTTGTTATGGACGTGACGATAAATTTATTTAAAGTACCAAAAAAAGAAATCACGTGATCAGCATTTATTAAATTAAATTCTAAAAATGAATCTTTAAAAATTCACCAAAATTCAGAAAATGGAGGTAAAGATATGAAAAAGAGTTCATTTTAAAGGAATTTTTATGGTCTTTCTCGTGATATAAATTTTATGACCCTCAAATTATTATTTTAAATGCAAACTTAAAAAAAGTTACAAAAACAGCTTAAAAATTTAATGTAAAAAAATCTAAGAATTTTTCAAAAATCTTTCTTAGTGCACCCCTACACTATAAGAAGAATCGCCATGCAAAATTTCAGCCCTTCAGGTTCAGGGGTTTGGTCTGTGCGTTGTATGTCAGTGAGTCAGTGAGTCCGTGAGTCAGTCAGTTACAGAACTGTTTTATATACTATATAGATAAGACTGCCCTTGTGGCATGTGCTAATCGTGCTATTCGTTTTTTAAAAAAAATCAAGGGAGTCTATTAAAAAAATCAAGTGAGAACGGGATGTAACGGTTTTATTTAATTTTCATAATGCTCGCGATTTTTGATTTGCGTACGTGTGAAAAAAAAAATGTCGTCTTTTATAACCTCTCTTTTATTTATCTGTCTTAAAACATGGTATAAAATATGGTTTTACATGACATTAAAAACTTTATTCTAAGTTTTCTAAAATGAATTGCTGTTTTCTTCCAAAAACAGAAATTTTATCGTAGTCTTAAAATCTCTACGAACACAATACAATATTTTATGATTCCTTTAAACTTTCTAAAGTATATCAAGTTGGTTAGTACCAGTGAAAGAGGAATTACAGAAAAGTGTTTAAGATTAATATCGTTTTAGACAACCTTAAGAATTATCAATAATTTTATTCAGTTGCTTTCAGTAACAACTTTTTCGCTTTACTGTTTCAATGAATAGACTGCATACTTAATTTTTGCAATGAAATGTATATAGGATGGGTAGAGGCGCCGAAGTTCATTATAATGAGCCTTTGTGCAATTCATAAAATAATGAAAGTAATTTGAAAACAGAGAAATTTAAAAATTGAAGGCCTTATTTGAATAGTGTTGCAACTCCACTTTAAAAAAAAATGGAGTTAGCCTCACTTTCATGTTCATACAAGTCATTTCTATCTTATTTCTAAACTGGTGGACCTCTAGCTTATTTCTTCTGCCAGCAGAGGACATTACAAATCAGACTTCAGCAGTCATTTCTCAGCACTCATTAGACTTTAAGGCTCTGTAATTCAAAATGAATAAGAATGGAGTTGGACCACTATTCAAATAAGGCCTTCAATTATTAACCGACCCCAGCGTTAGCCTATACGGCATTATAAATCCGAAAACCAGTCGCTACGTAGCAATACTTGAATACGCAGTCGAGGGTGAATTTCACCTGTTCGGGTTATTAGTATGGATCTGGGCGCCGGACGGACAGTACAGATCTGCCGACCAATTATGGCAACCCCGGACCCTTTGAAAAAAGAGTAAAAAGTCGATTTTTTTTCAATTACTATAAAAATGTAATTAAAAGAAACTTATTTATAAGCTCAAAATTCCAAAGAAATATAAATCTCTTACTTCTTCATAAAGGTAATCTACAGGACGACTGTTGATGGTTACATTCAATACCGGATCGCTCATTCGAAATACTATGATGTATTCTAGAGCCATACTGCTCTTGAATCCTTTCTTCTGTGGCGTAACTCTGATAACATTCTAGAAAAGAAAGAATAAAAAAAGAACGAGTCAGTGGTTTGCACAATACCACCAAACAAACTTTTCTGCATATCTAAACTCGGATGTCAAACATTTTTAACCATCTTTGTTTGGCCATAACGATATCTAAACAACTTTTGTCTCCCAGAAGTTGTTCACGGGGATGAAAAATTCACCCAGACTATAGCATTGCCACAAGAGTCGTGATGATCCTCAAAAAATTGCCTCGAAGGCACACCCCAGGGCAGAGGTGGGGAACCTTTTTACCATTAGAGGCCACATGTAAATTAGGTATTAATAAAGGGGGCCGCATAAGTTGATGTACCTATAAATGCAACTTTTATGAAATTATTATAGTTAGGTATAGTTTTAACAATTTAGTGCATTATATAGAAAATGACAAAAAAATTAAGTCCTTATTTGTTTATTATTTAACATAAAAAGTTAAAATATAAAATATTTTTGTACTCATATAAGGGTAAAAACTTGTTATAACATTAATCATTAATTTTTTTTAGTAAAATAATTAGATTCATAGATACCGCTGTAATTTTTTATATTTCACTGTTGGTATTTTTTTATGTAAGCACGCACACACACACACACATTATATATATATATATATATATATATATATATATATATATATATATATATATATATATATATATATATATATATATATATATATATATTCATCCAGATTTTTAAATTTTAATAAACAACTACATATTTAAATACCATTTCAAATTAAAATAATAAAGTAGAAGTATTTTAAAATAATTTTAACATTATAAAGAAATACAATAGAAAAATAATAGTATTAAATTATAAATAACTGACATAAAACCAATTCCTAAAATAATTTTAAAATCCGATGGAAAATTTAAGTTAGTGGGATATTTGCATTTGTTTCTTGCTTGAAAGTAATTGGATATTTGGATGAAGCTTCGTAACGCGAAGCCTTAATTGTGTCCTCTAAATGAGCATCTGTGATTTGCGTTCTTAAACTAGTTTTAATTTTTGTCATGAGAGAAAATATTGACTCGTAGCAGTAAGCACTTCCAAAGCAGGAAAGTAAACGGGGTGCATGATCTCGTAGGCATGGATATTCAACAGCATTTTTCCAGATTTCTATTGGATCCTTTTTAGCGTCAAAAGGGCTTCCGTTTTTAAAAGAACAACATTCCTTTATTTAAATTAAAAACAAAACAATTCCAAAAAAACCCGAACTTAAATCTTCCTGTTGCCATTCGTTCAGAAAAAATAATACGTTTTAACGTACATGGAGTCAGTCACAACAATAATAGTAAGAAAATAGTTTTTGTGTAGAAATCATATAACATGTCTGGTAGTATTGCTAAGAAACTGAGCATTAAACTACATATAAAGTGTAGTTAAAGTATCATACAATCTAGGTAAAGGAAGCTCATTTGGATAAATATACAATTGTAGCGACTTTAGACAACAATTTCAAAATGTCAACTTTATTTTGTCCGACACTGTACATACATTCATGCCGTTCTTTATTTAATTCCATTGATTTGCAAATTGTTGTAATCTATATAATTAAATATTAATCAGTACAAGTGCTAGTTTTTATGAAAGCCGCACAAGAAGATCACGGAGGCCGCGCGTTCCCCACCTCTGCCTTAGGCCGTCTGCACACGGAGCAACTCAAAAGAAACTCATAACTGACTCAAATCACAAACCAGTCCGTGATGAGTCGCAACCTATGTAATTGAATGGAGCCACGCACACGGCGCAACTGGTTACAAACCCGTCGGACGGGTTTGTAACTAGTTGCGCCGTGTGCGTGGCTCCATTCAATTACATAGGTTGCGACTCATCACGGACTGGTTTGTGATTTGAGTCAGTTGAGCCACGCACACGGCGCAACTGGTTACAAACCCGTCGGACGGGTTTGTAACCAGTTGCGCCGTGTGCGTGGCTCCATTCAATTACATAGGTTGCGACTCATCACGGACTGGTTTGTGATTTGAGTCAGTTATGAGTTTCTTTTGAGTTGCTCCGTGTGCAGACGGGCTTAGGGTAAAAGGTCTTCAACCTTTTCTTGTTCGCGGGCCACACCAATAAATTCGCTAAGTTCCGCGGACCACATAGCTGTGAAATGAGTAGTCTGGCAGAGGAAAAAATGTATTATTTGCGAACTAGCTTTAGCCTTTGAGATGATTGCTTGGTTTGCTTTTTATAGCATGATGATGAAAGATTAATTCCGTCAAAACACGTCACTGAAGTTTTGTGTGTATGGTGTGTTTAAAAAAATATTTTATACCTTTATAACCATTATTAATTAAAAAAATGTTTTTATTTATTGATTTCTACAAACAACAAAAAAAAAGGGGGGAGTTGAATCAATGTATTTTGTACTTTATATTGCATGAAACAGAATGAATGCAGGAAGACGACGCACGTGAGATTCTGGAAAGAAAGAACCTTGGCATGCTGCTTTTTGCGTTTATTTCGTCTTAAGATTATGAATACAATATATCCTCGATTACCAGTTTATTATTTTGGTAAGCCTATGTGCCGCGGGCTAATTTTCCCCGTGCATTCTTGATCTTTTTTGTGTGAGAGCATTTGCCGTTCTAAGGTTTTCTTCAAATTTATATCAAACTTTCGTTTCAAAATGTTTTGTAGGGCCACGTGTTTAAGACCCCTACCCTAGAGAGAGTGATTATTTATGCTGGGGATCTCCAAAAGGCGAGGGCTTTTCTGCATAGCAAATTATTACGCCGACGAAATTCCAAAAGCGCAATTTCTCAACATTTTTCCTAGAAACTGACAAATTCCAATTATTCTAAGGATGGAGTAAAAAGTTTCAAATGACTTTCACGTTTTGTTGCTTTAAATAGCTGTTCGAAGGTGACAAAATTGCATGAAATAACCATGTTTTTTCATGCAATTTTTTATACAATAGCTTCATTAATTAAATAAAAACTCAATAACTGTTTTTGAATATTATTTAAATAATATTTTTTCTTATTGACATTACCACAAAATATGAAGTGTTTGACACAAAATATGAAATGTTACCACAAGTGTTTGAATTACAATGAAAACTGACGAACGCTTGATGCTAAAAAATCCAGAACACAGTTTTCCGAAAAAAATAAGTGAAATACATAACAAGGTAAATATGTAAAAAGTGTTTGTGATTCGTTCACGACACCTAAACTCTAGGCTTCTGGGAGACACCGAAGGAGCAAGGTTTTAACGCATTTTCTTTTCTCATTCAATTTTGTTGGATCCTATTTCTAGAGTTCTAAGACTCAATGCTTTTGGGAAATCCAAATTTGACATTTTTTGGGAGCCATAATTCCTGGAGTTCTAAGATTCATTGCTTAGTGAAATTCTATATTTTAATTCTATTGGGAGATCCTATTTCTAGAGTTCTAAGACTCAATGCTGTTGGGAAATACAGTGATTCCTCGACTTACGAGTGTCCCAACTTAGGAGTTTTTTGAGATACGAGCTATGCAAAAAGATCTCTGCTGCCGATTTTTTGCCGACTTTGAATTGCGAGCTAAAATTCGGATTACGAGCCAGCTTCAGATAACTCACTGCTAGTTTGCTCAGTGAACGCCATGTAACGTTCTCGTAAAATGAGCACACGAGAAACGCATAATATTTACAACCTTTATGTACAATCATTATATAATTATATACATAATATCTAAGATTACTGTCCAGTCTTAAACCGAGAGATTAACACTTAAAAATTATCACACTGGGCAGCTTGCTCTGCCCACACTTGAGTCGCCCTCCAAACCGAACAGCGTCCAACCTCTGAATTAAAAAAAAAAAAATCTGAAAGGGAGGGGGGATGAAAAAGACCTCATTAAACAAGTTTTTATCGAAAATTACTGAGATGAAAACGAGGAAAGCGTGGCGTAAAGGGCAAAAATTAGCGAATAAGATTCAATTGTTCAGTTTAATCTTTCTCCTCCACCTCCGTCAGTATCTTCAAGTCGTCTGATCCTCAAGGTAAATGTTGCACATTATACTTAATAAAATCAGTTTATTGCAGTACATTCTATTGTATTGTGTTTTTATACAGTATTCGTTATTTATAAATACATTTTTCTTATTTAAAAACACATAACAAAAAATTATGAAGTTTTGGGGAGGCGCGGAACGGATTAATGGCATTTCTATTAATTTCAATGGGGAAAATTGATTTGACCTACGAGTAATTCGAGTTACGAGCTCCGTCACGGAACGAATTAAACTTGTAAGTCAAGGTACCACTGTACTAATTTGACATTCTTTTGGGAGCTATAATTCCTGGAGTTCTAAGGTTCATTGCTTAGTGAAATTCTATGTTTGAATTCTGTTGGGAGATCCTATTTCGAGAGTTCTAAGACTCAGTGCTTTTGGGAAATTCACATTTGACATTCTTTTGGGAGCTGTCATTCCTGGATTTCTATGGTTCATTGCTTAGTAAAATTCTATATTTATATTCTGTTAGGAGATCCTATTTCTAAGGTTCTGATTCACTTTTTGGAAATCCTTTATCTACATTTTTTATGCAGATACTTATTCTAGAGTACTAGACCCTATTTCTAGGTCCTGTTGGGAGATTCCATTACAAAAGAAATAAGATTAATTTCTTTTGAGAAATTTTCTTCATAACCAGCTTTGTCAAGGATAACAGGCACACATAAAGTACTACAAATCAGCTTACCCCCTCAGCAGAAAATTCGATGAGATTGTATTTTCCATCTTCGTACGTATCTGTAAAGGAAATAACAATCAGATAAATAAAACATATCTAAAAGTATGGAGTAACTGACTATGATTTTGTCTTCTGCTGCTACTGGTGTCAGCAGAAATCAGAGGGCAAGAAAAATCAATATTCCTTCATGCCCTTATATCGTTCCCTCGTTGAGAAAATATGTTAATACTCGAGTCAATATAAACTCGTGACTTTTGACCCACCCATACATTTGTCCAAACATGCAAACTGATCGGGCAAACGCTTAAGGTTACAAAATGACTGTTTGCACGTTAATAGTCTCTGGAGGAGCATTTAAATCGAGAACACTCTTGCCGAAACAAAACATTTTTGTGCTCCAGTATACTTTTGAAACGTTTTGGAAGAAGACTATCTTAAAATATTTTCCAAAGTTTCTAAGGATTTCGTAAGTCCTCTCTGCATACGCACCTGAGATTTTGAGTAAGGTCCTATGAATGGTAATGGTAAGTGTCTAATTATCTCATCTAGCTATGGTCATAGTTTTTGATCAGAGGTATGGGGGGGGGGATTGCGTTGCAAAAGACCTTGCTTTTGCAGTAATTTATTCTTTCAATACACTTTTATTAGACTTGAACTACTTTTCTTTTTCGCGTTGCTTCGTACACGACGCAGCACTTATACACCCACACCAAATATATGCAGATTGTCTCGACGGTGGCGCCAAGTTCGAAAAATACCAGGAGAGATTTTGAAACTCCAGTTAGCTGTTTTTTCTCAAGCTGGGAACAATAACTCCGGCCACCCCGGTCGATATAGCTATAACGAGGGCCCAGTAGGACTCATTTCGCCGACTTGAAGAGTTAGCGTGATTTTTTCGTGAAGAGAGCTATAAGCTTAGGTCTATTAAGCTTAGTGTTGAAAGATATCTCACGCAGAGATTTATCTGTTTTGATCATCCAGATCAATAATTATTCTATGCAGTCATACGGTCTGCTGAATAAATTCTTCGAGATCCCAGCCGAACTCGAACCCGATTTAGAGTTAGAGAAATCATAGGAGACTTCATTTAAAAGGACTTACTTGACCGTATCAGTGGAGGCCACTGAATTATTATACTGCAAACCTTCATTCTTATTGTAACTAGTCTTTTAATCATATTTAGCTAATTTAGAAATAAATTGGTTATTTAAATTAAATTGCCTGTGACTCAGATTGGTCAACCACTACTTCATTCACGACGTTACAACATTCCTACATACGTAAGAGTCATCAAACCGATTTTATGCACCTTTCAAATAAGTTATTCAAATACTCACTGAGGGACTCTCCATCATCCAAGAACAATTCTCCTTTGGCCTTCTTCTCGCTGTCTAACGCAACCAGGAGATGAAATGGGTTAAGTGCACTGGAAAAGAGATAGAAGGTCTTACATACTTAATTGTAGACACTCTGGACCAAGTCCCAAAATGTGTGGGGTGAAGAAACAGACTTGCAGCATCATTTTTGAAATTTGGGATAGCATTGACAACAAATTGTTATATTTCTACGGATAAAACATTATAGTGATCAAAAACCAAAACATTCGAAACCAAAATATACCCCATTTTGCTTTTTTTAAAATGTCTTTGCCATTTCTCTCTTTTTTTAAGGCATTTTGAGAAAAAGTTATGCTTCAAATACTTCGAGTCAGACCTGACGAGACGAAAATGAATAGCCTACCTGTCAGTGGTTGTATTTCCTGGTGGTTGGGCCGGCAGAACGTATCCTCCCCTAATGGCTAAATTGATATCGGTTATGTCTGCCCTCAGCATAATGCGTTCACCCAAGCTGGTTCGGGGAAGTTTTGTGTCCATATCATACCACATTCCTTTAGGGAAGTATGGATTGATCTGCTTCACTCCCTGTTGAGCGAAAGAAAACATGCAAAAATAGATAAATAATGATGATTTTTTTGGAGTTAAGCATTATGACGTTTCCCTACCACAATTTTTACCTCATGTCTTTGTAAAACATCTGGCGGGCCAAGAAATCGAACTCCAAACCTATCTGAACAGAAATATCTGGTGCTGTTTGCCAAGTGCTGTTAGTTATGGTAGTTATGTTAGGTGCTGTTAGTTATGTTAGACGAACTCCGTAGATTGTTTATGGGGGAAGAGAGTACCGTATTTTTCGGACCGTAAGATGCACATTTTTTACATAAAAACAATCGACTTAAAATTGGGGTGCGTCTTATGGTCCGAAGGTAATATTAAAATAAAATGAATATCTTTAATATATGTAACGCACGCTATAATACTTCTAAGCCTCAAATGTAGATGTCGCCACCATGCGGATAGACTTTGCGTGTAAACTTCCATCGTACTGTCATTTTTTTAAGCAGAGAGAGAGTTTGGATTTCGTAGAGTGAAGACCTCCCGGTCTAATGCCCAATTTTGGACTATGTTAAGTTCACTTACTTTTTTTCTCTAAATGTTTTTCAATTGTCTTGTACTGTTTAAGACACTGATCAAAACAATTAGGGGAGCACATGGTTTTAACGAAATTACGCAAATACTTATACCGATAAGTAACATAAAATAAATCATCCATAATTTAAAGCCTAGAAGGAAAAAGAAGAAGAAAACTTCATATGCAAATCAAAATTCATGACGTCAAAAACCAGAAAAAGAACATAAGGGCGGAAATCGGGATGTTGCAGAAACGTCTGTTTCACTGCCTTAACTGTGAAATTCGATTGCTCAGTTATTCTTTTTGAGAAAAGGTGACTTGAAAATGTCTCAACAGCGTGATTTACCGGAATCCATGGCATGGCGTATTATAGGCAGACTTGAATCCGGGCAAACACAACGTAGTGTCGCGGACGCTGTTGGAGTCGCCAGAAGTGTCGTTGCAAGGCTGTGGAATCAATTCCAAGAAACAGGGAATGTTAGACGTCGACCAGAGCAAGGTCGGAAACGCGTCACTACAGCAACTGATGACTGGTATATACTGTTAACAGCTCGTCGAAACAGAACAGACAATGCGACTCAGCTGCAAAGACAGTTGCTCTTGGCAACAGGACGAAGGGTGTCCATCCAAACAGTACGTAATAGGCTTCATCAGGGAGGTCTCTATGCACGTAGGCCAATGGTCTACATTCCGTTGACCTCACGCCACCGTGCGGCCCGAAGAAGATGGGCTGCTGAACATCGAGATTGGAAGCAACATGATTGGAGCCAAGTGCTGTTTACAGTCGAGTCCCGATTCAGTCTGGAGTGTGACACCCGACGTGTTTTGGTATGGAGGGAAAGGGGCACTCGAAATAACCCCACATTCATTCGTGAAAGGTCCCAATGCAGACGAGCTGGTTTTATGGTATGGCGTGGAATCAGCATAGGTGGACGTACGGACCTGCATATCATTCGGAATGTTATTTTGACGGCCCGAAGGTATGCAGACGAGATACTGAGACCTCACGTCATACCTTATGCTGCAGCCATTGGAGATTCCTTTGTTTTCCAGTTTGATAATGCCAGACCGCATACAGATCGTCTTATGGAGAACATGCTTGAAGCTGAAACAATACAGCGTATGGAATGGCCAGCGTGCTTTCCTGACCTGAATCCAATCGAGCATGTTTGGGACATGCTCGGACGACGCATTGCTGCGAGTACAAGGCCTCCTTTTACTCTCCGAGACTTGGAGATTGCACTTCTTGAGGAGTAGAACAGTATTCCCCAAAGTCTTATCGATAACATTATCGCATCCATGGAAAACAGGTGTGCAGCAGTCTTAGCTGTTCGAGGAGACCACACGCCATATTAAAAATCTTGCATCATTTCTAAACTATACTTTTTTTTATCTTTTACATGTAACCAAATTGTTGCCCTAAATCATCTTTTCATGTTTTTTCCATATTTTCAAAGAATTAAAGCTTAATTACAAATTTTTTACGTCTTTTTTTCTGTATTGCGCATTGATACGCGTGTACTATCCATTTTATGCCAATACATGGCTGTCTCGCACGGTTTTCTTAACTTCTTTGCTTGCTCCCCTAATTTTTTTGAGCAGTATATAATCCGTCCCTTGTAACTGTGATTTCTAGAGTAAAGTCCCCGAGATTTTCTTGATTACTTTTGGTTTAACACCAGTAATTGCATTAATGATAGTTACATATATATTATATTTATATTTTATATATATTATTTATTATATTTATTTTTAATATATTTTTTTATATTTATTAAGAAAGAAGTTAAAATATCATTATATACGTAACAAAATACGAAATATTCTTTTCTAAAAATCCTTCCATAAATTTGAGGTGCTTCTGGAAAATACGGTCTGAAAAATACGGTAACTTTATAGCTTTGGAAAATGGAGAAGTGGGTTTATACATGGAACATCGAATTTCAGTTCATTCGGATGGGATAGACGCGTTACTTCATTTTACTGGGAGTGTTATGTTATTCTATAGATAGCGCACAGGGATTACCGCAAAATCAAGATTACATTATTTCTTTTGCTAGCTCATTTAGAAGGTCGAAACAAAAGTCAAAGAAAATTACAAAACACTTTCGACACACAATTCATCATTGTCTGAGAAGGAATTCAGTATGGAGCTTTCACAAATTTTTAATAAAAAATCTAAATTAATTTGTGCAATAATAGCCTCCACCTTTTAACAATGATAAGAATAAAAAGTAAGAGGAAAGTCAAAACTCACTGGGTGCAAAGCAGGCATTATAAGTAGAGCTGGTCCCCACATGAATTCGTCCTCAATCGTGTAGGTTTGACTGTCCTCTGGAAACCTTATAAACAAATAGACCAATAAGTAGGTGCTCAAGATTTGATACTATTAACTTTGTCATTACATTCTCAACCAATTTTATACGATAACCTAAAAAAAATCATCTATAGCTAGAGTTTAACTGGAGGAATTACCGAGATGTAGCACCTACTGTCCTGCCGTATAAGATACCAGCTATGAAGTATGGGTGCGATGTCCCAGAACAGCAGTTTGGAACGATTATACTGAGTACTAATGCATATCCAACTCGGTGAGACGAGGCAGATAGTTTTGTATCAAACCTTTTATTGCCTCGTGTAATCCTGTTACATCCATAGGCGTAGCGTCGGGGGGTGGGGGGTGAGGAATGGAGGGCACGTGCCCCCCAACTTAACTTGAAATAAATTTAAAAAATAATAGAAATTCAGTTAAAATCGGAAAATTGTAGAAACTTTAGAAAGTTGGTTTTTTTCCTGCTTTTTCAAACTGTGAAACTGAAGATTCCGATTATGTCTTTGCCTCAACATAGATTTTAACAATATGATCTATAACAAAAATTCGATGCTACTTTTTTTTCTCATTTTATTTATATTATATTTACTTTTATCACTGTATATCTTCTGAATATTACTCAAACATCAATTCTATTGTTATTCAATTCCCAAAAAGTCATGATATTTCATATTTTAAGGACCGTCCGGCAGTCAATACGTTGAGGAGGGCCCTATCTGAATTCAATTCGTGCCCCCCCCCCCCCGAAAAAAAAAGAAGCACGTTACTCCTATGGTTACACCTGTACCGCCGTCATAGGGGAAGGCTTAAAGCAGTAACTTCGAGCCCTAACAATTTTTCGGTCCCATATGTAGCGATATGTGCGCCCCATAAATAGTCAAATTCTCCACCGCCAAAGGAGTCTCACATTTTGTTTTTCTTTACAGCCACGAATTTGCCTATTTTACATGATCCATGAAAAAAAAAGCTCCAAATGGCCTCTACACACGTTTAATACCATTACAATGAACAAGGTTGCAAGCCACTTAAACTGATCGATGAGACTTATCTGTCTGAACTGGAGTGCTAGAATCCTTATTAATCTAGTGAAGTAGGTTTGCTGATGCAAAATGTTTAATGAATTAGGTCTATTTGAACAAAATACTATAGATAAAGTGTAATGAAAACAATTAACAGCATGTATCGAAACAGCAGAGTGTTCTACATTACTCGAAAAACAAAGGTCTGGCCACGGTTTCATCGTAGACGTGGTTTCTGTAGAATAGAGTGTAAAGATAAGGAAGTAAATAGTAACGTTTTGCCAAAGCCTTTTTAGCAGCTTCCAGCACCACGGAGCCCATAAAAGCAGGATCTTGCTCCTAGAAATTAAACAGAGCAAATTAATCTAATATACATCGCTGGTCTGATGAAGATGTTACTAAGTTAAACAGGGTATATTTTAAAGAATTTACACTTAGTGAGGCAAATTTTTTACCATGCTTGTGTCGAGTAGTCTTTTAAATTTGAACTTTATATGGAGTTAAAAGTCTCAGAACATCTTTAAACGTATCGATGTAATACAAATGATTTTCATTGAAAAAAAAGTATAGTTTTGCTATTAGTAGACATTTCCATCAGATTCTACAGAAAACGATTATCTTCATAGAAACAAGTCATTTTTAAAAAAAATTGCATTATTACCCTACATCCCACAAGTAACGAAAAAAGCATGTTTCTGGTTTTCTACTTTTTTGGGGACCTCCTGTGCTTATTTAACATATACTGTCATTTCCAAAGAATGTTTCCATATAGTCTCTATCATTGTAAAATTCTGTCTATGGGCAATTTCTTTTCACTCGGTTGGGCATATGCCCCTCCAACTCTATGTTAAAATATGCCCTGAAGATAAATGAAAAAAAATAATTCAGGTCGTCTCTTCTAATGAAACTACCGCGGGTTCTTAACGTACGATTACTCATCGTTGCTTCCCTCTTTTCTTTTCTATTTTTTTACGGACTTTGGTACTTTTCTGTTTAACTGTTTACTGCTATTGGATTTGGCGCGCTGCCAAAATTATAACTCGCGATGGACTCTGAACTTTTTCTTTCCGGAGGACCGTTATTGAGGAACGTAATCCTACGTTATAAGGAAATGAATTCTGGATGGAGACAATAAAGCGAAATGAAAGTTCATGGGGATAATTGAGGTAAAATAAGCTTAACGAAGTCAAGGAAGAGTAATAAACATTGAAAGAGATAGTAAATCATTCTAAAAAAGATGAAATAAGGATAATAAAGTGCTCTGAAGATTAGTAGCGATAAAATTGCATAATAAAGCATCATGAAGACTCAATGAAAGTAATGCGTGCCAATGCAGTTCATCGCATTGATTCCATATGCCTCAAAACGGAATGTGAAACCCAGCGTATGAACTGAAGTCACTGGATGCTAACAAGAGTTTTCTTACATTTGTATCGTAGTCATTGTGATTCCTGGAGAAGGGGTAGAAGGCTCCCAGGGCGTGCCAGCGAGCGCAGAGTTCCTCCGTCGTGTTCTGACGAAATCCACAGATATCCGAACCCGTCATCGGCATACCGTACAACGAGAAGGCGAGCATAGCTGCAATAGATAGAAAAAGAAAATAGCATTGTTTCGGTGAGAGTGAAGTTAGAGGTATTGTGACAATACAGCTTAGAAAAGATACTGATTCAGCCTTAATTGATCGACAGAATATTGTTCCGTTTTCTGGGTTCAATGGGATTGAATAAATTCTCTTCAGAAAGGGCATACAAAATAAAATTTATTATCCTGTAAATTCTTCAGGCGCAAGCACAACAGGCCCTGATTTTCCATTAGGCTCGGTAGGCCTGGGCCTAGGAAAAAAAATTCTTTTGGGGGCCCCCAACATTCGGGGGCCCCAAAAAAATTTTATTTTAAAAGAAAAATCCCAATTCAATTTTTTTTTAATTTTACCTTTTTTAATAGCAATTTTTTTTATATATCCTTTCAAATTTGATTGATTGGTTCATCATATGTATAGTTATATGTATCATATGTATGCCATCGTGCATATAAGGGGTTAATAAGCTTTTCTGGTTGCATTGTATTGGTGTTTTAATGATAAAGTTAATATATTGTATTGCTTTTTGTTATTTGCTAATGTTCTAGGCTTCTACGCTTGAAATCGCCACTTCTTTGTAAAATGGTACTTTCACAATTATTCATGATTATTTTTTCTGTGTGTCAATTTTGGAAATTTTACGCCCACATCAGTTTTAGGGGGCCCCCATTCCAAGTTGTGCCTATAGTCAAGAATTTTCTAAATCGGGCCCTGATGCACAAATACTAACAGAAAACACGTAACAACTGTCTTCTTTACAACAGAAAACTCTAAAAACGCAAGTCAGGATAACAGAGTTTTCAATACAATATACGCCTAACTCGCTTTGAAACATTCAATACGCAGCAGAAGAGAACACTGATTTAAAACTGAGCAGAATTGAGTGATGATTGGAGTTCCTTGACCATCAGATTTTAACTCCTGTACGCAAGATGTAATGTAATCAATGATAATGTGCTCAATAGTTAAAATTTAAAGGCTAGGTACATTAATTAAGAGGAAAATTACTATCAAAGTACTAAATTTAAAGTTTGACACCTTCATAAGTTGAAGGGTAAAGGAAATTTAAGAATAAGTAGATAAACTGGTAGCAAGAATAAGAGAATAATTTAAAATAGTTAATTTTAAGACAAGAGACAGGAAGATCAATTAACAAGATTAGGATAAGTGGCCCTCAGCAAAAGAAAAAAAAAAGGCCCTCTTCAGGGTCATACAAATCGTAACGAGTTGATTGCAGAATTCCACGGGGAAAAAAGAAATATCAAGGTGGGTCACTGATTTAAAATGCCAATCTCAGGTATATTTATAGACTTCCAAAGCGCCCCCTATCGGCCGCCAGCTAGAAATCACTGGATCAGTCCAGAAAGGCCTAGAAGGTTGGCGACCAAATTAAGTCTCTAAATCCATCGCCAATTTGGCGATAACTCTCATATTTGGCGAGATTACCATAGACTGGCAAAATTCGTAACAATATTTTCCACAACATGTATTCTTGCTCAAAAAAGGGGGTATAACGGTATAATATGTCCACACTGCTTCTTAAAATCTACAATAAAAATTATAATTTTTATTGCGGATTTTAAGAAACTCTATTCCTGTTATGCGGATCCTGCAAGTTTTATGTAAGTAAAAAAAATGATGATCTAAAAGGGAAGTAAAGTTAATTGTTACTTGGTATAATAATATATCGATTAAGTATCGATATTTTGCTGGTAACGCGTATGTGCAATAGAAGTATAAAGTGTAGTTATTAACAGAGCATTGCAAGGTGGGCCCAATTCTTCAAGGACCACTTTAATGAGAACTGAAATTTTCAAAAATACATACAAATGAATTAATACAGACTCAATGTACCTATATGAATACAATTCAATAATTTGAATCAACTGAAGTTTTTTGAATTCCATGCCTTTTCTCGGCATTCCGAAAGACCATTGGTCCTACTGGAATTTTGAAATGGTAATATTTATTTCCAAATTTGCATAATAAACGACAGTTATTGAATTCGTTTTGAGCAAAAAAACTAAATTTTTTATCAGCATTGAAGCCATGAATACACATTAAAAATTTTGACGATATATTCACTACTTCATCTTCTTCTTAAGTTTTCTAATGATTTCTAGTTTGTTAGCTATTGACTAAATCGAATCAAATCTTGCTGAGTACCTTATTTTTTGAAAAAGTAAGAACTAAATATTTAACTTGCCTTTTTAAAACTTTCAACGTTTGAGAACCGCTTTCAAAGATGTTTATACAGTTTCTGATATATATATATATATATATATATATATATATATATATATATATATATATATATATATATATATATATATATATACTTTGCTTGCTTATGTATCTTTTAAAAAAATATTATTTTCAATGTAAGAAGTACCCAAGAACTTGTAGAAAATTGATTTGTGAGAGATGGAGACTTCGACCTGAACGAATTTTATTCCGTTGGGCTTAAGCGTCCAATAGGAAAGCTTTGCGCGGACATGACGTCACCTTTTCGGAGAGAGCATTTGAAGCTCACTCGCAGACCCTCCGCGGACATGGACGAGTAAAGTCGTGCCTTTCTTTCCCCGCGTCGCGTTTTTATCGAATTCGCTAAACGAATTGGGATATTTCGGAGTCCCCATCTCACAGGTGAACCATGCTCTGTAATGAAACCTTAATTTACCTTCCTCGTAAATTTGTAAATTGTAAATAGCGTGATGTCTTTTCTTTATGTGTTTAAAAGTAACTAAAATGGTAGTTTAGATATTAATCTTTTTATTCCTTTCGTATAATT
This sequence comes from Dolomedes plantarius, assembly GCA_907164885.2. Taxonomy (NCBI): domain Eukaryota; kingdom Metazoa; phylum Arthropoda; class Arachnida; order Araneae; family Dolomedidae; genus Dolomedes; species Dolomedes plantarius. The sequence continues at coordinate 132,490,136 of OU015498.1, forward strand.
CTTTCCGTAAAGTTACTTACCCCTAGACGCCGTCCTACAAATTGGGGCCCCGGCCCGGATTAAAACCTGCTTCCTTACATTAGGCATTTGCCTAGGAACATCCTTACTTTTACTTCCGTTTTCGGTTTGAAGAATTTTATACTTTTACTTCCGTTTTCGGTTTTAAGAATTTTATTTTTAACTAAGAGCATTTTGTCAGACTCTCGTCTCCCATTCCTAAGTGGAATTGATGAACGTGAGTAATAGCGTCTTCAATGAACCCAAAAGAAACGCAAACAGGGGTCGAATGATATACACCTTTGGAGAAGTGCGACAATAGTTGAAAAATCCATTAACGGCGCGCTATGGATTGTCGGCACCTTGGAAAAGTCGGCAGGAAAGAAAACTCGTCATGGATGGTTCGAGAAGGCGCTGAAAAGAATGGATAAATAGAGGCGCGAGTAACGAACGGGGGAGAATAGATTTGGACTGTTGAAGGGTCAACACGCTTACGGAGAGACGGGGAGCTCGTCGGACTTTGAATAATGAGCCCTACTCTCATGGTGGATTTTATGTTCGTCGAAACGAACCTTTGTAAATGACTTATTTAATCGAGATTTTAATGTGTTAATAAACCAGATGTAAATAAGAGTTGATTCTACAATTATAATTACTTCTACATGATAACGATTTGTCGGATCACGACAGTGAAGGTTAACACATTTTTTCCTTTCGGGTTCACCTTTTTTCGGTTTTCGCTCCCAGACCAACGTCGAGACCTGACCTCCCATGCTAACTTATTTTTTAAGTCCACAGCTAACAGATTCGCCAAAGAAATCAGCCCGCCAGCGAAAGAGGGACAGCACATCAATCGCCGAGAAATCGCCATCGCCAGGTCAGTGATGTTTATTATTAAGCCAAAGAGACAACGCCAAAGAACAATCGCCAATACATTGATTGTATAAAATGGTATTAACATAGTCATATTATTCGAGGGATATTACAATTACGTTGTATGAAATATGTGTCGAAATTTCATTTGAATATTTATCTTTCCATTTTTATAAATTAAGAATAGTCTATATTTAAATATTTGACCTTTTTCTGATATCAATTAACCCATTTTTATGGTATACAGCCTTGTTTGATATAGATCATTGAAAAGCTAAAGTTTTACCCTCAGAGTGTTTGTTTGCTATCAGATGTTAACAGTAGAGTAATAAAATGAAAAAATCATTTCCGCTCGTTCGCAGACATTAGGCGAATAGCTGTCGCGACAGGTGTTTATCTTTCTCCCTCTGTTTAGTCTAATGCTGAGAAAGGATTTTTTGCATTTTGTGTGAAAACATGAGTTCAAATAATGTTCTTTTATTGCATCTTTTAAAACCAGAGCAAGGTATATTTTTTAAAAGTTGTTTATGAATAATTGAGTATTGTGAATAATTGAAAAGTTGTTTATGCATATGTTTTTAGTGCCATTTTCGGATTTCAGAAGTTTCTAATATTTGTTTGTGTTATTCGAATATCGTAAGAGATTGCATTTTGTTGTTCACGTTTTATCTTTCTTCCTGGTTGAGCAAGAGTTTTTTTTTAAGTGCGACTAAATAAATTTCTCACATTGAGAATAAGTTTTGAAGAAATATTGAACTAAGTTTTAAATTAAATTTGTTCTCTGGGTTACCACTCCGATTTATTTTTATACGAAATGGCATTTCTTCTCTCTAAGAAAAGGGAAGACCTGATAGAACTTGCCTCAGAATTGTCGTTAAGTATCCAAGAGGGTTCAACTAAACTTCGAATAAAAGAACTGATCGTGAAAAGTCCAAATTACGTAGAGGAAGATGTCAAAATACTGATCGATAGCATAGCTGAGGAACGCGTACGCCGAGAAGCAGAAGAAAAAGAAGAGAAATTACGCCGAAAAGCAGAAGAAAAAGAAAAATTACGCCGAGAAGCAGAAGATAGAGAAATTGAACAGAAGCGAGAAGAGCGAGGACATGAACTCGAGAAATTACGAATACAGGCTCAACAGTGTCAATACGACGAACAACGCCGAAAACGTCCAAGCGCCGAATAAATTGATTCACGAAACTTTCCATAAGTTTAATATGAAGGATGATATCAGCTTGAACCTCACCTTATTTGAACGGCACGCAGAATTGATATTTTTGCCGAAGAAAGATTGGGTACAGAGACTGATAGGATTGATACCCATTGACGTTGCTCATCTGATCGCAAGAGAACCAACGGATAAATCTAATGATTACGACCACGTCAAGAATTTACTATTGAAAAGATTTAAGTTGTCTCCGGAAAAACTTCGTCAACTATTTGTATCTCACCAAAAATCTGATGAGCGAACATGGCAAGATTTTCAGTACGAACTGCAGACGTATTTCGACGGATGGACTTCCGGTTTGAAAATAGAAACCTTCGATCAACTGCGAGAGTTAATTATAGCCGATCAAATTAAGAAGAAAGCACCTTACGAGTTTCAGCAACATTTTCTAGACGAATGGTCTACTATTAACTCACCTGCCGAACTAGCTAAAAAATTTGAAGAATATGAAGGTGTCCGAAGAACATTAAAACCGAAGTCATCCAACTCATTCGCTAAAGGAAAATATGAAGCCAGAGGATCTAACGATACTTATTCTCGAAGACCTGAACATTTCCAAATTGGGAACAATAGGCATGAAAAAAAATACTTTCAATCGAACGGAACTCCTTACGCCGGAAGAAATAAGCAACTAATCTGTAGCTACTGCAAAGGACAGGGTCATTATGCCGTAGATTGTACAAAGCGACCCAAAAACCCAAACATTAATAAATCTGCAAGCTCTCCGGTTCAAGTCTGCTCACGAATATCTCAAGGAAGAGTTAAATAAAAGAAAATAACCATGGGTAACAAGACTTTTGAAGCTCTCATCGATACAGGCAGTTCAGCGACGCTCATTCGTGAAGATATGTGCGAAGGAATAATCGAACCCTCAGAACTCTCGAAAGACATAGTAGTGTTATCTGGATTAGGGAAGTACGAAGTCAAAACAAAAGGGTCGTTCCAACGGAAAATTGAATTGGATGGAAAAGAATATTCTCTCACGTGGCACATCGTACCTACGCCGTGTTTAGAATTTCAGGCAGTAATCGGATCAGATATTTTGGAACAAGCCTCCGTCTTCTTCGACAAAGAAAGTGTTCAGTTCCGTAAATATGAAGATAAAACTTGGTTCATGCACACGCAAGTATACGAAGCGAAAACTGAAGACGAAATTGAAGTCAAACATGTTAGCAATCCACGAATAAGAAAAGAACTGTTTGAATTGATCTCCAACTATGAGCCAAATAAGACCGAAACGACAAACGTGTCCATGAGGATTATTTTGAAAGATGACATACCGGTTTACCAGGCTGCACGTCGCTTATCCTTTACAGAGAACCAAGCAGTCAACAAGCAAGTCGACGAATGGCTTGAACAAGGAATTATAAGACCAAGCTCATCCGAATATGCGAGTCCAATTGTGCTAGTCAAGAAAAAAGATGGCACCACTAGATTGTGTGTGGACTACAGAAAGTTGAATCGGAAACTGGTCAAAGATCGTTTTCCATTGCCGTTGATAGAAGACGTATTAGATAAACTCCAAGAAGCCAAGGTGTACACTACGTTAGATTTGAGAAATGGATTTTTCCATGTCGATGTCAATGAAGACTGCAAACATCTCACCTCCTTCGTTGTTCCGGACGGACAATTCGAGTTCAATAAAGTACCTTTCGGCCTAAGCACTAGTCCCAGCGTATTCCAAAGATATGTGTACAGTATTTTTCGAGAACTAATGCGAAAAGGTATTGTAGTAATTTACATGGACGATTTGATAATTCCGGCAAAAGATGAAGAAGAAGGTTTAGAAAAACTAAAGAAAGTGTTTGAAGTTGCCTCGAAGTATGGCTTAGAAATTAAGTTTGAGAAATATCGATTCCTAAGTAGGAAAGTCGAATTTTTGGGTCACGTCGTCGAAAACGGAACAATACGCCCATCAATTGCGAAGACAATAGCCGTCAAGAAGTTCCCAGTGCCAACAACGGTCAAGCAAATCCAGAGTTTTTTAGGACTAACCGGCTACTTTCGAAAATTTATTCCCGCATACTCTAAAATAGCGAAACCTCTGAGTGATCTAACAAGAAAAGACAATCCATTTGTATTCAAACAAGCCCAAATTGAAGCATTCGAAAAGCTCAAGAAACTATTAACTGAAAGTCCCGTTTTAAGCATTTTTCAGCAAGGGAAAAGGACCGAACTACACACCGATGCAAGCCAACAAGGATATGGCGCTGTTTTGCTCCAGGAAGCGGATGATGGAAAATTGCACCCTGTTCAATACATGTCGCAGAAAACTACTCCAGCCGAGGAGAAATACAGTAGCTATGAACTGGAAGTTCTTGCTGTTGTCACCGCTTTAAAGAAATTTCGAATCTACCTTCTAGGGCAACATTTCAAAATCATAACGGACTAAACAGCTTTTCAAAAGACTATGGACAAAAAAGATTTAGTTACTCGTATAGCGAGATGGGCACTACTGTTGGAAAATTATGATTACGAAATTGTACATCGACCCGGCCAGAGAATGCAGCATGTAGACGCTTTAAGCCGATACCCCGTCGCCATAATTACAAGCGATACTCTCACCGCCAGATTGAAAAGAGCACAACAAGGAGACGAAAACACTCAAAATTTTAAATCACTGATTGAAACAAACCCTACTTCAGACTTCATTCTACCTACTTCAGACCTACTTCTACTTCATTAAAAACGAAATATTATACAAATACGTAGATGGCCGTGAATTAATGGTAGTACCAAGAGATATGCAAACTGAGCTAATCAAGCTAGTTCATGAGAAAGGACACTTCGCAGCTGCAAAAACAGAAGAAATAGTTAAACGAGAATTTTTCATACCTAATTTAAGCAGACAAGTGCAAAACGTGATCGTTAACTGTGTACCGTGCATTTTAACCAACAGAAAGAGCGGGAAAAAAGAAGGTTTCCTATACCCTATTCCGAAAGAAGATGTACCGTTAAGCACCTATCACGTAGATTTCATTGGTCCCATGCCCTCTACCAACAAAAGGTACCAACATATCCTCACGATAGTCGACGCCTACACGAAGTTCACCTGGCTGTATCCCGTAAGATTTACCACCGCAGAAGATGCCCTCGATAAATTGAAATTGCAACAAAAGACTTTCGGCAATCCCCAAAGAATAATAACAGATCGCGGTTCTGCTTTCATCTCCAAAGTGTTTAGTGACTATTGTACCGAAGAGAACATCCAACATCTGCAGATCACCACTGGCGTACCGCGAGGAAACGGTCAAGTGGAGAGAATCCACCGAACTCTTACTCCTGTTTTGACCAAGATGTCCATCGTCGATCCTACCAAGTGGTACAAATTCGTAGACCCACTGCAAAGAATTCTAAACAGCACCTCCAACCGAAGTACTAAATGGTCTCCATTTGAACTATTAACTGGCGTCATCATGAGAAATAAGGAGGACCTTCACCTAAAAAATCTGCTAATGGAAGAGATGGTGGAAGAATTTCAAGAGCAAAGAAACCAATTACGACAAGATGCTAAAAGAAACATTCAGAAGATCCAGGGTGAAAATAAAAGAACATACGATAAGAAATGCAAGAAGGCTCCTGAGTATCAGCAGGGAGATCTAGTAGTCATCCGAAGAACGCAATTTGGAACAGGCTTGAAGATAAGGCCTAAATTTTTAGGACCATATAGAGTTATCGAAGTAAAGCCTAGAGATAGATACGAGTTAGAGAAAGTAGGTAACCACAAGGGTCCTAGATTGACCTCCTCGTCTGCCGATCTAATGAAATCCTACTCACCAGGATGAGGGATTAAACGCTTTTCTTTTTATTCATAATTGTTTACTGTGTTTTTATTTTATTTTTGTATATTGTATTTCCTCACTGTAATTCATTTGCGCGAATTGTATGGTTATTTCTCATATCTAAATCATTTCGGAAATTTTGATGTACATTTATTTAGTGATGTTTTAGGCTGAGGTCAGTGATTCCAGGCTGGCCGAACTTGTAGAAAATTGATTTGTGAGAGATGGAGACTTCGACCTGAACGAATTTTATTCCGTTGGGCTTAAGCGTCCAATAGGAAAGCTTTGCGCGGACATGACGTCACCTTTTCGGAGAGAGCATTTGAAGCTCACTCGCAGACCCCCCGCGGACATGGACGAGTAAAGTCGTGCCTTTCTTTCCCCGCGTCGCGTTTTTATCGAATTCGCTAAACGAATTGGGATATTTCGGAGTCCCCATCTCACAGGTGAACCATGCTCTGTAATGAAATCTTAATTTACCTTCCTCGTAAATTTGTAAATTGTAAATAGCGTGATGTCTTTTCTTTATGTGTTTAAAAGTAAATAAAATGTTAGTTTAGATATTAATCTTTTTATTCCTTTCGTATAATTCTTTCCGCAAAGTTACTTACCCCTAGACATCGTCCTACATATATATATATAAACAGTTCAAGATATATTTTAACACTGTCAACAGTGCAGCTGATGTCAGCTTTTCTTTTTTTTTAAGTAAAGAAATAAATATGTATATCATCGAAGTAACTAACTCTTCCCTACTCTCCCAGAGGAGACCAGGATCCAGGCCAAATTGCCTTCTTTCCCTTCTTTCTCATGAATGCCTGTTTGTAATTTGTTGGAAAACTACAAGTATATGTTTTACAATTTTTGTTATCATCCGTTTCCTTGTTTCCAGTATTTCGAAAATTTTTAGCTTAAAAAAAAATTACGACCGTCTTCTGAAACTGTTTAAATTAAATTAAATAAACATTATAATATGAATAATTCTTATGATTACATCACAATATAAAAATATCAGAAGTTCTTTAGCTTCTGATAAACTGCAACTTACCAGGTATAGTGTACCGCAAGTCGTCCCAATCAGATGTGATATCTCCACTCCAGTGCCCACTGAATACACCTTGACCAGAAAACGTAGCACGGGATATGAGAAAAGGTCGCTTGCCAGTGATACTTGACATAGCTCTAGAATTAGAGAAGGCTCGTTTAGTGAAGGACGAGAAAATATAATTCACTATTTCTATTAATGAGAATGGCATCTTATAAAATTTTTGCCTCCAAGGGGAGTTTTCTTCTGATACAACCACTCTGATAAAGTATGCAGAGATATTGATGGTAATCCTATCTAGTGTAGGCTTTAAAAGGACACTTATTTTTTAGCCTTAGTTTATTAAAAAGATGAAGCTAAGTTAAGATTTTGGCGACGGAAAATAAAATATATTTTTGTGCGAAGTACTTGGTTGAATTCTGAAGGTTGAAACACTGTTCTCACTCCACGGCCTAAAAGTCTAGCACAGCGACCAGCAAAGGATATTCTGCTCGGATATTTAAAGGTTTGATGAAAAAGTGAGGTGAGTGGTACAGTCATACCTCAGTACTCGTCTGCTACGGTACTTGTCGCATTTCGATGCCAAAAAAAAAATTACTTCGGTAATCGAAGTTTGCTCGTTACTCGTCACACATGCTAAAACATGTACAAGACAAGACTGCGCCCCCCCCCCAACCAATCCTGTCTCTCCGAACGAAAAGAAAAACCGAAATAGATTGAATTACACAATTTTGTTCAAAAGTATCACCCTGACAAAGCACTAGCAAGCCGATATGTGGACTTGTTTAATGATCAAACAGTGTCTCACTTCAGAAAGATTTTGAAACGTAGGCAGATACAAGTTTCTCTTGGTAGGTTTGTAGTGAAACTCCCTCAATCTGAGTCTACAACAAGGATCAGTAGTATTAAGAGACAGAAAAGAGAGAGAATCCCTGTACAAACTCCTGATGTTTTATTCGAAGAAGCCTCCCTTTCCACACAATAACCCTTTTCCTCCTCTACTTCGCCACTATACCATTAGGCCACCCAGTCCTTTCAGTTCAGGTTGAGTGAAAATAAATTTTATTTTATTTTACCTAATTATTGTTTTAAATTATGTCTGTCTAGTTTAAAGATTTTGCATCAGAAAACAACACCATCCTTTAATAAATTGCCCGCAAAATATGTGAAATTTCTGGTTTTCAGGAATGAATTAATTGAATTTATATTATGCCTCATGGGAAAATTTGCGATCGGTACTCGTCGTGCCCTCTTGAACCAATTAATGACGAGTACCGAGGTACAACTGTAAATTCTGACAACAGAAATTTTTAATTTCTGAAATTAATAAACGTATCTATTACGAATATAGTTATCGTCATAGGTTTTTATTAAAATGTTGTTGCTTGTGCCACTTGACCGACAGAAACATCAGATCAAGTCCCGAAGGCTATGGGCGATGAAGATGCGGCTCCTGTTTTGACTGGCACCACAAGGGTCGAAGTCCGACTTGGCCAAAGGACCAGTCTCGTAATTTTGAACCGAATCAAGTGACGAGACCAGAACACTTGACCCCGCACCTCCAGATGTAATTTTGAGAACTTGGCATTCCAGCCAGGACATATTTTACGTGCATCAGCCGTCAGTAGTGCACACGGCAGTGGATTTGTCAGCGACGAGCATCGAACCAGTGACTTTCAGATCACTAGCCCGCTGCTCTTGCCAACTGGGCCACTGCGCCCGTTTTTTATTAAAATAGCTAGGGCGAGGAAAAATACGAGTGAAATATATGGTGTCAATTTTCAAGATATGTTTTGATGTAAATGGATAATAACAACAACAACAAAATTTAGAAGCTAATTTCTTCCAATCTGGTACGTAGAGATTACGAGAATTGTAAACTGAGAATTAACGAGACTGAGAATTAACGAGAGCAGAAAAAAAGTTTGCTTAATTAAACTACTGACGAAACCCCTATAAAAAGATATGTGTGCTTACTTATGGGTTGCTGCAGCTTCTCTGTAAGCTAACAAATTGTGCTCATTGTAGTGTACCGTTTTATGGTGCTTTGCAGACATACAAAGTGTGAGTGTGTTCAGAGGGTATGGTCGACCGGGCACATATGGAGGGTTGTCGTATGGAGAAATAGGACAACCTTTACTGGAGCCGTTTAGGAAGTTCAGGGGCTCATTCATATCCTGCGAAAAGATGAAAAAAATTACTCCTCTTCAAAACATATGAATGCTATTTAGGTAGGCATGAACTAAAGAAATGTAGGAATAAATAAAGTTACAAACTGACATGAAAACTTACGCTTTGTCAAACAGCAAATAAATAATTAAAAAAGCACTTTCATAAGATTCACCTATTACAGTGGTTTCTAAGCTTTTGTTGATCAGGAACCACTTGTCCAAAAATAAATAAATAAATAAAAAATAAATGAAGAAATAAAAAAAATCTCCCTGGAACCTTCTCCAAACCAATCCTTTTAGAGGTAAAAATTGGCTTTATTTTCCGAACAAACAAACTATTTGTAATAAACCACTAATAAAAAGTTACAAATAAAGTTAATAATAACAAATTTAACGTAAAAGAAAACTTTATACTAATCATAAAAGCCTACGCAAACTTAAAAATTAAAGATATTTTTCAGCATTTCTTTACTAGCTGTAAAATGGCTGTGACGCTGCAAAAAAAAGAAAAAAAACCCGTCACAGGTAATATATTTGAAATTTTTAAGCATAACAAGGTTTTTTTTTTCGTACTCAAAACGTCAGAAAGCTGAAGAAATACAGGAATATTTACAATTTAGACAAAAAATTGGGAACGAAATTTTTTTACTCCCAGTTGTAAGGTATACATAAGATTCGATTCACAAGAATCGAACTTTTAAGTGAATGAATTAAAGAAGCTGCTTGAGATATGCTAATTTCAGCATACGCGCTTGGTATAAATACCAAGCAGCTTGATTAAGTGAGCTATGCTCTATACTAATTCAAATAGAGTGACCCTAAGAATACTCTACAGTGGCGCCCGAAAGTTTATACTATATACTCTGGTTGTTCTCGTTGCATTTATAACGAACAAATATTTGAAGTTAAACTTTATACTGTGTTATACTCTGATATTAATATTGTGAAAGTATCTTGTTATTATACTTATATACTATTTAAAAATGAGTGTTGTAGAACAAAACCCTGCTGATAAATTATCTGGGATAATTATGGTTCAGCAATTTGGGCCATTTGAAGCCACCTTCAATGGCGGCCCCTCCAGCCAATTCCTAAAGAAAATTGAGCATTATTTTCAGCAACATCGCACCCCTGAGGGGGAGAAACTTAAAATTGCTCTAGCCGCTTTAAGAAGTAGTGCATATCAGTGGTACACGTGTATGCAAAGCAGTAATCTGATTTTTGACTATTTGTCATTCAAGCAACAGTTTCTTAGCATTTTTCCAAAGACCTTTAATCAAAGTCAAATTGAAGCGGAAATTTATTCGCTAAGGCAACGTGAAGGTCAGTCTGCGTTAGATTTTGCTATGGAAAAGATTTCCAAGTGTGAGGAATATTTAGAAGGGATGACGGAAGCGATAATCTTAAAAATAGTTATCCAACGTTTGAATCCAAGCGTTCAAGATTTTTTGGACAGTAAAAATATTACAAGCAAGGCTACAATCCTTCAATCTTTAGCTAAACATGACAATAGGCATTTCTTCGCTACCCGTTACCCTCACTCAGGTACGAGAAGTTTTATTCACCCCCGACAATATTTTTCGCGAGTTTCAAACCAACAGCGAAACCAGTATCGCGGGCGAAATAATAGAAGCTCACGGCGTTAGAATGAAATTATTGCATTTAAAGTAAATAATATGCAAGCACCTTACGTGCACTGGCAAGTTGATTCACATGATATGGTTCAACCTGTTGAAACTGCGTGGTCAAATGTATTAACTTGTCCGAGCAGTAATCATTAATTTGAGAATAGTGAAAGTCGGGGTATTTTTGTGGCTTATAAAGAAAGTGAGCCTAGCTGGAATAATGCGGTAATTCCAGTGCAAATTTCTGAAAATAGTGCCTATACTAATGCTAGTGGTTTAGAAAACAAATCTTCTGATAGTTGTGTTAATGCTATACCTGATATTATTAATGCTATACCTGATATTTTAGATGATATTCACACATCTGTTAATGAAGGAAATTTAGTAGATGACGAAGTATGTGTTACGGAAGTTAGTGAATACTTATTAGTTGACGATAATAAACATGCTTTACACGATAGTAGGAACTCGCTAGGTAATGATGTTATCGTTTCAAGTTTCCATCCGAATGAGGATGCTGTAGGCCAGGTTGATAATATGGTTTTAAATAAAGTACATGAAAACCAGACTGAGAATCAGGATGAAAAGTTGACACAGAGTTATACTGTAAGTAGTTCAGCTGATGTTTTGGAAGTTGTAGAAGTAGTTAGCATTAAAACGCACAAATACGAAAAGCTTAATCTTCCTAAAACTGAAGCAGTATTAAAGAATTTAAATAATAGCGATTCTGAAGAAGCAAGTTTCAAAGAGACTTTTTCGTCAAAAGAGGATAAAACTAAAGTTAAGGGGGATAAAAACCGTGAAAAAGCGCCTTCAGGTTCCAGTATTAAAACTGATAATACTGAAGTAATTAAGGCGGTAAACAAGAAGTCGTGTAAGCACAAATACGAAAAACAGAGTCAGGTTGTTGAAAAGCATGAAACAAGCGGCGAACTAAATTGTAAACGTATCATAAATGGCGAGATAAAGCCAGTAACTGAACACATAGGTGAGGATAAGTTTGAAAAAATAGAATCTGCATTAAAATCTAATACCGATACAAGCAAAAGTACGAAGTAAAGTAAAGTGTGTACTGCAAAACCTCCATCAAAGGATGAACGTGGCACACATAAGGTACACAAGGTTATCAAAAGGAAGAATTACAATTCTAAAGGTCCTTTGCATAAGTACAGGAAGCGGAAGATATCAGCCGCCCAGCAAGGTTGGCCTCCTCCCAAGAGACCTCCCGGACCAGCGCCACAGGACCAACGACCTGCTGCACGAAGGATGCCCACACGGTCATCGAACCCCTTTACTAGGACTGTGACCATCAAGAGAGGTTCCACGGAATGGACAGATTGGTGCAACGAAGTTGCTGCCTTCATGAACAAGTCTTGTATACATTCTCTTATTCTATCCCACCCCCTTCAATAAAATCGAACCAAACTGGTTTGAAGTTCCCTATTGTATATACTGTGTAAACATTTTGAGGGGAAGGGGTGAGCAACTGAAAAAAAAAACGGCATACTGTTTTATAAATTTTTGAAGGGGACATGTAGTGAATAGGAAAAAAATACATACTAACTACTGATAACTAACTAACTAATGTACTAACTTCACAAAACATAACACATGTGCATTATGAATTGGGGGAGAGCAGCTACAAACAGTCAAGAAAGGTCATGCTGCGCAATTGTGTTGACACTTTTAACTAAAATAGATTTTCTAGGGCGCAGTTAGCCAGCCCAGTATCCGCAACTCTGCAAATCCACTGTTTGATGGTGTCACCTGGACCCTTCGGGGTTAGTTTTGTAAAATGGGAGTGGCGTTTTTCCCCCACACAATGTGTGGAAGGTTTTTTTTTGGCTTTGCCACCCATTATGTAAAAAGTCAGACCAGCACGCGTTTTCAATTAGTTAACTGAAGCCGTTCAGACCTCAGTTACCTAATTTTTTTTTTCGAGGGAGGCCAGTGTAAGGTATACATAAGATTCGATTCACAAGAATCGAACTTTTGAGTGAATGAATTAAAGAAGCTGCTTGAGATATGCTAATTTCGGCATACGCGCTTGGTATAAATACCAAGCAGCTTGATTAAGTGAGCTATACTCTATACTAATTCAAATAGAGTGCCCATAAGAATACTCTACACAGTCTTAAAAAATTGTTTAAAATCACGATCGGTTTGAAACCATGAAACCAATTTTTTTTTGTTACTCCTGATCTTGCGGGCCGTTTCTTGGGTTCTCTCGGACTACCAGCGGTCAGCGGACCACTGGTTAGGAACCACTGGCCTATTATGCTAAATAAAGTCCGCATTTATCCAACGAGATTAGCTACTCCTTACCATGCCTCGAGGGGCCCCTCCTCAAAAACGCTAAAGTTAGATTATATTAAATCACCCACAACAATGGCCTAGATTCTATTATGTGGTGAATGCGTTATTAGCGATTATATATAGTATTTATTCCAAATTACTTTACCAACACCTCCACGTGGTGGGCCCCTTGGGTTCTAGCAATGGCTGAACCGCAAACGTCGGAAGAGGGGGAGAAAAAGTGGCCAATTAAAAAGGCTATGAATATGGAAGAAATATTAGAAAATCGACTTGAACTACAAAATGTTATTGTAGATATATATAACAACTTAAATGAGACGATTGCAGGTGCCAGATGGACCACATAGGTCAAAAAGAATCTTTATGATGATATTACGGCTATTATGAAGGCCTCTAAGGATCAGCAATTGCTGATCTCCTACTTGTTGGGGCAGATTAGCGTACTAAAGAGCAAACCAGAAAGGAAGACATGCCGATGCAGTGGCTAGGCCCAGTGCGGCAAAACCTAAGTTGAAAAGGCAGGGCACTCATGTGCTAACTATTAGACCGAAAAAAGAGCATTAGAGTTGCGATACGAAAGCTGATGTCTAGAAAATGATTCAGCGGGATAAGATCAAAGTGGGGATTTCATCTTGTCGTAAAATGGCCAAGAATGGTCTCGTCATTGGGACCAGCAAAGAAGAGGACATTGATAAACTAATTGAAGAGTTTAAAAAAGTTGATGAGTTGAATAAAAAATACGAAGTCAAAAAAGCCAAGAAAAGAGATCCTCATATTATCATATTTGGGGTAGATAAAGATATTGAAAAAGACGAAATAAAGATGAAATTAATGGTTCAAAATGAAGAGTTTACTGGAGAAACGATTAACTGGATACCAATCTAAGCATGGTAAAAACTGGATCGTTAGCATGAGGGGCTCCGCCTTCAAAAGGCTGGAGAAATTGAAAAGGTTGAAAATAGGTTGGGAGAGACATGGATTTAAAGAGTACTTGAGACCGCTGGTCTGTTACAATTGTTGGAGTTTTGGACATGTGGCTAAAAATTGTGAATATGAAAAGATGTGCAAGAGGTGCAATAAGCGAGTACACGAAGGTGAATGCATAGGGCCACTTAGGTGAGCCAATTGTGTAAACTATTTGATATGGGTAGATAAAGAAGAAGAGATTCCAGCTTGCGCTGGGCATCTTCCGACGGACCAGAACTGCCCAAGAATGAAGGCTCAAGTAGAAAGAACTATTGAGAGAACTGACTATGGCACGCACAAAGTCGCGCGTTAACCATATTTGCGAATAGCTTTTATTCTTCTTGGCTTTGGTCTGCCAGCTGTTTGGTTCTGTTTTTTCATGTCGCTTGCATGTAGCTTGTTAATTTTGCATTTAGTGTTTTCTTGTTCTGCATTCTTTTGTTAACTGCATGTTTATTGTAAATTTGTCTTGGCGACGAGTTGACTTATATTGATGCACGGCTTTACCATACGAGTTGTATGTTGTTATTTTGTATATGTTCTGTTCCCTGTACGGGTTGTACAGGTTGATTTGTAAACAGTTTTATAAATAATAAAGGCAAGTATGAGGTGATGTAGATGGCAGTTTGGTGGCTGCCGACCTGTATAGGAAAATTTGGGTTCAGTTGATACTCTTGGTTGCTCTGCTCTGTGGGCCGAGAGCGAATGGTATCGCCTTGCGGACTTGGATGGGATTTTGACCATTGTAACAAGTGAGTTTGGACTGCGGGACCTGCCGGTCCGGCGGGACTGGTGTCACGCGGCTGGTCTTCAGTTTAGTTTGGGCCGATACTCCGTAATATGGAGTGGGGGTCCGGTGATGGTTTGACCTTACCATGCCTCGACTGACAGCGCCCATGTTATAAGGACTTCAATTTCTTTTTTTTTTAAATTTGAAATGAAAGTGCATCGTAATCCCGATTATCCGGGTTAATGAAGGGGAAGAGTAGCACGAATAATCGAAAAACACGGATAGCCAATTTCTACTAAATTTTATTGTATTTTCAAAATATAATAAAAAACTCGCTTTTCTATTTTTTAAATTTTATTTATGTATGTAATCCGCTATTTATTTATTTTTTTGGTTTCCCAGTTTCTTTAAGGTGACTGCTTACGTTCGGAGTCAATTTTAAAAAAATAATTTTTTAAAGGATTTTTTGGTCTTTTACGGTAAAATAGCACTTAAAAATTAAAAAAAGAAACAAAAACTTACATGTAAATAGCATACTTTTTTATAAATTGGTCAATTTGAAATAATTTTTATATTGTTCTACAAATCAAAATGTACCAAATGCAAAAATCCGCATCAAAATCCGATAATTTTTATCGAAGTTATTAGCATTTGTATGTTTATAAACAATACACTTTTGCCCTTTAAATTTAACTTATGCAATTTTCTCAAAATTAAATTTTTCTCGATAATGCAAATTTAAAATGTGATACGCGCTATATTTTTGCTTCAAATTACACGATATTTACCATACATTATCTCTATACATACATTAATAAATTTGTGCATGCATTTTTGTTTTAAAGAAGCGTAACTTATAAAAAGTGACTGTTTTTATACAAAGAAGTGAAATTTTTGAAAAAAATTCATCCATTAATCGGTTTTACTTCTTTTAAAAAATAAAATATTGAGATATTTGTAATTCAATGCACAGAATGTTTCATTATGATATAATAAATAAATAAAAAGTAAAATTATAAAAAAGTAAAAATTTTAACGCAAAGGACATTTTAAAATTTCATTAAAATTTTTTAATTTTTAATTAAAATTTTTTTTTCTAAATAAACTAGAAATTTATTTTATGTCGTTTATATTGCAAATATTAAACTAAATTCAGGATTAAAATTTCATATAGATATAATGTAAAATAAAAAAGTTGAATCTCAACGTATACCGTCCCCTTAATGAAATTTAGCTAAAACGCCTATCACTCTGCACAAAATCCTTAATTTTAATTTCCTTCTCACACATGATACATATGACAGTTATCTTCAAAATGACCTAAAATCTAAGAGAAATTTTAAAATGCAAAAATAATACAAGCAATTTTATGTTCCAATATGAAAATTTTCCCCGATTCGTCATTTCTTTCCTTATAAAAACAGACCAATAAAAAAGAAACTATTTATTATACACCAATTATTGTGTGTCATTTCATTAACAATAGAATCTAAAACATTTCCTGAAAATTTTATCAAATTATATTCATTATTATGTGAGATATCATGATGACCGTAGATATTTGTGATTAAAAAAACCTAATTCTGAGAAAAACGTATTTAAAGTTGTTTGTCACTTCACTTTTGTAGCAGAAGATGTTTTTTAAAAATAGCTATAACTGCTTCTAATTGATGTAGAATAAAAATCAAAACAGTTTTGAAAAGAGAAAAGACTGAATTACATGATTCTTGCAAAAAAAAAAAAAAAAAAAAAAATATATATATATATATGAAATTGACCAAAATAGTCAAAAAATGACATTTTCAATGTAGGCAGTCAGTCACCTTAATATGTTTTTGATATCACTACAAATTTTCCTAACATGATACGTATATCAGTGTATTCATAATCGCCGATTCATAATCACTGAAATTAAAGAAGTGTTATTTTAGTACATTATCGAATCCTCTATCAAATAAAATTCTCCTCAATAAATAGAAAACAATTATTTAAATATCTTGTTTTTCTAAGTATGTCGGAAGAAATGTGCATGCAGTTTTTAATAAATTAAGTAGGTAATATTTTGGATAAGGATTTCAGATTTTTTCTCAACTGATAAACCGCAAACTGGATAATCGAGATTACATTGTAGTTACACTGCTCCTTTTCTGCGTTAGCAGTTAAAGCTGCTGTGTGCTAACCCTATTGGATTCGCTCACCTCGATGTCAACCTATGGCGAAAGTGTGTCTACTATTTACAGCTACATAAATGCTGATAATTCAGTAAAAATTGTATTTTCAGATAGCCTGAACGTTCTGCTACAGGATTCATTTATAAATTTAGGAGCAAAGATTTTAGGAGATAAATTTAGGAAAAAAAAATTTAGGAGCGTTTAAAACACACTGTATCAGAATTTTTACCCTGAACATTTTAAATTTTAAAATATTATTTGCATTTTTTTAAAACGAAAATGCCCCAAGATGTAAAATTTCTCTCTCTATTGCGGAGTGCAATTTTTTAAAAAAATCTTTCAATTCAAGTCTGCAATTCATGGAGAAATTTTTTCAATAGATTAACACTGAGGTGAGAGAATCCAATAGGGTAAGTACACAGCAGCCTTAAAATAAGGCAGCAGAATATTATTTTTTGAATTTCCTTCTATTTCGACGCGGGATATGAGCTGCTCACTTGCCAGATCGATTAACTCCATAAAACAAAAAGTGGAGATAAGTAATAAAGTAATATACCGGGTGAGCCAAAAGTTGGTAAAAAACTTTAAAAATTCATAAAAATGTAAGAAATTATGATAAAGAAGTACAGTTTACAAGAAAGGGCTCACAAGGAAGTCTGATTTTTTTTAGCAGCAAAATAAAAATTAAAAAAGTCACTGGTAGAGTCACTAGTCCAGCTTTGCGAGCAGTGCTACTCCCCGTGGACGATTCCGCCGCCATATTATTCATAACGGGTTCCACTGCAGTATGCCCTCCGCCAACGAGGGTCTTCCACTTCGTGGCCGATCCTCCAAATTTTCGTGTATCACTGTCTTGAACACGAGTATAATACGCACCCTCATTTTTGCGGACTAAAATGTGAAAAAAAAGTGCGTATAATACTCAAGATTTTACGGTATTTGCTTCTGCGTTTAAATTGCTTTATTCCAACGATTTACATTAGAGTATGGAGTTAAGGCTGCTGTGTACTAACCCTCTTGGATTCACTCACCTCATTGTTAACCTATGGAGAAAAATTTCTAATGTGTCCAAGGATTGACCACTTGGATTGAAATTTTTTTTAAATTGTCCTCCGTAATAGAGAAAAAACCACACTTTGGGGCATTTTTCGTTTTTTAAAAAATGCAAATAATATTTTAAAATTTAGATGATTTGGGGGGGGGTGAATTCTGGTCCAGTGTATTTTAAACGCTTCTAAATTCCTTTTGGTGGGCGAAATTTGTAAAATGAATCCTGTTGTAAGGTGCAGAAAAGTTCAAGCTATTTGAAAACACCATTTTCACTGGATTATCAGCATTTATGTAGCTGTAAAAAGTAGACACATTTTCTCCATAATTAATATGTATTGTATATGAGATAAATGTATTGCATATGTGATAAATGTAATATATAGAATAGTGTTGCATGTATGTATATAATTAATTAGCCATGTGTGTGTAAATAATTTGATTACCACGTGAATGTAAATTTTATATATAAGCTAGAGTATAACCACTGGAATGCAAGTGAATATATCACTGTAAGGAAAAAGGCAAAGTAAATGAAAGTTTTATGTGAATTGTAAAAGCTATAGAAATAGTATTGTAACAATGAAAATTGTATAGATATAAAAAAAAATAAAAAAATAAAGAAAAGAAAAAAAGAAGGGTGCAACATAGAAAGGGAGCTGGAAACAAATTAAAATTAGTAATAAAATTCAAATTTAGTTATCACTGGGCGCAGCGGCCCTGCGGGACTTGTTTTAGACGGGCAGGGTTTCTGTCGCAAGTTCAGTGATCAGTTCTTGACCGTAAAACCGCAAGGTTAGACAGGGGCGATAATTTTATTTCTCCATAGGTTAACATTGAGGTGAGCTAATCCAATAGGGTTAATACATAGCAACCTTAATTAGATTGGCTTCTGAAACAAATTACTTATTATTAGACGGCCAAAAATTTTTTTGTCATTGAGGGTCTTAATCCTCATTATTAGGGAAATTTATAATGAATATAAAAATTAAGAGTCAATTAAGTGCCTAGAAACTAAAATTTAAAAAAATTCAAAAGTGGAGTTAATCGATTTGGCTTGTGAATGGCTCATATATGGATATTTTCTTTTAATAAAGATAGGCTGTGTTAATTACGGGCTTTAATCTCTGAGATATCATGAGAAAAAAGGAAAACTTGCAATTCTGTTGTATTTTATACGACAGTATTTCAACAACACAGCCGTCAGATACTCACCAACCACACTCCATCAAAATCCAGACTGGAGTGAAAGGCTTCAAATTGCTTCTTCCAGTACTCAGCAGTAAGCGGATTGCTGAAATCGGGGAAAACTGTGAAATTGTCGTTCCAGACCTGCGTGGAAAGAAGTAGAATGCAAAAAAGTGATATAGATATGCAATTTGAATCAATTTATGTAAACATTAGATTTAGGTAAAGTTTAAAAAATCTGAATATTGATGCAAATATTTCAACATGAGTTTTTTTTTCTAGTTTGAAATACTCCTAAGAACAGAAACAGAAATACAGGGTGTCCCGGATAAAGGTATCCAAAAATCATGACTTATTTTTACGGAACTACCCATTAGAATTTTTTAAAAAAATATTTAAATAGAAAGAACATCTCACCAAGTTTTAATATCAATCATAGTGTCATAGATTTGGATGTGTGCTCCTTTTGTAGCACGACTAACGTCTAAATTGTAATCCAGTTCTCTCCAAGTGTTTCGTAGCATATAAGGCGTTATTAGACTTTTTTGCTTGGAGATTCATTAAATTCGTTGTGTATAAACAAAAAATTGAAACTCTGGATAAGTTGAAGCGTATCATTCAAGCAATTCGTGTTATAACTCCTGATATGCTACGAAACACTTGGAGAGAACTGGATTACCATTTAGACCAGGGGTTTCAAACTCAAAGGCTAACTTGGGCCAAACAAACAAGGTTTAACTACAGGTGGGCCGCAAAAAAAATCAATATTAATAGAAACGCAGGTTTAGTTTAAATAATACATTATAATAAACATATATAAAAGAACAGGAAAATTTAATGTTTACGTCCTGACACCTGACATCTGTCTTCCTATCTGATTATAATTCTGCGTCGGTAATTTTATTATATATTATTGTGTGCCAATATATTGGCGTGCCAATATATTGGCCGGGCTGCAAGTTTGACACTGATTTAGACGTTTGTCGTGCTACAAAAGGTACACACATCGAAATCTATAATACTATGATCGAATTCTATGATTGATATTAAAACTTAGTGAGGTGTTCTTTCTATTTAAATGATTTTTTTAAAATTCTAATGGGTAGTTCCATAAAAATAAGTCATGACTTCTGGATACCTTTTGTCCGGACACCCTGTATATCTATGGTGACCGGTATAAAGGGCTTAAGTCAAAAATAGGGATTTAAATATACCAAGTTACTGGCTTTTATATCAATCGCAGAACAAAAATTTCGACTTAAGCTTTTTATACAAGTCAAAAGATTTTTTTTATCAATACTAACAAATATCTAAAAATCACTTTTTTTTACTTAAGCCCTTTATACCGGGCATAGATATATCTTTATACTTTAAAAAAGCTGGTCTTATATAATTGATTGCATTTTGACTCAATTTAATGGATGGAGGGATTCATATGCAGAAATAAGAACCAAACGACGTTGAGATTTTTGAGGTAATTATTACCTTTCCTTCTATGTAATTTCCTTCAGTATCTTTGACGAAGAGGTCCAATCGTTTTCCTTCATCAAATGCCGAATAATTTCCAGGTGCTTCTGTATTGGACACACCAGGGGACTAAGAAAATATTTGTAAATCTTTGTGTAGAATATAAAGTCAGTTCTAAGTTATATTAATATAGAAATATGCATAGATATATTTATACGAAACAAATGAAATTAAATCGGGTTTAATAACATATATATGTAGTGGTACGTGAATTTCGCATAAAAAATACAAAATTTCGCATTTATTCGCTATATATATATAAATCCAAAAGTTTCGCATTTATTATAAGAAATGACAATTTCACTTACTTGGTTAGGTAAGTATCAAAATTCTTAGTTAAAAGATACGTTGTTGTTTCCACATTCTCTTCCTTAAGGCTGCTATGTACTAAGAAAAAATTCGTATTTCCCTTTTCCTCTTCTTGCAGATTCTTGTGGTGGGGGAGTCCAGTTGACAGTTCAAGAATTCCACCCCCTTAGGATTGACATTTTGAGGGATTGTAATGGTTCTCTCTCTATAGGGGGGTTAAGCGCTGCCCCCAAATTGTTTATTTAAAATATATTTTTGTCACCTATTTACAGGCACATAAATGCTGATAATCAAATAAAATTGGTATTGTCAGATAGCCTGAACTTTTCTGCAAAGCGCTACCGGATTCATTTTATAAATTTCGTCCACCGAAGGAATTTATGAGCGTTTAAAACACACTATACCAGATTTTTTCCCGAATAATTTAAATTTTAAAATATTATATGCATTTTTAAAAAAAAAACGTAAAAGGTACACAATTGTAAAATTTCTTTCTCTATGATGGAGTACAATTTTTTTAAAAAAAATCTTTGATTCCAAATCGGCAATCCGTGGACAAATTTTCTCCATAGGTTAACATTGAGGTGAGCGAATCCAATAGGATTAGTACATAGCAGCCTTAAGCAGCCTCTTTAGTAATAAGCAGATTTCGAGAATGAGATCTCTCAGTTAAAGACTATGGATGGTCTTAAATAAGCTATTATGATAATAAATTATTACTCTTATTACCTAATTTCGATTACAAAACCGTTTATCATCGAGTTTTCACCGAAAAGTTGTAAAAAAATAATTTTCGTCTTTATTCTCTCATATCGGCAAATTTCGCATTCATTCGCATCTATTTCGTAAATACGAAAATTACATCTCCCTACATATATGTCACCTGACGTAGCGACCGAGGCATTCAGAGTCGAGATCCCTGCCGGTAGTCTGCAACACTCATAGAAGTTCCGACATATCTCCGAAAACCAATCGTGCAGCAACAACATTGTCCGAAATATGGGTCCTAAATATGAGAGTCCGAAATATGGGTTAAAATGAAGGGTCTTCCCTAAATCCGTATCCCACAGGTCCCTTCATCTTTTAAGTAAAATGGAAATTAAAATTGAAAATGATTTTTAAAATGCTAATCACCTGCAGACTAAAAGAAACGGCGAAGAAAGAAACACCGTCAGGAAAAAAAGAAAAGGTGCAGTGAAATATTTTAAAACTGTTTTTATTCGTCACTGCAAACAATTAATCGTTACTCTCATGTGTGAGAAGTTCGCAGTGTTGTAACATGATTAAACGTAACGAGTTAAAAAACTATTTATTGTTATTAGTGCTAATTATTACTCCTGGGATCGAGAATAAATGAAAGAAATCCTTCACTAGAATTGATACTAAATAGATAGTGTTTATACGAAGACCATAAAATTGAAAAAAAAGTTTCAGGTAATCTCTTCTAACAAAATTACCGCGGGTTATTAACGTGGGATTACTTATCGTTGCTTACTTCTTTTGTATGTACTAGGGGCTTCGTTCCTAGGCTCGCTACGCTCCTCTGTTAGGGCTAATAGCGCGATACATAGGGGTGATTCTCGGGCAATGCAACAGCTTCCACCCATTTACTGTTGTCACCCTTATGCGAAGGGGAATCACTGTTGAATCATTACTGTTGAATTACCAGTTTTAAAATTCAATTAAAAATGGAAATTTTAAGATAGAGACTTGAAATGAGGTTCATATGAATAAGAAAGCTTTCATCTTCCAGATGATGTAAATATTTTAGTTTGTAAGATAAAAACTCGAGGAGCATCGATATTACATCCACATATGTGACGATATTTCTTGAAAAACTGTTTCATTTTTTGATGAAAAAAATTAGTTTGTTTTAAAATATTTTTAAACAAATGAGGTTTAGTTTGAAAGAGAAATGTCTGTTGTCTTAGATTGTAAAAAGATCAAAATCATTTTTTGGCGCGTTATCGTAATCTGAAGATGAAAAAGTCAATATTTTCCCACAAAACATAAAATAATAAAAAAAACTTAAAGTTCGACGAAGATGAGACATGTCTTACTTTGGTCCCCCCATTTTTCTACATCCATCGGTATCGGTCTCGACCCCATACCCCCAGCGGTTTCGGAGGAGATAGCGTGACAAGCTTTTGACAGCGGTGGCAGCGGCAGCGGGAGTCACTTTTTTTAAGAATAGAGATATATGTATGTATGTGTTAAGTATATATGTATCTATCTATCTATCTATCTATCTATATATATATATATATATATATATGTATATATATATATATATATATATATATATATATATATATATATATATATATATATATATATATAGTGGCTCCCAAAAGTGTTCGTACACTTACGATTTTAAATGAAATAGGGGTCTATCCATTAATTAAAATGAATATTTCAGAATGGGTATTCAATAAAAAGATCTATAATGTATTTTAACAAAACTACATGAAATATTTTGAAAACACAGTAAAACTTTATTTTTAAGAAACCAGTAATTAAAAAGTAACAAAAACTTTAGCTCACAAAAGTCATCGTACACTGAAATATTTTCGGATAAATTCATAATTAAAATTATCGTCTGGCGCTTTATTTTTATTTTTGAATTGTGGTGGCATTTAAAATATTGTTTTTATTTAATTTTTGCTTGCCTACTCCGTAATATTCTATTTATTATTTTAAAATGGCTCGTAGTCGTAAAGAAGCAACAAACAGCATTCGAAAATTGATTATTTTTCATCATAATAGTGGTAAATCAGTTCGGAATATTGCTAAATTACTTAATTTATCCCATTCTACTGTGCAGTATGTGATAAAACGCTTTAAAGAAGAAAATCAGATCGAAAACAAGCTAAGAAAAGGTCGTCCGGCAAAGTTAACAAAACGGGATCAGAAATTTATAATTAGAAAATATGTGACAAATCCATGTTTGAGTGCTGTAAAAGGTTCTGCAGAATTTAATGAAACATTTTCTACTTCAATTTCACCTGAAACTGTTCGACGAGGTCCCAGAGCAGTTGGATTACATGGGCGTTCTGCCCGTAGGAAATTTTTTGTGAGTGAGAAACACAGAAAGCTTAGGCTTTCCTTCGCACTATCAATGATAAATAAGCCCCAAACGTATTGGAATAATATCTTATTTGCCGATGAATGCAAGTTTAACATTTTTGGTTCCGATGGGCGTATAATTGTATGGAGAAGAAAAAATGAGGAACGTAATCCCATGAACTTAGTAGGAACAGTTAAGCATGGCGGTGGAGGTGTCCTTGTGTGGGTATGCATTTCAGCATCAGGACTAGGTAATTTGGTATTTATTGATGGTATAATGAATCATGCTGTTTATATAAATATTTTGAGACACAATTTAAAATTATCAGTCCAAAATTTGGGTATTGGAAACAACTTTGTTTTTTAACAAGATAATGATCCTAAGCACACGGCTCTCAACATTCGCCTCTGGTGTCTCTATTATTGTCCACAAGTTTTGAAAACACCACCTCAATCGCCAGATTTAAACCCAATAGAACATATTTGGAGAGAACTGGAGGTTCGAGTACGAAACACGATATTCACACGAAAAGCGAACTAAAAGAAATTATGATGGAAGAATGGATGAACATTGATGCAGAAATTACAAAAGAACTAGTGCAATCTATTCCCACACGTTTAAAAGCTGTTGTGGATGCTAAAGGATATCCTACTAAATATTAATTTAACGAAAAATTAGAATATTTACTAATATGTAGAAATTTTTTACAAGTGTACGATGACTTGTGAGATAAAATTGTTACTTTTTGATTGTTGGTTTCTGAAAAATAAAGTTTTACTATGTTTTCAAAATATTTCATTGTAGTTTTGTTAAGGATAGATTATAGATCTTATTATTAAATACCCATTCTGAAATAGTCATTTTAATTAATGGATAGACCTTTATTTCATTGAAAATCATACGTGTACGAACACTTTTGGGAGCCACTGTATATATATGCATGCCAAAATTTTGACGCATTTTGGTACTTTTCTATTTAACTGTTTACTGCTTGTCCAAGCGATACAGACTGGGTTTGGTGCGCTGCCAAAATTATAACTCGCGAGGTACGGATGGATGGTTTTAGCATCTGAAATTTTGCTTTCCGGAGGACCGTTATGGAGGAACGTAATCCTACGTTAAAAACTGACTGAAAAGAAAAACACGTGAGGGACACTCTGCAAATCACAGATTGCATCTGTTCATGTGGCATTAGCCAAATAGATGCTGAAGAACACGACTCGCCTGCATAATGTCCCAATTTCAGGCTAATTTGAACACCTCTAGCAAGTCAAGCCAAATATCTATTGCCAGTAATCTGTATATCCCGGAGAATGAATTAAAGGCAAAGCAGGGAAGAATTTTTCAAGATCAATTAAAATCCTTCCACTAAAGTGAAGTTTTTTTTCTGTTGTATGTGTGTGTCTAATGCGAAGGCACTTTGTCGCGAGACATTCGCCTTTTTGTTATTCACCACGATTTGCTGGCTACTTTATTATGGGAGCTCCATTTTGGAGAGCCAGCATTGCTCCCTATGAGGGGGACGACACGTTAACGACCAAGCCTTATTCGGGATTTGAACCCGAGCCAACTGCGTGATTGCTCAGAACGCTAACCACTACACTATGTGGGCAGCACTAAAATGAAGATTGTTACAGAAAAAAAAGTGAGGGGGGGGGGGCGGTAACAAACAATTCAACAATAAAAGTATACAGTTAACAAAAAATTATGTTAAAGCTATTCATAATTGTTTGTAAACTGTATAATTTAAGGCTTAAAAGCAAGCGCCACTTAATATTGCTGGTTAGTTCTCTTTGTAACTAGCTGGTCTCCAATTTTCAACATAATAACGAAAATTATGGCCATCAGGAAGAAATTCGTGTCTCATGAAATCGACAAAGAGAAAGCAACTCTCATATATTCTCTAAACTTTTGCTGTCACAGAAGGTTTGATAAAGGGATGTCAATCATTTTGAAAGAAGATGAAGTAAAACAGCACAAAAACAACTCACGATCATCGCAACGTAGTGTCTACCCTCGTCGTGCAACTTCTTGACGAACTCTGGGAGTCCTTTGAAATTCACCGGATCGTACGTGAAATCCAGGTGGTGATCCATGTAGTCTATGTCATGCCACTGAACGTCCTGGCGGAAGAAATGCAAAATAAAAGATGTAGATGAATTATTTTTGACACAAAACTGGTGATCAATA
Source organism: Dolomedes plantarius (assembly GCA_907164885.2). Taxonomy (NCBI): domain Eukaryota; kingdom Metazoa; phylum Arthropoda; class Arachnida; order Araneae; family Dolomedidae; genus Dolomedes; species Dolomedes plantarius. Next base: position 132,516,368 of record OU015498.1, read on the forward strand.
AGAAAAAAAGGAAATATGCTTCTGAGGTCCTGAAAGCAACGAGTTTGGATACAAAACCTATGGTTATACGAGTGTAGTAAAAATTATACGAGTAAAAGAAATATTGATAAAAAAATGCGCTAAAAACATATACCGGAATCGGACTGAAATTTTTTGATGCGATTACGCAAATACCCGAGACATTCCTTTAAAATACGTCTTTGGGGTTTATTCAGTGAGTTAAATGTACCCATCAACAGCCAAATAATTTCAACACAAATTATTTATCAAAAATTTCAACACAAATTATTTATCAAAAATTTCAACAGACCACTTCAATTCTTTATCTGATACCAGATCGAAATTAATAGAATTCATACTCGGTGACACACATCACGTGGACGTTAATCCCTTTGTTTGCCTTTCAGATACAACTTTTTAGCGCATAGAAGCCTATAAAACTACATTTTCCTCTTTTCACGAATAGTTGGCACTCCTGGCAGCAAGATATTCGGTCAAATCCGAGACAATGTCGTTCTATGAAAACTTACATGAATGATGCGTCTTAATTTCAATATTAATAATGTAATTGAATATATATTGTTTGATTAGACATGTTCGTTTACCTCGATACAACACCAAAGAACATTAGAAGATAGTTTGAGATGTCCTTACTTTACGAAGTGTGACTCTTTGATTCAGTTCAGCTCCTAGCAAAACCATGTTTAGGTTAGAAATACAATAAAGCTGAGAAACGAGGGAAAAAATTTTACCTGCTCACATCACATCTATGTGCGAAATAGATTTACTTTCGTTTATTCAGAACTTTGAGATGATAGAATTGAATCCCCAATAATTCTATAATTTTGATTTTCTGTTTGGGTCCTTTCTCTTCAAACTTTTTCCGATGTTAACAATTACTTCTGAGATATTTCTTTAAAAACTAAGAGAAGCTAACATACCTTAAACCTTTAAGTTCATTTTATAGCATACGAGACATCAGTTAGTATATAGATGAAAGTTTTTCATTGACTTTCAACATGAGTTTTATCGTTAGAGTTGAATTTTTCCACTCCATTTTCCGTGGGTACTTTTACAGACGAGAAATGAAGACTTTTTCAAGGAGTTTTTAATAAAATCTGTAACACCTCGTAAAGCAGCCCACATTTAACTCTATTTACCTTTTCCCCCAGAAAGTTACAAAATACAAACTGAAATTTGTAGAGCCGTTCACATAAACTCGAGAGCTCAGTGCAACTTCCAGAATCTACATTTTGCAACCTTCACGTGAGTTCATACGAGTTCTCCAGTTTTTGGAAACATAGATTCCTGTAAGGTCGTCATGGGAAAATTTTATGCACTTACGATGGGGATGCCAGCTTCCAAATTCCTCTCCAAAATTTCCCTCGTCTTACTGAGGGAGAAGTAACCGTACTTGCAGATTTGAAATCCGAGACTCCATCTGGGGGGGAAATTGGGGCGGTCGAATAGGGAGGAGTATTGGTGGACCACTTCTCCAGGACTAGGACCCAGGAACAGGAAGAAATCAAAAATTCCACCGACCGTTCGGACAGTTACAGCGGGTGTAGGCTGGATGACGTAATCTGAAAGAAAAAAAAATATTATTGGGACCGATCATTGAAATCGGTTGGACACCTTTATCAACACTTACAACAGGCCGAGGGAAGAGCAAAAGGTTCCTATCGAAGTTATAGTGACGCTTTATGCAAGTTTCTAGCGACAATGCCATCGATTTCGCCCAGGTGCCAGTATCGTTACCGTAAGCAGTATTAAGGCGAGGGCATTTCAGCATTCGAGATTGGCTAAAGCAAGCACAGCGTAGCATTTGGTCTATTAATATCAATTTTAGTATTTCAAATTGTAGGAAGCGCACTTCAGTATCTTTTAAATAGTGTATATTTTTTCTTGATTAAAATTGATAACATTTTAACTTGTAAAGCATCTCCGTAATCCTTTGTTTACGTCTCCATCTCCGTTGTTTACGTAATCTCCAACAAACTCATCTGAAGAGATTCCGTGTGTGGAATATTTACGTTCACCATACCATAATTTTAACACCTTCCACTCTAGAAAGTTTGTTTTAAATTTCTTCGAAATTTTGAAGAAAAAAAACATCATCATACAAATACAGAGGTGTACATGTAATCATTTGGTGATGGATGTGATTTAACCATCCTGACAGATATATTTGCTTCATGTAATTTTCTACCTCGTTTATGCTGAATAGAACTTTTTAGTCAACAATCGCTTGTTCGCGCCAAAATAGATACACATCTAAGGATAGAAAGATGAAAAGAGAAATTTTGTAATGTATTTCTTGCATATGCAAAAGTAAATAATGTATTTCAAGTAATACTTTTCGTAATCATCCACTTACCCATTGCGTTGGTGTTCAGTAGAAATACTCCGCTTGAGAGACCTCCTTTCTCCATTACCATATAAAATGGATGGGATCCATACAAATTACGATGTGGCTATAATAATAACATATACAATTTACAAATATAGCTTTGTGTATACTTTCGACACTCTTCATCCAACATCTTTCATGAAATCTTTCTTTAAAGTGAACTTACAACAGGACAATGCCCCCCAAAATTTTCAGAATGTATCGTGCGTGATTTTGAGTTATGAAATATTGACACGCATAAACTAGAACTATTTTTACAGTTGCAAAGGACATTAATTGTATAAGCCCTATCAGTTAGATACTTTTTATAACCACTATATGAAGGCCATATAGTATAGTGGTTAGTGTCTTTAGTTTCCACAGAGTGGACTCGTGTTCGAATTCCGTTGATGGCATGGCTGTTCGTATTCTGTACTACCACAGAGAGCAGTGTTGATTCACACCCATGGTAAAGTAGCCAAGATATTCGCGATGTGCATAGGCCAATGTCCTCAGGACCATGTATTGCCACTTTGAAAAAAAAAAGTAAAGTAACCAAGAAATTCGCGATTTTCGTGTACCAAGAAATTTGCGGTGTGCATGGGCCAATGTCCTCAGGACAAAGTACTGCCACTTCGAAAAAAAAAAGTTTCACCCACGACTACGCTACATAAAGTCCAGAAACATGTTTCATTCCTTGTCATAACGCTAAATCTTGAAGTGACTTTAAGGTGTCGGAAAGGAGGTTTCAGTTACATGGGTATTAATTTTAACATGAAAAGTTTACTGTGTACTAATCTTGAATCACCTGTTGCTCAGATTTTATAATTTCTTATAAATTTTCTCAGTTTGGTTTTAGAAAATTAAATATCAGAGCAATTATTCAGCGATGGTTCATACAAACTGCTATATGTATAAATATTTAGAAATAAAATATTTTTCTCTACAGAGAAATACATAAAATATTTTTCTCACTTTAACTCTACAGAGAATAATGCTGCTTTCATGGATCAGGTTAAAATGTATGTACATTTCACCTCAGAAAGAAAACAAATTTCGTTTTTGTTTCAATTTGGTTCAAACTTGCATCGCTCGATTTTTGCTCAACTTAATTTTTGCTCAAAACACTAAAATTTTTAGAATTTTAGCATTTTATAAAGCATCTTGTAAATCTTCCGTTTTGCATAATATGTATATTTTTAAAAATATGTGATCGTAGTTACAAAATGAAAACAATAAAATTACTGAAACATGTAGCGTTGATTAATTTAAATTCATTTTGCTTTAAAATATACTATTAAAACAGTATCCAGAAACTCTGAAATTGTGACCACTTTCTAGCAAACTTGTTTTATCGACCTAGATCTTCCACCTTTTTATAGGTACTTTACTTGTAATTGCTAACACTTATCTGACAGAATATCAGTGACTTTAAAATAACCAACTAATACTTATCTGATTGTTTTCAAGCACTTTATGTTAATAATAGGAAAAACTTTGGAAAAGTACTTTGTACTTCATTAACAACCCAAAATAATTCACAAGGCATTCTGTAATCTAAAATAATCTATAGCTAAACATAAGTTCTAGAAGAGGGCTTTTTTTGTGTGTAGTCACCGAAAACAACCAGAATGTACCCAAGTGTCTCCAAACAGTAGCCATACTAAAAACTGTAGTAACCAGTCATTTAGTTTATCACACATTTACGAATATTTCAAAAACTTGAAAGTGTAACCTTTAATTTAGAGTTTATACGTGTAGCGAAACAATGAGAGTACAGTCTTTTGTATACAGCATACATTCTGCAACCAAAGCTTTTAAGTTCAATCTTCGTCTATCCTAACCGTGATGGAAGTTAGATGTTTGGACCCTTACCTATTGCTAGTCAAAAGACATTACATAGAATCTTTAGCATGACAGTCCACAGTTGAACCATGCGGTACATGTGCTGGCCCGTACCTTTTTGTTTTCGAACTTGTAGGGGGGCTTGGGATGCCTTGTGTGGATGACAGATCTGTTCTGTTTGTCCAGCATCCTCGCCCTCCACAACAATGAAAAATATCACCGAACCTGGGAAATTAACCCTCGGCTGTGTATTCAGGTATTGCTACGTAGCGACTGGCCTTCAGTGATTTCATGGGCCGATACGCGAAAGCGGAGGGGGCCGGAGGTGTCAATGAGAGTTTAGAACTTGCAGCCATTGTATTTTGTGATGTCGATGTTTTGTATTACTAGCGTGTAAAATTGTGTTAATAAATGTATAGTGCGTTAAAACGTATTCTTTTCTAAGCTAGTTCCCAGAGGATGAAACTGCCTATCATACGGATTATCTGCATCTCTCTTCGGATATTTTAGGTAGGACAATTTTGTATTTCTATAGGATATTGTTCCTAACATCTGTAATTCTGGGAAGAAGAATTAAGCGCTGCGTTTTGGAAAAGCAACCCCACTTTCATGAACAACACATATATAAAAACATTCAGTGTAAACGAAAAGGGAGACCGAAAAGGATTCAGGACTGCAAACTTACAACTGGCAAATCTCCTTGGTTAAACAGCGTGTAGCGAGTCCAATTCGTCGACTTCAGGATGCCTTCTTTCTGCTCTCCAAGACCATAGATAAATTCCGTGGGAATGTCAGTTGATAGCTGAAGGAATTGCTCGCTAAATATCAAACGGGACAGCTCCGTACGGAATCTATAGAAAATGAAAAATTCAAAAGCCATAAACCTTAGTTACCCGTTGAAAAAGAGGGTGAAAAAGGAATACCCTTCGTCTCTCCGGGATTTTCCTCTGAAAAGGCAGATACTATCTCTAAACGACAGAGTCTTGCCTAGCTGAAGGCACTCAGAAAATCTATAAGATGTATGGAAATTAAAGAAGCTATTCTTCGTTTTTCTCTAATCACTAAAAAGTATCTTTAGCAGCTTTATTCGAAGAACAAAAGAACTCCAAAACTTTCGCCAAATTTGTGAAAATTCTAAAGTCAGAATTTTCACAAATTTGGCGATGTTATACCAAGAAGAATTAAAACTGTTATTGAGGGCAAAAAACGAGACGATTAATGTATATTTTTTTAGTTCAAAACAGTGAAACAAAAAAACCAAGGGTGTGGGAGATTTTACTCTGAGTCGACCTGGATTTCTGTCTGTGATGGATTTGTGTTTTTCATGGAAAAATATGTACTAAAATGTTACATGTGTGATGAGAATGTCGAACCACACTGGATGATAAATACGAAAATACTCTTTTCAGAATACAAATCTTCAAAACGAGCAAATCCATCGCGAGTGTGGGTGTAAAGCTTTTCAAAGAGATCGAAGTTTTCAAAACATCTTACAATGAGACGCGAGCTGAAAATGCAACACATAGATTGTAGTCGCCAAAAAAAATTATCAGCAGGGCGTTTTGACCATGAGAAATTTGAATTTCAACCTCTCTTCAGAGTACAAATCGAGTAAACACTATTTTTCCGTATCATTACAAGTTTGGTGGTTCTAGAATCTATATAGTTATCAAGAATATAACCACTTCAATATTTTCTTCCAAAATCCAGTAAGGCCCAGATTTTCATAAATAATGGTTGTAGCAACTGCCAGGAGCTGGATTTTAAATCGTGCATCTGGACTTCAGAGCCAATGTCCTGACCATGGGCCAACCCGATGACATGATATTACCTCATACTGCGAATTCCATTCCGACATGGTATTGAAGTTTGAAGGTCCGTGTCTGAAGAAATTTGGCTCTATTCGGACTTTTTTTTTAGCATATATGATGCTAAAAGCAACACAAAACTTGTAAAAGAAACCAATACCGAACAAGTTTCCAAAATATGTAATTAAATTTGGAAAAGTAAGAAAAGTGCTGAACTTATTTCAATCCATTTAAGAACACATACATTCCATAACATTAAGAACACGAGGTTTAGGATAAATTTTTAGTTTTTCAGTTATAACGGAATGCAGTAGCTAGATTTTCGGAGTGCCTCTCAAATAAAATGATCTGCGTCAGTCATACCTCTTACCATTCTTTTCGTGATGTTCTAGGCCAGGGGTCCCCAAACTTTTATCCCGTCAACCCCTTCATAGAATATTTGCCTTCTTATCGACCCCCAGATTAAGTATTTAACAAAAACATTAAATCCTTTTTTGCATTTCTGATATTAAGCAATAAGGAGACCTGCATAACAACCCAACGAAATAATTTATAGTTCCCATATCTTATAAAATCCACCAAATAACATTAACAGAAAAAGGTGATATTCTCCACTGTTGTTATAATCTTAAAAAATAGTAGAAAAATTATGGATAGATGGAAATTTGCCTTAGTTCTTAAACCGTACGTGTCAACTGTCATTACGCAAAATACACAATTATCGTTAAAAATATAACATAAATTTTATTGGATGAAAAAAACCCCTCTTACTGTCATTTTGCGACTAAAAATATGTTAACATACCTTTTTATTAAAATAGTTGTTGTTAGTGGGATGGATGTGTCTGAAAAGAAGGAGCAAGATTATTGATATTTGGTTGAAAATTGGTAAGTTTTAATCGCAAATCACCCCGAATTCCCAAGTTCAATCTGTTCCTCTGTTTTGTTAAAATAGCATTCGCGTGACTAAAACCAGCTTCAACCATGTATGAAGTTGTGAATGCAAGTAAGAAAGGTTCGGCTTCTGATCTGAGCTTGGGATATTTAGTGGCAATATTGTTATTGCTCCAAAATTCAGTGAGGTTTTTATTTTTAAACAACGCTTTAGCTTCGAGATCTACACATATTTCAATCAGTTCATCTTCTAAGCCAGGTTCACTACCTTCATTATCTATTTTTACATCAAATAGTGTAGCAAACCATTCGGGAGCATGCATATTCTCCAAGTCTTCGAAACGTGCTTTAAAGTTTTCTCTTAATTTATCAAGATGCTTAATATATACAGTAACCACCGCTTATAGTGATCAGTGGTTATAAGAATCAACCGTTTATAAGAATCAATATCGCGAAAACAAAAACAAATGTACGATTTCCATGTTAAAATTTTCGCTTTAAAGAATCAATCCACCGGTTATAAGAATCAGTTTAAACTCTTCGCTTTCCTTTCATTTTTCCAAAAAAGCCACTTAAACCCTCAAAAGGCACGAAGTTATTTTTTTTTAAGAAAGATTGATAAGATGGAATGGAATATAGTCATAAAATTCATCCCTTTCTTTGTTAGACATAACATAATAGTTTCCCCTTAAACGCTTTAGCACAACACTGTCCTATTAGCTTGACCCGGGGGCATCTTTACCCGTCCGGGTCCGATTTCACTTTTCTCCCCTGACACACAAAAATAGGGACTCTTTTTCCCACCGCCCACATCCTGGTTGCGGCTTTCTGGGTCCTGAACCACATAAATCTTCAGCGGAGTGTTCACTATCACTTAGGCAAACGTGACATTCGTAGATTCAGAGCGTTATCAAACCGTCAAACATAAGCTAGAAGGTGAATCGTCGTCTGAGACTATTAGTATTGAAAGAGGTATAAACAGCCACCTCAAAACTTCATTACGTCAAACTACCATAGAAAACTTTTTCTTGCTCCCTTCCTGTAGTTGAAACGTTAAAACTGTTAAGCAGGTATGTTGTAACAAATATTGAATTTTTTCTTCTTTTACTATAATCATGTGTATCTACTTATAGGTCTAAAAATTAAGTTGCATTTTTAAAATTATAAAAAATAATTTTAATAACAGATAATTAACGTAAATTAAAGAATATTTTATGGTAAATTATCTAATATATGAATATATAGTTGTGTGTGTGCCTGTCCAAAAACCTAAATTTCGGCTATAAGAGTCAACCGCTTATAAGAATCAAAAACAGTAATAACAAACGTGATTCTTATAAGCGGAAATCACTGTATCTCCAAATCACGGTCGGTAATCTTTTCATTTTCTTTCAGTACTCTCAAGTTTGAAAAATATTTAAAATCGGATCGTGCCAGTGAAGATTTAAATAGCTTCATTTTTACTTGAAAGGCCATTATGATTGTTCGAGCTTGAACAATCTTAACATTTTCTTCGCAAAACTTAAGCTATAAATAGGCTAGTCAGTAGTTGATCATATCCGTATTTCGATATTTTATTGGAATATTCTATTTGTTTCCTAGACAGTTTAATTGATCCTCTTTGGTATTAATCGACCCCCTTTCAACCCTCGTGTATTCATCGACCCCCTTTCGACCCTCGTGTACTCATCGACCCCAAGATAACTCTTATCGACTCCTTTGGGGACCCCTGTTCTAGACTGATATTTTGCATGTGGCGGGATCGGGAATCGAATCCTTATCTCCAAACCTCGAGCTGGCGTTGTGCCGATCAAAGGGCATTCTGGCAATATGAGGAACTCTTGCTTTTAACCGCTTCACAAGACTGAAAATTTTTGTTTTGTTGGCTGACGTACCGAAATTTAAAATGATCTTACGAAATTATTATCCTCCTTATCTAATTTTAAAAGCATCAGTATGTTTCTTTCTCTTTGATATATCATGTTTTGGGGGGTGGAAAGGATAATATTTTAAACTAATATTAATAATTTAAAAAATTAATAAAATAGTTTAATGATGTACGTGTCTTTACAAGTTTTCAGTATCTTGTCGTCTTAAAAAATCGACGGAAAGCTATTAAAATACTTGATATTTTTTTCCTAAATGGGCTCGAATACCTGGGTAAGTAACTTTTCTAAATAATGAATTTGTAATATCGAAGGAAAATATTCTACCCTACTCACACTGCCTGCAGCGTGCTCTTTCTCGTCACTTGCAAAAGCCCATCTCCAGAAAGTTCCACTTTGTAACTCTCGTTTCGATCCTTCTGTATTTTAAAGTTCATGTATGGGGCATCTGGCTCGTAACGCTTAGAACTTGGTTCCTGTATCTGGATAGACAGAAAAAGAATAGCATTAACCCCGCGCGAAACAATTCCACTACAATTAAATCAATTAGAGTATTTTACCTTATAGAATGTAAATAAGATGGTCACAAAAATATAAATAATTTCTTCTTAACTCAGTCTTTATTTGAATAGACGAAAAGTTTCCATAGAATGAGTCTAGATTTTGATCAAAGTAATAGAAACACCGGCGAGAAGGCGGAGTGCACAAAACATGTCAACTGAAAAACAGTGGCACAACATTCTCTTTATCAGAAGGCGTTTCAAATGTAAGATGTAAAACTACAGACGTGTAAGTTATCAAAATGTTTAAAAATGAAAACTGCTCAAGGAACTGTATAAAGCCAATGAGTCGTTACTTTTTCTTATTTCTCTTTAAGTATAACCTCTCCCGACACCAACTGTCTTCCTACCGTCCCCCCCCCTCCAACTTAGTTAAGAAAGCAATCATAGAAATTTTAAAGGTCGTATAAACTCATGAACGGAACTGCAAAAGTTTTATGCTGTTACAGAAAACTTTTGCAGGTTAATTTTGTGGGGACAATATCAAAACGGTCCCCGGCTAAAAAGTCTTATCTCTAAATATCCCCGGCTAAAAGTCTTCTCTTGTCTATCAGTGAATAAGACTAACGTTCGACGACCTTTTTATAAGACCATTCTCCCACAGTTTATCGAATTTGTATTGACTCAAAATGGAATTAGCCAGATTGGGAATCAAACCCGAGGTCTCTTGCTCCTCAATGTTCTATATCATTAAATCGTATCACAAGCTTGTCAGCTTGTACCATTTACTCTCAGTATTGCTTCTGATACTATACATGGTACATATGTGTTCAATGTGTATGCGATATATGGCATGTCCTTGCAAATGGTAAAGCTTGACAGCTTGTACCAGTTACTCTCAATATTGCTTGCGATACGATCTCCGTTATCACAAGCTGTCATCAAAAGCAAATAATAAAATTTATTCCATTTAAAGAAAGCTTTCATATGCAAAGTTCCAAGCCTCCGGCTTAATATGTTTGTAATGCATAACGTTTAGAAGCAGTCGCATAAGAGAGTTGTAACTTTAAGCATAGGAGCAACATAAAATTATTAAAATCACGTTACTTCGAAAACAAATTTCATTTTTTACTTGATACTTTTGCAGATGTTTCTAATGCTGTTCCAATGGAAAGAGAAACTTTCGCCTGTTTACGCCTCTCATACGGAAAAATTACGCAATATCAGATAAGAGCCGGAATATGACATTATCGGTCTAATCATTTCACTAAAACTTCGTGGAAATAGATTTTCACTCCAGAACACAGATAATCGAGTGAAGATGCATCGAATCGCTCTTACAATAAATAATACATTACATATGGCACAAGAGAAGATATTTGCTATACTTCCAGTTTCTGAGGTTTTGAATTCTTTCAGAGGCTTCTTAGAAACATAAAAAAATCTATTAAATCTGTAAAGTATAGCTTTCTTGTGATTATGAGACATATCTTTTAAAATATACATTATATACGACGAACGTCAAATTTTCAAGGGGATAATTGTTTTTAATAAAAAAAATCTCTAAAAACAATTAGAAAATACGATGTTACCTTCCCGTCCTAGCAAACTTGAACTAAATTACAGTTTCATATTATGAAATTATGGGATAAAAAAATAGTAAGAGAGACTGTTTTAACCCTTCAGCGGTCGCGCCCGGGTATAGAGTACAACATTTTCGTAATTTTGAATGATTTGTTTTTACATTTAAGGGTTGAACGTTCTAAGCAGTTTTTATTTACACCCTTTCTAATGCAGGTCTGATTTTCTGACCGCCTATTCCTTTCCCTTCATTGTTAGTCGTGGTTTAACCGTGGCAAACCAGCGGTTATACTGGATTACAATACGACAAAAGCAGGAGTTGATGTAGTCTATCCAATGTGCATCCAATGGTAACGCGTATGTCACGAAGATGGACTCTCTCATTGTTTTTTAGGTTTTTGGACATAATAGGAATCCATTCGCAAGTTGTCCTCAGATACAATAAACCGGACAGTTTTGAAATAAGTATCTGCATTCTTTGGCCTTTAATTATAAATATACCTCAATATTATCAACATTTTATGTCTTGTCATAAAAAAGCAAAATTGTTATTTTCAATTTGGAAAAAAAAAGTTTATTACAAAAGGAATAATCAAGGTCGAAAGAGACGTTGCACTTTGTGCTGCACGCGCCTACTGGTGTTCAAAAAAATTGGCGCACCCGTTGAAGTGTTAAACAAAGTCTACGCTTACTTCCAAAATATATGCTATTTGTAACAAAATTTCACAGCAATTCGAGTAAGAAATGTTTTTCTTATTTTTATATACAACTAGATGTATTACCCGGCTTCGCTCGGGATTCAGTTTCTGTTATTATTATTTTTTGAATGATTAGCCTCATGTTATGATGTTCTAAAGTTTTCGCTAAAATTCTTTTGCGGTAGTAAATAGCATTAGTTTGTTCTCGGTGCTGTCGTTGTTCATCGTTTTCCTCTCCTTTCGATGTTGAAGCTCGGAGACGATCGTATGCTCGACGCGTTAAAGTTTCTTCATCAGTCTCACTGCTTCGGATCACTACAATTCGAATTCTGTTGCCTTCGAGCTCTTGGGAATGTTTTTTCTTCAGATTCTTGTGTGCGTATAACTGCATTTTGAATTCTGTTGGCTTCGCGCGCTTGGGAAAGTTTTTCTTCATCACATTGCTCATTTCTCAACAATCTTTGACATTTTGCCCTTACTTCAGCAGGATTAAAAGTTGCTCTCCTCTTTTTGGGAATTTTAAAGCATTAATTTACAGCTAGTCAATAACGTTTGAATGGATTTATTATTATAGAAAAATAATCAATAATGTTTGAATGGATTGAGATCACATTCAATATTAAAACACAGCAAATCTGATAATTATTATAGAAAAAGTATGTACACGTATTTCATGCTCGGAATTCTTTCTCAAACCTAAATCGTCTGCTACGTTTCAATGTCACTTTCAGACTTTCTTAATTATAATATACACGTATTTCATGATTGTAATTCTTTCTCAAAACTAAATCATCTGCTATGTTTCAATGTCACTTCAGTTATATAAATCATCGCGTCAAGGCTAAACGCACATGTTTCTAGTTAAGTGAACGTGTCCTTCAGTATATTTGAGTTTGAACAGGTAACTTGGGATAGTTTCAATTCATGAAATGGATAGATAACACATTCATTGAAAATGAATGACTTTCCATCCTTATATTTTCATTTTTAAAAAGAAATGTTCCGGCGTTGCCACGTATATGAAAATAATATATCAAATTCATATATATGAATAATCACGTTTTTAATTCATGTCTATTTATTTTTACGGAAATGTTACAATTTAATTGGTAACAATGAAATGCTACAATGGCTTTGAACAAAAATATCCGTTGATACCGCGCAAACTTTTTCTAACATAATTCGGGAATGGAACATCGTAGCGGGATGAAAATAGTCACATTCATCCTGATTTTCCGAGCACATTAAACCGTGTAAATTTCATCAAGGTAGGGCTCACGGTTCTTGAGTTTTTGTGACTCACACGCACATACACAAACGACCCATTTCCCGTATCTGCCTTAAATATAAGATTATTTAAATGATTTTTTATTACACATAAATTCTAATAATTGTACTATGCCTATAACTTTCGCGCAAGTTCAAGCAATAAGTTTACCAAGTTTCATCGCAATCGGATGAACGGTACGGCAGCGCATAAAATACGAACAAACATTCATTTATATATATATATATAGAAGATATATATTCTTATATCATTAAATTTTAAATTATCGCTTCATTTTTATGATATAATTTAATTCTACCTTCCTTTCCTAATTGTTTTACACATGTGTATGTCTCGTCTTCTGTATCGTTCGAGTCTACGAGTCCCGAGACTTAAGTGCTTGTAGCCATTCTGAATCGCCTTTAAATTGTAGGACACAGTCTGTTTGCTTTATTCAGCAAAGATGAATAAAGCAGACCCCCCTCCCCCCAAAATCAACCAATCAGCTGTAGATGCATCTATGTGTTCATCACTAGTGAAGAAATGTTACTTGGTAGTGGTGGTGGTGGTGGTGGTGGTGGTGTGTGCATGTGACTGTGGCGGAGGGGGGGGGGTGGGTCATAAAGAAATCTTTCGCTGCCTAAACGCCTTTGTTCTATTGAGGATAGAAATCAATACACAACCTTGTTGCGTTTTGTTCTATCGAAGTCATGGATAGGGAATCTTTTAAAAACCAGTAATAATAATAAAATAGCGTAGTTAGAAAAATAAAAGTTTATAGAGAAGATATTTTGAAAATGGACATGGCACAACCTGAATCAGCTGACTTAAATAAATTGTCAGATATCATGAAGGACTGCAAAAATTGAATTCACTAGGAAATCTCGATTCACTAGCCGTTATGTTCCTCTTACTTTTATCTTAATTTTCTGTCCTTCAAGGGGCTTTGTACGGAGATAGTGTCTGTTTCAACCTAAATTTCATTTTTCCATCCCAAATAACTGTGATAGCTTCATTAGCTCTTTTTTACATGCTAAACACGAAAAAAAGAATACAAATGACATAGTAAGCGAATTTGCTATCAACACGGAGGACAACATTTTATGGAGTTTATACTTGTGCAAGTTACACAATCAATGAGCCTTCCCGTGTAATGTTGTCGAAAGTCAGAAATCCGTGTATCCTCAACGTAAAACTTTCAGTACGAACTACTTCGACAGCAGACAAAACTTTCGTTAAACTGTCATTTCATATTGCTCGATCTTCTCCTTTGCTTCTGACCAGACACAGGTCTTGGATACCTGTATCTTTAGACAAGAAGGAACTTCTTCAAGGGAAGATTAAACTTTCTATTAACTCAATGGTTTGTTGCGTATCAGTAGCGAATGCCTGTCATTTAAACCTGGTACGATACTATTTTTAGATGGGTCGTCTGCAGAATAACTGGAAGACAATGAAATAAAACTTCAAATTTCTGTGTTAAAACTTCTAAGTGATAATGCTACAATAGCATGGTAATAAAAATGGGTCATCCATCTCTATTTACCACCTACTGTCATTCAAAATTGTATATACCCTTTCGAAACATTCTGTATGTGCGAGTCATGGATGCTCACAGTATCATCTGTCTGTTATCGAATTAAAACTTTTTAAAGGACTCATAACACAACCTTCCGACCTAACTGTAACAAATGCATTGCCATCGAATGAGAGAGATTCATAGATACCTTTATCCTGAGTCTGTAATCGTCGATTGGAATCACTTCGAGGACTAGATTACTGGCATCTTTAAACCCTGAATGAGATTTTCGTTTCAGTTCCGCCCTCACCGAGCTTCCGCTGACAGACATCTTGGTCACCTTGTAGCCGTTGTAGTGTTTGGGGAAAAAGCAGCTGGGGACACCCAAGAAGGGCGATGAAATGAGGTCATAGTCCTTCACAGTCAGGTCGGAGTTGGCCCTGAAGCAACAACCACGAGACAAACACTGATCCTGTCGGATGGGACGATCCGGGTGGCAGTCGTACTTCTGCGAGTCATCCTGGATGGCTGAGCAATCCGCAGGACGTTCCGGGTCGCCGTGATGCCGCCTCGGAATCCAAATGGCAAGGCCTGCTATTAGAAGCACCAGGAACATCAGGACGGCAGCGAGAATCATCCATATTCGATTTCGGCGAGCGCGCCTCTCAGAGGACGTCGAAGAAAAGCTGATTCGATGCATAGTTCACTGGAGAAAAAAAAATCAGTATAGCGACAGATGATGTTTTTATATAGCGGAGATAAACCTAATCGTGCTAATGACACACGCAATGCATTTTGCGGCTTTTATCTCTTAACGAAGTACGATACGTGCAACAGCGCCTGGATATCTTTGATCGGGCTGAAAAGAGTTGAAAATAAAGCGTTCATGTTTCAACCGATTTTTATCGAAACCTTTATCACCAAATGGGATGATTTCTTTTCCTCCGAAATGAAACTAATTATTTTGACTAAAAAGATAAAAAAATAATAGCTAAATTTAGTGGAAAAATAGGAGTTGGTGGAATTGATAAAATTTTTGCGAACTGAAATAACTGTTTTTAATAAAACGAAATAAAGCTACGTCATCTAAACATCGGAAACTCAGAGTGATTGATCTGTTGTTGATTTTGTTGAACCAAAATGAAATTGGATATTTTTAATAGAATTACATTGCGTTTAGTTTTCTTAAATACAAACTGAGACTTGGTTTTATAAAGATGTAAAAATAGAAATAAGAGCGTGACGAGCTTCTGGTAGGAGAGGGGACTGACAGTGGTGTAGCGAGCATAACTGACGCCCGGGGCACCATACCTTTTTGGGGCCCCTCATGGTCTTGGGGACCAAATGGTCCAATGGTCTTAGGTACCATTTGGCGCTCTCTGCGAGTAGCGCCCGGGGCATGATAGACCCCCTCGCGCTCCTCTCGTTACGCCACTGGGGACTGAGCACGTGCCTCTGAGTTTCGAAGTCAGTGATCGGATCGAAAGACTATCCTGACAGTGTGAGAAAATATGATATTGTGACTATCATTGTTCACAGGATTATTACAGTTTAGAAAAACTAATCTGTTAATATTCTTTAATCCGTTAATTTCAAGCAACCGTTTGGTTTCCATTTAATCACAGGTTGAAATTTATTTGTTATGATAATGCAGGCACTGTTATAGAAAGGGGCATTATTATTGGCGAGTATCACGGGTCGTTTTCATGATTTAGATAAGTCATACTTACCCTTTTTTTCTCTCGGGCTACATGCATATTTGCCACGTTGCGCG
Source organism: Dolomedes plantarius (assembly GCA_907164885.2). Classification (NCBI taxonomy): domain Eukaryota; kingdom Metazoa; phylum Arthropoda; class Arachnida; order Araneae; family Dolomedidae; genus Dolomedes; species Dolomedes plantarius. The sequence continues at coordinate 132,532,528 of OU015498.1, forward strand.
GGACGCATACCTCGTAACATAATAATGTAAAAAATAAAGTTCAAAACCCAAATATATTGAAACGTTTGTATAAAAATGAGTGTAATTTTTTTTTAAATGCTAAGACAAACTTTTGACTATTTTAGACAAATCAGGTTTACACTTGCTACACGATACTCTCAATACGCCATCAAAGTAAGAATCAGTAAGACAATTTCTGTATATATTCTTCGCATATGTCATTTTGAAATTGTATGATTTATATAGGTATGTTGATGTGAACAACGTGAGCAGCAGGTGGCACATATTTGTACAGTTTTGAATTTTTCAGGAACCCATTTTCAAAATTGTGTTTACAAAAGCAATTACCTGATAATGAGAGTGAATGTTTCGGGCCGCACATAAAAGCTGGGTGGGCCGCAGTTTGAGTACCCCTGCTTTAGATCATGTATGCGAAACTTACAACCCGCAGGACGGTTCCGGGCTGCGACATGATTTTAACCAACCCGCGAGGACTTTCACAAAAACCTCTGCAGACATGCAAGACGGTGCAAACAAGTAACATTATTGCTAATTACTGTAGTCATCTGGTAATAATTTATAATCTGGTAATAATAGTTATTTTTTTTAGCAAATAACGGCCCATATCCCCCAGATGACATTATTGAAGAAGAGAAAAGTAGACAATGAATGTTATGCTTCAGGAGAAGTGGAATGGTGATTACTTTTTTGTTATATATGAAAGAAACCCGCTTTCTTTGGTTTGCAAGAAAACTATATCGTTTTTGAAAGATTACAATCTAAAATGGCACTGTATTACAAAACACGCCAATTACAGCAATTTATAAGCTGAGCAAAGAAAAGATAAGATAAAAAATCTAGAAAAGCGTTTATCTGCATAACAGATGCTTTTACGCAAACAGAATGATGTAGCTGACAACATTGTTCGGGCAAGCTTCATTATTAGTGAAAAAATTCCAAAACATTCAAAGTATTTATAAACATTCTAAGTATTTTGAACTTGAAAAAGAATGTCTCTGGTGTCTTAAAAGTACTGTGTCCTGGAGAAAGCATGGACGTGGAAAAAATAAGTCTTTTTCAGCGGGCTGTGACAAGACGTATCAACGAAACTGCAAACAACATAAAATTAAGCCTTAAAGAACTCGCGTCACAATTTACAGCATTTTCAATTGCTCTAGAGCAGTGGTTCTCAATTGGTTGTACGCGACAGCATTTGAGGTGGCACGCACGTAGATTTTAGAGAACGTGGGTTTTCAGAGCTTGTGTATGTGAAATACAAATACGGAAATAGACTGAGCGTGGAAACGACTTTAGAACAAAGATAAGCACTACTGAACCTGATATAGAAGCTCTAATAAGAAATAAAAACAGGCAACAGCAAGTTTCTCTTTTTAAGCCTCCCGATAAAGCCATTTTAGTGTTGGGAAATTGTATTTCCTGTTTGTTAATAACAATTATGTATAAACGGCTTTTTCTAGTCTTATGGATTTATTTTCTGTATTTGGTTTTATTTATACTTAAATACATTTTGTAAAGTTATTCACATGTGTATAGAATTTATTTGACCCTCCCCCCCCCCCCCGTCAAAAAGTTATAACATAACCAGTGGTACGCCATGACCCTACTAAGTTCTTGGGTGGTACTCAAGTACAAAAAGGTTGGGAATCACTGCTCTAGATGAGAGCATAGGTACTACAAATACCGTCCAATTGACTATATTTGTTCGTGGAGTCGACTCTAAGTTTAATTGTAAGCAAGAATTGCTTACACTTCAATCTGTAAAAGATACTGCAAGTGGAGAAGACATTTTCGCGGAGATAAAAAACGTTTTACCATATTAAACCTTAAGATGGAAAAATTAAGCGGAATTTTTGCTGGAGGGCTCTGGCAACGACTGAATCAAATTTAGGCATTGTTTCGAGAATTAATATCTGATTGTAACCTCGACGCGGTAGATTTGTGCTTGTTTTATTGCATTTTACACTAACATAAATTGTGTACAAAGTCAATGAATCGATTTCAAAGTTTTGCAGAAAATATCTGTCAAATAGGAAACTTTGTTAACTGGAAAATCGTTATATGGCGAGTCTACCATGAGGTTATGTTAATTCATTTTTTCCTCTGTGAAGCTGAAATTTGTAACCACAGTGACATTTTATGGCGAGTTTGATTAAGGTTCTTCCACCTCAAGGTGGACAGATTGCCGCTGTGAGAAAAACGACAGAATATACTCATAGAACCGAAAGGACACTCTTAGGAATTTTGATTATTCTATACATGTTTGATCACATATTTCACAGCTTTTCCTTCTACATGTTGAATACAATCCTCCTTCTCTACCGTAAAGGCGACAAATCCTATCATAAGCTAGCTCTCGGTGCGGTTATAACTGTTCAAAAACGTTTTTCCCATTGGTTGGGTGTCTGGGCTGGGATCGAACTCGTGTTTCCAAAATCTCGAGGACGGTGTTCTATCTAAAGAACGAGTCCATGCTTTGAAATTTAGTTGAAAATTTACTTAAGCAAGCAAATGATACAAACAAATAGAAATGTATATCTATAGGTAGAAAATATTACATAACTTGTTAGATACATAGATAAAAGGATTAAAAAGCGCACAAAAAACATGTTAGATTTAGAGAGCATATAGTTTCAAATAAATTGCGATTAGGTATTAGAACTTACTACAATGCGTAGCAAACACGGAGCCGTCGACGATCAGATCTCTCCTTCCTAACACAAACCCTCGGTGGAATGGAGCAAAATGCTAAGGACGCGAAAGAGAAAATAATTATTTCCTCGTAAACATTGGTTGTGCAATCGGCTGGTTTTCACCGTAAAGAAAACATTCAATGTTTACATAGCTCAGGTGAATATTTTCTTTTCTTTTGAGATCGCGCGCAGGAAAGACGGCATCTTCTATTCAGAGATATAACTTGCGTAACACGGTGGAACAAGCGTCTGGTTTGAACTGCCTCTCACAAGCCCTAAATCACTCTTAATACACGAAGGTACGGATGATACTTTTGTCGCAAAATTCTACAGAGGCTGTTCGCACATTTTTTAGACGATTTTGGTAAGCGGTAATAAAAAATTGTTTGCTGCAAAAGAAATAATTGCAATTGTACTATGTTTTTAAAAGTCAAAATTATCTTCTGCGGTTTGAAAGTTTTGTTTTTATTCAAAATGGCGTTTTTAACAAAGCAGTGGTTCGAAGGCAACATTTATGCTCTTTCCGAAGAGAAATATGCATACTCCGTTATCCAAAAACGATGTGAGAGTCATGGTTTTGTGATATCTAAAGCGGCGATAGGTAATATCGTCAACAAGAAAGGAAAAAAACGTCAAATTGGAGCCTCAAGTGGAACAAAAATTCCAAACAAGTATCAAAGGAAAAAACGGACATCTTCGACTATTGCAAAGGTACGTTGTTTAATGTTAAAAGAAAATCCCCCTAAGTCAAAGGACAGTTGCAAAATCATTAAAATGCTCTGTGTCCACTGTAAACAAAATGATAAACGTTGATTTAAATCTTAAGAAAGCGAAAAAACGCAATGTGCATCGTCTTCTTCTAAATCATATCGCTGAACGCAGGACACGCTGCAGAATTCTATATGAGAAACACTTATCCAAAGAAAAATGGAAAACAATTGTCACAATAGATGAATCATTGGTGTATTTAAATGATTGCAACAAAAAAAGAGCCATTTATTATCATAAAAGGGGAGAAAAAAATTTAAGTACATGGTTCAAAGAATCGAAAGAAGGTTTTTCTATGGGATTCATGATTGTTGCTGGTTTTTCTTATAATGGCAAGTTAAAAATAAAGAGAGTGGAAAATAATGTCAAGATTAACTCCAAATACTATCAGGAACATGTTTTATCGCCAATTTTTCTGAATGAAATACCATCGCTTTACCCACAGTGCCATCAATCTGTGAAACTCCATCAGGACAAAGCTAGCAGTCACAGATCAAAATCCACTGTAAATTTCCTAAAAGAAATGGAACAAAAAACTGGTATCAAGGCCATACCCTTCACTGATCACCCTTCTACTAAATCTCCCGATGTATCACCTATGGATTTTTGTGCTTTCGGACTTTTAAAATCTGCATTATCCAAACGTCGTCCCAAAACCCTTACAGGACTCTGGAAAGCTGTTCAGGAGGAATGGGATAGAATACCTCTTCTGACACTTCAAAAAGCATTATTATCCTGGAAATTGCGGTGTCGAAAGATAGTTCAGAATAAGGGATGTCAAATAGAACATTTAAAACACAAGAATTTTATGTAATTTAGTTTTGTGAATACAATATACATCGTCTAAAAAATGTGTGAACAGCCTCTGTAGTCATACGATCCAAATCGCACGTTCTGGATTTAGATTCGCCTCAAAATTTCAACTGTATATCACCATTCATGCAGTGACTACCATTCACCACCCATGCATTCACCACCCATGCATTTACCATATCACCATTCATGCATTTCACTCTATTTTTATTATTCAAATTACAGGATGTTGAGTTGAAGGCTATATTTTAGAATCCTGGATTCCAGTTGTTGAAACTCATATAGCTGGTTACTGACTGCCAAGTGCCAAGTGACTGCCAAAATACTCATGTTTTAGGTGATTTTGTTCGTTAAGGTCTCAACGATAGCGTTAAATTTTAATCAAGAAAATGTGTAAAAAGAAAAAAATTACATCAATTCAAAAGAAGTAATTTTCTTTTAATCTACCATTCCTGACTTGCATAACAGGACCAAAGTATCTGTATATTCCTGTGAAGCAAGGGAGCTGGCAATAGATCCATGTAAAGGCTATATGTAAGTCCGAAGTAAGACCCCAGTTCATTTTATAAGGAGTAAGTAAATCTTCCACTCTTCTTTAAAAGGTGGATATCAGTAAAGAGAAGAGTGAATTACGAACGTGGTGGGACCTTTGCAGTTCGGGAAATGTCTGTGAAATCTCAGTTGCTACTTCAACAGTAATTGATTTTTTTTTGGACGCATCAACAATGGCAGTTCAACCTACGAAGTTACAAGCTATCTAAATTCCTAGCCAGAATTACTAAAAGGTGACGCAAATCTATCGTTTACTGCTATTAAACATTTTTCTTTATTTATTAGAGCTGATTTTAAATAATACAGTTTTATATCTGATGATAGCGGCTCATTTGCTGAAATAATATTGTTAAATTGCATTTTGTAAATACTCCACTCTTCATCCCTACCAAAATAATTGAGAAGGGGAATCTCCGACAATTTAAAGTAATTGTCTTGAAATATGGAGCTTTGAGGTACCACACTCACAGCTGTTTTAATTTATAACTGTTTTATACGACATTCAATTTTGAATTTATTACTTAAAATATTCTCTCATATTCTTCGTTACTATTTATTTTACTTTCATAATAAGGTAGGTAAGTAATCCGACATTCAGTTTTTTAGTGATTTTTCTCAATGCGTGTTGTGGTTAGTGAAGTACAAATCTGTTAAAACAGTTCAGCGAAATTACCATCGTGTTTATCGCAAACAACTACCCCTTGAGGTCAGGCCCTGATTTTCCATTAGGCCCGTGCCTAGGGGCCCCGAATGTTGGGGGCCCCCCAACATTTTTATTTTAAAAGAAAAGAAAGAAAAAATTCCCAATTCAAATTTTTTTATTTTACCTTTTTCAATAGCAATTTTTTTTTATATATCCTTTCAAATTTGATTGATTGGTTCATCATATGTATAGTTAAATGTATAGTTCATCATATGTATGTTATAGTGTATATAAGTGATTAATAAGTTTTTATGATTGCATTGTATTGGTGTTTTAATGATAAAGTTAATATGTTGTATTGCTTTTTGTTATTTGATAATGTTCTATGCTTCTACGCTTCAAATAGCCAATTCTTTGTAAAATTATACTTTCACAATGATCCATGATTATTTTTTTTGTGTGTCAATTTTGGAAATTTTACGCCCACATCAGTGTTAGGGGGTCTCCATCCTGAGTTGTGCCTATAGTCCAGAATTTTCTAAATCGGGCCCTGCTTGAGCTTTCTCCTGAACGGCCGCCATTGCACTGAGGGAAAGCCGAACAAAGACCTCTTCCACCTCGCATCTCTTCTGCGCAACGTTCAACGTCACGGTTGCGTACCAGTTACATTTAGAAATCTTGGACACTTGCCAAATTGTTTCAAAAGAATATTATTGCGTTTGCTCAATTTATTTTAGAATTATGAGCTTTCGAAATGTGTCCAACCTTTTTCGATGACCCTGTACTATTAAATGAATTTATTTTTCGCATTTAATCACTTTTTACTAATACATTTTATTTTATTTTTATTTTTTATTTATTTAAATTTTATTTATTTTTATTTTTTAAATTTTTTTTTTGGTGTGTGTGTGTGTGTCCGTCCCAAGCCTAAGGGGAGGAGGGGAGAGCGCAGGGTGTAGGATCTGAAGGTCATCCAAAAGGGGGCGAATCACTGTTCTATACTATTCCGCGCTTTCCTCTTAAAGCAACCGTTCGAAAACATCATCCTTTGCATTATGATAGTGTGTCTTTGCAAGATATGTAAATGAGGTGAGTGTTGAAGGAACTGGCCGACCTCCGTTAAATTCTAGACATCACCACCATGCACGAACTCAGGTTATATTTATTAACCAATCAAGAAAAGTTTAAATTTCGCGTCATTTCACCTCTACATATCATCCTCAACAAATCATCTGCAAGATCTGTTGCAAAATTAATGTTTTTAACTGATATCATTTACGTATAGATGAATTAAATGCTGAACTGCGAGATGCTAACTAGACAGCTATTGTCATGTTTGATTTAAACAAAGCATTCGAAACAAATTTTCAGTCATGACGTGTTATTTACAAAATCTTCAAATATATGCCAAATAGAAAAGAAAAATTCTTTACAGATGTAGAATCTTATGTAAAACCAAATAAAATTAAATTGACTCAAGGTATTTTATGCAGTTATTCAGTCGATAATCAACGAATTTTCTTTTAATATTTATGAAGTTCAGGCAATTTGCAGAAATGTCAAAATTTATTTTACATCCAGACGCAACATCAGCAGATTGTCTCCATTTGGAGATTTCTCAGGTGCTGAATGTGAACGATGCAGAAACGCAGTTGATCGATTTTCAAACCCCTTCTCTGTAGAAATAAAAGCTTGTAGATTTGAGAAATGACTCGAAAATAATTGAAAATAATTGATTATTCGACGTGATTAAAATGAATGCAGATGAGGAAATAACGAGAACTTGAAATGCTATTCCTAAAAATTTAATTGTTTAAAAAATTACTAGCGACAGCTGTTTCCTTTAGTTCAGCGTATGTATTACTAAAATCAATATATTATATTATTAAAACACGAACCTGACATAAAGTATTTTTGACATCCAGTGCACAACAGCAAAATCTCATTAACAATTAAATGACATTGATTTTTATGCGACAAGTTATGAGTTTATTTTTTAAGAAATTCTTTGTTATTTTTTAAGCTTGTATAAATAAAATCTGCAATAATTAATTTTTCCCCTATTTTAAAAATGACACGACAGGCACGACAGCGACTTCAAAAATACTATCTATAAGTTTTTGACACGTGCGAATTAAACCTCTGCATAGACCATTCGTTCATCTACACACATTGGGTTACTCACACTCACTCTTTAAAAGTTATGCATAATACGAAATAATTCCGATTTTGCAACAAAACGTAATTTTATTTTGACGTTATTGCATGAAATATTTCAGCCATTTCATTATTCAAGAACCGGCGATTTGATAAATCATATGAGCTGAACAAAGGCTGCTTTTGATGATAGTTTTGATTGGCATGTCGTCTTTTAAAAATATCTTGAACATTTTCCTTTCTTTTTGATTCCACGGCGCGTTTTTTTTTATTTAGTACTTTTACTTTTGTCAACAAATGAGAACAATGAAACTTAAAATAAGCCAAACATTCGTCGAAACATACTGATGAAGTATGGTTAGAAATGGCTATATTTTCAATAAACTACCGTTCATGTTTTTATCTTTGGGGGGGGGGGGGAGGTGTCTCGCCAAATCGTAACTGCAACGTCAAATATATCTGTAATTCCTCCCTCTTTGTTCTTTAAGGCTGCTGTGTACTAACCCTGTTGGATTCCCTTCACCTCAATGTTAACCTATGGAGAAAATGTGTCTACTGTTGATAGATACAGAAATGCTGATAAATCTAATAAAAATAGTGTTTTCAGATAGCCTGAACTTAAAGCACCTTGCAACAGGATTCATTGTATAAATTGCGTCCACCAAAGGTTTGGTTCGGTTTGGAGCGCTACGGTCAGCTTTTTGCTACACGAGGGTTAATTAGACCGGGACCTACAGTTTAAAGCCGATTCCGAACGGCTACAAGCATCCATGCCTACAGTGGGATTCGGACCTATAGGATCTGAACCGAATGCCAGCGCCCTAGCCATTCGGCCATCCCCTGGCTAACATCAAAGGTCATCACCTGGTCCACCAAAAGAATTGATGAGCATTTAAAACACATTATACCAGATTTCCCTCCCCGAATAATTTAAATTTTAAAATATTAATTCCATTTAAAAAAAACGAAAACTGCTCCAAGGTGTAAAATTTCTTTCTCTAAAAAGGAGTAAAAAAAAATTCAATCCAATTCGGCAATCCGTGGACGCATTTTATCCATAGGTTAACATTGAGGTGAACGAATCCAATAGGGTTAGTACACAGCAACCTTAAGGAAATTAGTTTTATTCAGATAACGTTCATTTCAGGATTTTCTTACAAACACGGTGTTTTTTTGCGCCGTTTTTGTTGAATTTTATTACAAATGAATAAAGTCAGAGCTTTAGTATTATACGTATTTAACTCAATTCGAAAGTTACCCTATAACAAACTGAAACAAACAAAATAAAACACTATTAATATCTGGCAATCAACAGAAAGTTTGAGAAAAAAATACAAAACATTGAATAGCGTTTGTTTTCAAGATCGAATGATAAGCGGATGCGCTACATCCATTCTTGGCGTGATCCATTCTTGGCGTGAGTGACCTTCAGACCGAGATAAATCAGAAATCTCCACTGACACACACTATCTCTCATTTTTTTTCTGCATCAGCGTAATACATACATGCACACTCTCTCAGTTAAAGATACATTCAAAGAGAAGATATCAAATTTAAATTTAGGTGAGATTATGTCATGTTTTAATAAAATAAACTGTCATACAGGTCCTATTGTACACAGGTTGATCATAATTACATCGCACTTGTTCAAAGCCTAATGAAGAGCACAGTAGAGATTCAAAAGCTGCAAGCCGGGCGACGGCCGAATGGCTAGGGCGCTGGCCTTCGGTGTCAGAGTCTGTGGGTTCGAGTCTCACAGTTGGCATGGAAGTTTGTAGCCATTCGGAATCGACTTAAGCAGTAGGTCCCGGTCTAATTAGCCCTCGTGTAGCAAAAAATGACCGTAGCGCTCCAAAAATCAAACCAAACCAAAACTGCAAAACTTTGGGGAATACATTGTGCATCTTGAGAACACGATTATCGCAAAAATATATTTTGAAATTCCCCCCAGGAAAAGTTATATAACATATAGACAAGGAAATTTGTCTTCAAGTCTTATGAAGGTTTCACACTGACTCACTTTTTCCGGATCTAGGACTTTAAATGAGACGCGGCAGACGGGGAAAATCCTTAAGTCGGATAAAGAGTTTAGGGTAAACGCGATCTTTATGGAAATTGGTTGACAATCCAGTTCGTCTCTTTTTACCCAATAGCGTGTAAGCAAATATGGCGTCACACAATATTCAGCTTATTACCACTAGCCTCGCTATGAAATGCAACCCTGTGAAGCCCATAGTAAGACGATCTCGAATACCAAAGTGGAGCAGCGAGAGTAGAGATTTTAGTGCTTTTTCCCCTCCTCTCATACTCTTTGTATATATTTGTTGATGTTGTTTCTAATGCCCCCTGGCTGGAAGTTCCAGACCAGGTCCAAAAAAGCTTCGGGCTGAAGTGTGCAGCTCCGGTTTATATATAGCACCACAAGGGTCGGAGTCAGTCTTAGCTAATTGCCACCTCAATTTTGACCGAGCACTCATAGGGGCGACATCTGTTCCCACCCTTTCTAACCTCATAGAGGGACTTTCCGGTCTACGATTTAACCTAGACGCTGAGGTATTTAATGGCGAGCGCCGGGATTCTATACGAGCAATCTCAGCATCAAAAGTCAGAGTGCTACCAAAAGGCTACTTCAAACGCTTGAATTTATCGACAGTAAAACATTAAAAAATTCGTTATTCTCAGCAGTTTTGATAAATACGAAGATAATACTTTTATAATACTTTGATATACAGGGTGATTTTTTTTAAACTGACACTACTCAGAGCCATCTGTAGCGCGATCTATCAGCCGGAATTCTACCAAAATTGATAGAGGGACTAAGGACGGCATGGGAAAGAGTTTCCGGGGGAAAAAATTAGTACCAAAAGTCGCCGATAGGGGAAGATATGGCGCTTTTGTTGTCGATGCATCCAAGAATTCGTATAAAAGGCAAGTAAAACATCAAAATGCAAATTCAGGACTATGAAATCGACAGCAGCGCCAGTATTTCGGGCTATAAAGATAAGGGATGGATATCGAAAAAGTTGTAAGCAGACAAGTTAAAAACAAAGAAATTTCACTGCAACAACACTTTATGCAGCAAATTCACTTCTCCCTCCTTCAATGTAACCACATTCCAGGTGGACGACACATAGCATCCTGAACACGACGTTCTCAACGGCCAAGCGAAACATGTCACCAGGAATGTTCATCAAAGTCCGGGATATGTTGTCCTTTAGGGCAGCCAAGTTCGAGACTCCACCAAGATATACCTTAGACTTTAAATAACCCCACAGAAAGATGTCACATGGGTTAGGTCCGGGGAGCGAGGTTCCAAGCAAGTGGAAAAAAGCGACTAATGATCCTTTCTTCTGTAAAGCGAAGGCGCAACAGATTCCACACCGATCATTATAGCTCAAAATACTGGCGCTGCTGTCGATTACGTAGCCATGAATCTGCATTTTGATATTTTACTTGGCTTTTATGCAAATTCTCAAGTGCGCTGACAACAACAGCGCCATATCGTCCCCTGTCGGCTACTTTTGGAACTAATTTTTTTTTCCACGGAAATTCTTTCCCATGTCATCCTTAGTTCCTCTATCAATTTTGGTGGAATTCCGGCTGATAGATCGCGCTACAGATGGCTCTGAGTAGTGTCAATTTGAAAAAAATCACCCTGTACTTTGATAATACGAAGTTCAATTCCTTCTTACTCAGACAAAATTCTTGGCTGCACCATGGGTATTCTGAAATATAGCTTGAGATGTGATATCGTTATAAAAATAAAGAAAACCGACAAATTCAGTAATAATTTCATTTACTTCCATTGTACATATTGTAGCACTTTATTTTACCTTTGTAGCACTGGTCAGAGCTACAAGGGTATAATACCTTTGTAGCTCTGACCTTTGGGGAGCCTTTACCGGTATGCCCCTTTGTAATCAGAAGCAGATCATCGCTGGTTGGGACTGGTGTTATGCACATGCAAAATTATGTTACTTTTCTGGTGTAAACTTCATCCCCATAGACCGATGTTATGAGGGATACTAAGAGCAGGTAGTCACAAGGAATCAAATCATGTAGACGAGACGACCACGCATGCAAGCGATGTCTGATTCCTCCTCCGAGAAATGTTCTACAGCGAATCGGCTGATGCGAGGAGGAACCCTATCCTTTTCGGCGTTTCAGCATTTCCGAGACGTCAAGAGAAATTCATACTAGGTATAGGCAGAAACGTAAACATACAAAATGTGCTGATTATCTGCGCAGGCTTAAAGGTTGCGAAAGAGAGGATGAATCGAATCTAAAAATTCCAACTCTCTTATTCGTTGTTCAAAATTATGTCAAAGCAGTCAAGGAAAATGTTTATTTTCTCGTTCAAAAAATCAAACTAAATTGTTGTTAAATCTTCAAGCAACCAGAGACAAAATTTAATGTTTTTTCCATGATATTCAGCACGAGACACCCAGAAAGGGAAGAAAAACCTTAATATCATCTTAAATTGCTTTATCCGTTATCCAGTAAGAATGCAACTCATTTCTGTTGACGAAAGAATCTAATCTCTTGTGTATTTTGCAGCTCCGTGAAGTCAATTCCCCAATCCTACTAATTAAAAAGATATTTTCACTGAGCATACTAAGACTCGTGTAACTATTATCTTGTTTCGGAATCTATTACATACCGTCAACTGGGGTAACTTTGGTCCTTGCGGGTAACTTTGGCCCCACAAACAAAAAAAGATTTTATGTGCTGTATCTAGACAAAGGAGAGTGATTATCACTGATTTATTGCAAGGGCAAGTAGGTGGCAATACTGCCTTGACTTTCTCATAGTTTTGTCTTGTACTTCCCCAATTTACCACATCTACAGTACTGCTCCACTTTGGTATCACTAAAACGTATATTTCTGTTGTCTTCCAACTGTTCCTTATAAATGTGATAGAGTACGTGATTCAGAGCTCAATTAAGCGAATTGCCTCAGTTTATTGTTAATTGTTTCAAATATTTTCACTGTCATTATCTTGATTTATTTTGTGGCTTTCCAACTAATGAATATTTACTACATTAGGCAAACTTTGTCCCAGGTCTTGGGATAACTTTGGCCCAACATGGCAGTTGGGCCAAAGTTACTCCTTTTACTTCTAAGAAGGGTCCAGTTTCAAAGAGGCGAAAACGACAATACTCCAGCTCGTCAAAAAGTAATAAACAAAACATTACAAACAAGCAAGTAAATCTCAAAGACAGGCGGACTCTGAATTTGTGCATGTATGCTCTGAACTTGTACATGAATGCTGTAGGTGATTTTGCTACTGTGAAGTACGATGGTGTTAAATATCCTGGAAAGAATTTAAGTTTAACAGATATCGGACCGACTGTGGAATGTATGGAAAGAAAACTCAAATTTTGACGTTGGCCAGAAAAATAAGACTGTATAAATTATGAGTGGAAAGAAGTGTGCGGGAAAATCAATACTCCGAAAATCGAGTCAAAGAGGAATCAGTTTATTGCTCCAGAATTGGATTATGTTTCCTCTTCATAGTTTGGACTATCAATTAATCAAAACATATAAGACTGTTAAATTACTGTTTACTGTTTATCTATTATTATTTTCTTTTATTTGAAAGTTCCACTTGTAATTTAAAAATATAATCAGTTTTGCATAGAAAAAAATGTTGATTTATTGATTTTTTTCCAAATTAAGCTTTAGATTAACTCAGATTAGATAAAATATTATTGATAGGTAATTTGGCAATTCTTGTACATGGTCTAACATTGGCCTAAGCTATCTCAACAATTTAAATATTTGGTTTTCAAGAGCTGGACCAATGTTGCCCCAATTCAAGGTAACATTCGCCCAAAATTTAAAAAAAATTAAAAATTGTTTAATGTTTGTATGTATACTTGAACAATGGTTTATATTACAGTTAAATATGTTTAAAATAATATAAACCACTTACCATATGAAATTTTAATTGGCTTAGAACTATTATTTGCTTTTCTTGTGAAATAAACATGAAAAATGGGCCAAAATTACCCCAGTTGATGGTACTGAAAATTTCAATGCCCACATTTAGTTTCAGTGTCATTACACCGATAACATGAGAGCATGAGGCACGTTAGCAAATAAATTTTATTCCGTGTACAAGTTGATGTGGGGAAGGGAAATCAAATACACATTTGTTTTTTCTCCGTTACCCATATCAAAAAAAAATAATTCTTCTACGACATAACAATTTTTCATAATAGCAGAAATACCTTTGTGATAACAGATAGCAAAAGATGAGAAGGAAACAAAATTTCTCCTCTAAAACATAGCAATTTTTCCTAATAGCAGAAATATCTTTGTGATAACAGATAGTTAAAAGATAAGAAAGAAACAAAGCTTTCGAAGATATAGGGTGCGTATTGTAAAACTAACATTATCTTTTTCCTCTCAAAATTCGTAAATATTTGTTATTTGCTCTTAATTCAATTCTGAAGTACCCTTCAATAACATTATGAAACACTTTTTTAAAAAAATGCTTGGTTCACGCGACAAAAGTATCTTTTTCAACAGCGTAAGAATTAAGTCTCGGCAAATCCATATAAAAAGGGATCAGTTTGAAAAACCATCGCCAAGTAGGAGATGTATTGAAGAAACAACGCTAAGGGCCTGTTCACATAGGAGTCCGGTAGCGGAAGCGAAAAAGGAAAGATGACGGAAATGAACCAATCATAGGCGTTAACAATTTCGCTGCTAATCGCTTGGAGGTTTGTCATTGGTTAAATATATTTCAATACTTTAACGCTTCCGCTACCAGACTCCTATGTGAACAGGCCCTAAGGCTAGCAGTTGAAAGAGATTAAAACACAAACTTTTTTTATTACATACACGTATTTTGTAAAGATTTTTTTTTCTCTTAAAAGTGTCTTTATATAAAGATTATCATACATAAAAGTTTGGTTTAAAATATTTAAGACTGTTTAGTTTTTGATGTACCTGTTTTAACAAATAACATTTGCATATTTTTTCCACTTTTGTACAGGGAAAAGTTTACAAATAATTTGTGTGAAAACATTATTCATAAAAAGTTTATAACTTCGAAGGGCGAAAAAGAACATTTTTTAATTACTAATTTCTGCTTTTAAACATAACATTTTTCGGAATTTTTGCCCTCAATCAAAAATTCTAAAGACAATTTAGAAAAAATAGGCTGTACGAAATTTCATGATGTACCTTACAAGGGATTTTGAATAAAGCCAGATAGTAGTGGAAATATCCGTTCTGAGAAAATAGTACAGCAGGGTACTCATTAAAATGCCATTGTTGTTGGCAAAGATTAAAGTAGAAACTTACAGTTTGTGCTTTGACCGGCATTAGTTCGTGTTATTTGATTCGCCGCGCTCAAGAGTATGTTTACACCAAAGTGTTATGCTAATTGAGGCCCCGTAACGTGTTCAAGTAATGTTTATTTTTAAGTTTAAAAATCTGTATCTACTGAGGAAGATGTATGTGTAATATATAATCGCACTTCAGTAAAAATATGTAAGGTGGTTGCTTTGGTTCAGTGTTTGGTGAGCTGGCGAAAGATTTAAATCTTAAAATATTTAAATAGAAATGTAAATATCCTTTTTTTCTTGCCCCGTAAGTTCCTTCTGTTCTCTAACTTCTCCTGTCTTGCGGTTGCTATGCAGTAATCCAATACGTCTTGTTTTGCCATTTCGGTTGGAGTGCGTTGCTTGGTCCCCACGTGAGGGGGAAGGCAATAATTTGGAAACCAGCCCAAAGGAATGTGGATGATTCCTGCAGAAGCGCAGGCTCCCGGCACCCCCTTTCGGGAGCATCGGCCCTGCACGCGGATGGATACAGCGCAGGGGGCAGGCAACGTTCGCAACGAAAGTTTCGGCGTGTGTCGTACACCGGGGCTTCGGCCGCACGGGAACATTGTTTTAAATTCTTGCCTGGGTTAGTTACTATTGTTATATTTTAATTTACTATTAAGGTTAACCACTCTACACATAGTGTAAATGAGACTGGCCGTACATCAATCTTCAATTTATCTATTAAACGTACCTTTTCATCTTTACATTTTTGAGAACTAACTTTCAAAAATAATGCATGCATTCGTTCTGTGATGTAGTAAATATAAACTTTTCGAGTTTAATTTTGTGCTGCTACTACATTAATAAATAATTATATGTTTTCTGATTTAAAAAAAAATTTAAACGCTAAATGCCGATTTAAGTCAATTCCGGACGGCTTCAAACATCCATGCCAAACGCAGGATAGAGTCAGTTCAACTTTTATTGGGGTAAAGAAATAAATGACAATTTTACACACGCGTGGGCACCGCTTGTTTTATGTTGAGAATTTTAAACGCGTTGACGTAAGGAATTTCGGAATCATTGGGATTTGGGTTAAAATCTTCTGAGGCACAATAAAAATCCAAAAACTCATTCACGAAAGAAACCTGTTGCAAACCTATAAAAACTTTTATTTTTGCAGTGTTTGATAAGAATATACGGTACACAATGTTTGTCAGAAACACAATGAAAATAAAATAATTGCTGGCATTCAGTAGAAGCGTTTTTAAAGAGTCTTTTTTTGGAAAGGAACTGGTTAAAAGTCTATGATATTTGAGCAATCATCGATGATTCATTGAGGTAGTCCTTTGTGAAAGGTTTCACTTTGCTCAACCGATCAAATATCGGTTCGACGTACCTGTAAAATATTAAAAGCTCTTAAATATCAATCTTATTGTATAAATATCAGGATATTATAATTTAAAATACTTCAAATTATTCAAACTTATACACTTGTTTCTGCATTCTGTATTTTAAATTGTTTAAGTGTAAATGTATTTTGAATCTTTTTTTTTTGAGAGATGTACACCTTGGGGAAATTTTTTTTTTGTAACTAGTTATCATGTAGTACAATATAATGTTCTTGAATAAATATATTTAAGTGTGGTTTTATATTGCAATTGTGTTTATCAATAATAAATCAATTTAGTTAAATGTTACCAAGTTTGAATGCACGTGTTTATACTACGTTTCGTATGTTTATACTATAAATAGTATTGAAAGTAATAAGTATTTTTATTAAAGTTGACTTACTGAATTTTTGCAGCTTCAACATCTGTGTACACAATTATAAGAATTTGTGAACTTTGTGCATTTTAGATATATGAATAGTTTTGTGTAACATATTTTTGTGACTGAATATAAATTCATGATTGCTTAAAGAATTTTACATCCAACAACTTATTTTTATGACATACTGTTTGTTATATAAGGTTTTTGTACGAGAACGGGAGAAGGGGGTGGGGGTCATTGTTAGGAAACTATCTGTTTATATATGTTACTTTACCTTTACATTAGGTTATTATACTTGTGGCGAGGAAATTCACCACAGGTTCCTTTATGTAGTTTAATTCTAGTCTGCAATTAAAACTCTACCAGTAACTATAATAGTAATTTTAATTTCTCATCTAAAAATCAGTAACTTATGAAATCCTCTGATTCCTTTGCGTAAAATCTGCAATTTTTATACCGACCGAATCGTGTGAGGTCTGTGAAAAATCTGCTGACGCATCTCAGCTAAGTTTAGGCTATTTTTGATGTTCACATCTGGTCATCTCTACCCTGTAATTATCAGCCAAAAAAGTATGTAGGTTCTATTGAAGGCTCACTTTTACTTTCCACGTTTGGTTCCGAAAAGAGCTACTGATAAGGAGTGCCTTTATTCTCTGGTTTCCGTTTAAACACCACCAGCCAAAGATTCTCGTTTGCAAGAATAAACAGTCTCCCCCTACTGTGTGGGAAAAGGTGCATTTTAAGAAAACCCTCCGTAATTGCTTTCCTAAATTGCGTGGGAACGTGGTGTCAATTCTGGGCGGTCGAATTTTCTCGAATTCCGTACGTAAAGTGGCGCGCTGTTGGTAATGTACGGTGATTCGTTGATTCCGTCCAATGAGAATGTCCTCCAACTCAGGGTTGCCTTTTGGCATAACTTATCGCTAATCATTTTTCCCGTTCTCACCGTTTGTTGGCGTAAGTAAGCCAATTTGCTTTCTTCCCGCGCTAGCTTTGGCGTAATTCTGTAATTAATGGCACCCTACTCCTCAGTTCAGTGATTGAAAAAAAAGATACGTACTAACTTTACTTAGATTTTTTTTAGCCAGAGTTTGTTGAATTCCTCTGTAAGTTTTTTTAGGTCCCCAAAATCCCTGGTCTTTGACCATGGGTGAGGGGAGCTGCCTTTTTCCTTATTTTTTTAATCTGTGCATTCAGAAGGTGTTAGACTTCCGACCTGAATGGTCACCACTTTTCAGCTACCGAATTTATGAGCTTAAATATGTCTTCAAGTGTATGCAACTTTATATATATTTAGCCGAGCAATTATATATTATCTATACTTATATATAAAGAGAGAGCGATGTTGTACGTGGAGGGTAATCTCCAGAACCACTGTACCTATTTGAAAAATTCTTTCACTGTTTGAAAGGTACATTATTCCAGATGGACATAGGCTATATATTATGTATATCAGATCAGTAGAAATAAAGTTAGGGGCTTAATCCTAACAATCTCCATTGTTACTGCTACTGTCCTCTACCGCGAGTCCGAAGTCTTCAACGATCCTTAGCGTGGTGCTATCGCGGTGGGCTTCTGTTCTGACGATAGTGGTTCGAACCTAGCCGTTCTCCGGCACGCCTTTTTCTTTTAAAAAAATCTATACTTATATATAAAGAGAGAGCGATTTTGTACGTGAAGGGTAATCTCCAGAATCACTGCACCGACTTGAAAAATGCTTTCACTGTTTGAAAGGTACATTATTCCAGATGGACATAGGCTATATATTATGTATATCTGATCATCTATACTTATATATAAAGAGAGAGCGATTTTGTACGTGGTAGGTAATCTCCAGAACCACTGCACTTATTTGAAAAATTCTTTCACTGTTTGAAAGGTACATTATTCCAGATGCACATAGGCTATATATTATGTATATCTGATCAGTAGAAATAAAGTTACGGGCTTAATCCTAACAATCTCATTGTTACCGCTACTGTCAGCTACCGCTTTTTGTGCCGAACTCTTCAACGATACTTACCGTGGTGCTATCGCGGTGGGCTTCTGTTCTGACGATAGTGGTTCGAACCTAGCCGTTCTCCGGCACGGATTTTTCTTTTAAAAAATTAACTTTAATTATTTACTAACGTAATATTAATTTGAATATTATTTTAGGAATATTATTTGAAAGAAATTTTAATATTATTTTTAAAAAAACATTCTTTACTTAAAATCCTTTTTTTATTTTTGTATTTTTATTTCATCTCTTAACCTCTCTCTTTTAAAAAATTAACTTTAATTAATAACTAACGTAATATTAATTTGAATACTATTTTAGGTGCTTAAAATAATTAAAAATACATTCTTTACTTAAAATCCTTTTTTATTTTTGAATAAAACTACGGTCTCAAGCACACCTCTTTCTTTTAAAAAATTAACTTTAATTAATAAATAACGCAATATTAATTTGAATATTATTTTAGGTGCTTAAAATAATTTTTAAAAAATTCTTTACTTAAAATCCTTTTTTATTTTTGTATTTTTATTTCATCTCTTATTCTAATTTTGGGATATCAATGTGTATCTATACTTCTATAATAATATACAAAGAGAGAGAGCAGATTTTGTAATTGGAGGGTAATGTACAACTTTTGTACATTAAAATGTACCTTACATCTTTTCCTTTGTCAACCGCAGTCAAGTAACCATAGCAACATCCTTTAGCTTACGGGGTCCGTTTTTCGAAATCGCTCTTTACAACGGGAAAATGTTATCTACTTCCTACCCCCATTTTACGTGGGGGACATTCAGCGTGGGGGGTCAGGGGAAAGAGTGGTTAATTTCTTTCTTATTGCTTTCTTACTATTGAAGAAAAATTTCAATAGTAGTTCATCGGCACTCCGTGCCTCTTTCATCTCTCAAAACGCTGAAAATGGATGAACCACGGGTGAACCGCCTTTCTGATGTCTCTCGCCTGAAAAGAAATAGCCTCTAGCTAGAACGACAAAAGATTATTATTCAGTCCTTTTCGGCAAGATTGACCCTCCGTTCCCAGAATGTCACCCACTTGTTCTTTGGGGGCAAAGACGTTAGGAAAGTCACAACGAAGTGGAATTCTAGACTATATCTCTGCCGACATCACACCGTATTTTTCGAGAGTATGTGCTTCGGATATATGCTATCCCACCCCGTAAGGAAAAGGTTTAATATTTTTAAGATTCAAGTAGAGGAGGTATTGATAAATACAAAAAGGATTTTTGAAACTGGCAACGTTAAAGAGTTTATTAAAGAAAACTACATTTGGAACTACGCTTTTTATAGGACATTTAAGGTAAAAAAAGATTTACAATTTATTGGCTATCAACTGGAAATTTATTGGTATAATAATTTGTTCAACCCGGACAAAGTCGGGACGGGCCGCTAGTATATATATATATATATATATATATATATATATATATATATATATATATATTCATCTCAAATAAACGTGAATTCAAATTCTACATATGTTTCGTCTACCTTTTTGTGAGTGAAGCATTGATTTTTTTTATATACACTGCTGGCCACTGTAAATGCAACACCCTGAAGGAAACATGCAAATAACATGAAATTTACAACATGCATTAGCGAAGGTGAGACATGCAAATGATTAGAATTTCAGCGCAGACGCACATCACGCGCGCCTGTGGCGCCACTTCAAAGCGCTATCTAAGGCTTGGAGATTTCGACGATTTCAAGTTCGGCAATTGTGTTTTTCTTGTGGTTTTTTCAAAAAACGATCAATTATGCCTCATCGAAAACAGCGATCATCTTTTGATCAAGTATCCGAGTTCGACAGAGGAAGGATAGTGGCCTACCGAGATAGTGGATTATCTTTCAGGGAAATCGGTAGTCGTGTTGGACGAAACCAAACAACTGTAATGCGGATATGTGATCATTGGGTGCAGGAGGGTACGACGGACCGGCGTGTTCGATCGCATCCACCTCAGCGCACCACTTCACGTGATGACAGGCAAATTGTGCGCATGGCAGTGACGGATTGCTCAGTCACATCACGAACCATAGCACAGCACATGCAGTCTGTAACGCATCATCCAGTGTCTGCGCGTACCATTCGACGCCGTTTATAGCAGAGTGGTCTGTCTGCAAGACGTCCATTGCTTTGTCTACCCTTGACGCAGAACCACAGACGTCTCCGCCGCCAATGGTGAGATGACAGAAGGATGTGGACGGCAGAATGGAATGAAATTGTCTTTACTGACGAGTCACGCTTCTGTCTGCAACATCACGATGGTCGCATTCGAGTCTGGAGACACCGTGAAGAGAGGATGCTGAACATCTGTGTTATGCACCGCCACACTGGTCCTGTACCGAGTATTATGGTATGGGGCGGTATTGGATATCACTCTCGCACACCTCTAGTACGCATTGCCGGTACTTTAAACAGCCAGCGCTACATCTCCGAGGTGTTGGAGCCAGTTGTCCTTCCTTACCTTCAGGGCTTGCCCACAGCCATATTTCAACAGGATAATGCACGACCACACGTGGCACGCATCGTCCAACGGTTCTTCGTCAATCGCCAGATAGAATTGCTTCCCTGGTCGCCTCGCTCTCCGGATCTTTCGCCGATAGAAAACATGTGGTCCATGGTTGCTCTACGATTGACCCAGATTCCATCCCCAGCTGCCACAGCAGATCAACTTTGGCAACGTGTGGAAGCTGCTTGGTCTGCTGTACCCCAAGAACTCATCCAAAGTCTCTTTGAATCAATGCCGAGGCGTGTGGCAGCGGTGATCTCCAACAATGGCGGCTACTCTGGCTACTGATTTTGGCAGGAACCACACTTCATAGAAGTCTATAAATTTAATCATTTGATACTTGGTCAACATGTTATCTACAAAATAAATTTTGTTGTGATATCTCTTGTCTTTCTTGGTGTTGCAATTTGGGTGGCCAGCAGTGTATTTCTGTTGAAGGATTATAGCCGCGCGTGTTCCTGTGGTATTGCACTAGAAATTTGTTTCCGGCACAACGTACTCCGTGAATATGATTGTACTAGTAAGATTTTATTTTGAAGAGACTGTACTCCACTATTTATAGCTGAAAGGATCGTCATAATTTCTTTTAATTAGTCCTTCGTACACTTCGTAAGTTCGTAATCTTCGAAACCCATCCGGCCATATTCACCGTTTGCGTGGGAGTTGACGATTGCTCCATGCCTTCAAGAAATTCATCGTGATCAAATTATAGACATTCATCAGTATCTGTTTGCAGTGTCCGGAGTCTTTGTTCCATCATCGAAACGTGGTTCGTATTGCAAGAAAAGTTTTGTGAATTTAGGTTTCAGAACTATTTAGGGCCACTTGTCTAACTGAACTTTCTACGAAGTCATAGTATCCCGAACTTTTGTTTTTATATTGCTACGAACAATTTATGACTCCGAGAACTTCAAGTTCACTGATACGAACTATCCTAAATATCATCTCTTCTTTGCGTGTAACAATACTTATAATTATTCTTCCCTGTTTTTATTCTCCCGCTCTCGTGAATTGTAAACATCTCATGTAAATGTAACGCGGCAAAATGAAAGAGTCGTTCATTTCGCCGATTGTACGTCATTGCTTATCAGAGAGTGTTAGATAGATAGATGTAGATAGATAGATATAGATAGATATAGATATAGATATAGATAGATATAGATATAGATATAGATATAGATAGATAGAGATAGATAGATATAGATATAGATAGATATAGATCAGGGGTCCTTAAAGTGGTCGATATCGACCCCTTGGGGTCGATAAGAGTTCTCTAGGGGTCGATGAATACACGAGGGTTGAAAGGGCTTCGATTAATACCAAAGAGGATCAATTAAACCGTCTAGGAAAAAAATAGAATATTCCAATAAAAATTCGAAATACTAATATGATCAACTACTGACTACCCTAGTTATAGCTTGGGTTTTGCCTTATCCTACGCTGCTTACAGCATGTGTTACTCTGTTTTCACGCATCTGGCAACGGTACTAATATTGAAAACATGTTATGAACGTTGCTGGTTCATTATACACACACATACGTTGCATTGTTACACGCTAGTAGGGTTGTCACCCTAAGTATTTTATATCTAAATGTAGATTTTTGTCCTTTACAGAGAAAATATCGTAATATATCAAAAATCATTAAATTTAGATACTTTTTATTATCTTTTTTCTATCTAATGGTACTAAAAAGTTAAAATTTTTATATAATTATAATTGCTTCCAATTCTAAATATCTGTTGTTAGCAAAAAGGGGCAACGCTGCACTCTGAGAAAAACAGGCAGTTCTTTATAGCTTGTGCTGGAGTAAGTTGTGTTTTTTACTACTGCTGTTTTGTTCTGCTGCAAACGTACTGTGTTTTAACATTAAAAGTCTGATTTTAATATCCACAATGTCGGCTACCAATGCTAGGATGAAATGTAGACTGTAGCAGTGAAAGTAGTAATAAATTGATTATTAATTAAAGATTGGGAGTTATTAGATTATATAATAATACTTATTATTGATGATTATAATTTTAAATTCATTGCTTAAAGATTGTGGTTAGTACATTGATTGATTGTGATTCCCAAATAATGGAAATAACTCTGGTTTATATTGACAAATCAATTTATTGATTATTAACACATAAATAATACGCTACAAGTTACTAAATATTTCCTCCTTCATCTACACATACTATATGTATACACTCATAATCAAAATAATCATCACATTTTAAATCGATTTTGCGCCTTCAATTAATTACTACTTATTCTTCTAATACATATACTTTACACCCTTAATTAATACAGTCAAACCTCGATATCCCGAACTTGAAGGGAGAGACAAAAAAATTCGAAATATCGAAAATTCGAATTATCGAAAATCGCATGTTATCAATAGTAATAGAGAAAAAAGAATCTTTATTACATACCTTTTTAAAAAGTAATCCATATTTTTATTTTAATAAACACTATTTACAAAATTCTTTGAAAAAAGATTCAATTGTTGTTTGCTTCAGAGAAGAGTCTTAAATTTTATGTATTACACTTTCTAAGTAGACAATGGCTTTAAATGTGTCTTCATACCTATTTGGTTGACTTTCAACATATCTCCTCAAAGCGTCCACTTCAAATAGTCCTTCTTTGTTTGTCACATTTGGTGGGAAATGGCGGATTTCGTTCTCCTCTTCTTCTGATAGTACACAAGAAGCTTTCATCTGACCGATGATGTCATTGTCCTCCCACTGACCGCACACTATTACCGTATCATCTACGACGACAAAGTCCTTAAATTCCATGTTATCGAGGTGCATGAGCATCGAGGCACTAGCTTGAATGCAAGACAGCACAGGCATGCATTCACACCTGTAGTTTTTTTCTTTCACTCCTTGTTGCAATGATAAGAAATTCTACAAACTTCTTGGAAGCCACCCACCTCTTGATTTTTGTTCATGCCTTCATTTTCTGTTTTGTTAAAACCACCTCAACCCCTCTAGAAACTAACCTTGGAGATTAAAAGGAGAAAAAATAAAAGAAAGGATCGATGGTCACTGCATATGCATGAGAACTAACTGAAACGAGGTAAGAAAACAATCAACAAGAATTTCAACTCCCATCTTGGAGGGCCAAGAGAAGTTGTCATTTCATTGTGATATCTTCCGTCTTTATATCCCTTCTTTTTAAAGTTTATGCAGGGTTTTACCACTGTAATGTTTGAATAGCTTTTCTATTTTTTGGATATTATCTTTTTGTTCTTAGAAAAAATTTTCTTCTCCATTTATGGAAAAAAATTCAAGTTATCGAGGGATGAGCAAAAAAAATTCGCCAAATCAAGGTTTTTTTAACATTGAGTGCATAGGAAATTTGAAGGGAATTTTTATTTCTTCGAGATATCGAAAAATTCGCGAAATCGAGGTTCGAGTTAGCGAGGTTTGACTGTAATTGTCATCACTCTACTACTTGGCGCGCACTATCGTCCTATATATACTTGATCAATATTTAGCGTTACTGCAACATCTATCAATATCCGCATTATCATTAATTACTTAGGACAAGGTAGCATGGCTTACGACAAATTGGGAAATAACAGACAATACCTCAGTTTGATGATACGTCGGGCACTGTTGACATCATACCTCTGGCAGTAGCATCTTAGTCTCATAGCGCATACAGATTGGTACAGAGTTCTCTGCCTCCAGACCCCCGACTCCTGTCATCACATTAGTCACGGTAACATTAGACACGGTATTTAGAACCACCCCCATTCCCGCACGCAAGATTTCTTTGATGTGGTGGCTCCCCCGACCCCGCTCGACACCATTTGACCCCGCTGACCCCCCACTCTTTCTTTGATGGACCGCCAGAGGAGACGATCCACGCATAGTAGAGAGTACAGAGAGACATAAATCACTGGCAGATGCAGAGAACTCTGTACCAATCTGTATGCGCTATTAGACATCTCAAGAGTGGGATCGCAGGGCTTGGTTGATCACTGGGGTCTCGTCTCCGGTTGTAACAACACCAGCCTCATTCCTTGTCTATCAACGGTCAAATCATTTCTATCTCTCTATATCAACAGGCTCCTTTTCTCCTCAATCCATCTCTATCAACCGTCAAATCATTTCAGTCTATCTCTATCAACCGTCAAATCTCAGTCTATCCGTCGTGTAGCCTCTTTTTTTTCTTTTACTCAAAATGTCTTCCATTACTTAATTCTTCGTCCCGCCCACTCTGAAATTTCATTGGTGTCTCCAGTCCCTTTTCACAACATCCACACACCATCATTCGCTTGGGTTTTTAATTATTACTTCTTTGGTGACCATTCCTAGTTAAGGGGCGTATCTCTCTTCCTGACCCCTATTTCATTGTTCCCACGGATGGGTATCCTCTTCTTGTGAGGTCCACTTTTATGACCCTCAATAAATTCTGCCTCCCTGACTTGCAAGACTTTTATATATCTCCTTTTATTTTCTTCCCTCTTTTGCGTTCTAAGCCCTCTTTCAGCGATTTGTTTATGGCCTAAAATTGCTCTTCACTATTATTTACCATCATATCTTCCAATTAACTTGCCTTCTATACCTATTTCTTTGTGCGCTTTCACGATGTCGCGAAACTCTGCGACATAGACAATATTCACAGGAGTATTTGAAATATGGCTTTGTGCGATCGTTTACTAATGAAACTATTCCTATGTGCTTATTATGTGAAAAAGTTTCAGCAACAATGCTATAAAGCCGGCGAAAATTAAAGACCACTTGGAAAAGGATCCATTCTGGTAAGAAAAACAAAGATTTTGAGTATTTCAAAAAACTAAAAGAGAAATTTAGAGTTTGGCCAAATTTGAATACATACAAGTCATCTGCTAGTGTTGATAAAAATAGAGGACAGAAGACATCCTACAGCATCTCTCTTAATATAGCAAGGAAAAGCAAACCGTATACTATTGGTGAAGATATTATAATACCAGCTATAAAAGATGTAATTGAAAATTTTATGAAGAAAGACTCTAAACTAGTTTTAAAATGCATACTATTAAGTGCAAGTGCTGTGCAGCGTCGTATTGAGGAAATGGCCGATGATGTGGAAAGAACTTTGGCATCTGAGCTCCAGCATTGTAAGTTTGCTATTCAATTTGACGAATCAACTTTCGGAAGTTCAAATCTTCTCATAGCTTATGTTAGGTTTCATAGCCTATCTCTGAATTAAACTATTGATGAATTTCTATTTCCTAAATATCTTGAAACTGATTCAAAAGGTAAGACAATTTTTTCATGTTTGCAAGATTACACAGATCTGCAACTAAAAAGCTGTTTGATTATTTTCAACTAATTTACATGTATTTTGGTGTGCTGAATACGAAAAAAATTTTGAAAAAAATCCTAGACGTCAGGATTTAACACAAAATGCAAAATTCTCTTCAAATTTAGCAAATTTTTCTCAGTTTTTGGTATTTTTTAAATCTTATTGTTTTTAACTAAATTAAAGTGAAAATTACTATTAATTCACATCAGTGCATTTAAGATATACAGTGCCAAAAAAAACATAACATTCAAAGAAAATAACTTCCAGGGTGAGCTAATTGAAACCAGAATCAACATTTGCAAGCCGACCGCACAGGCTCTGACATAATTTTCTTACTTGTTCCCGCCAGTTCACACTTTTTACCAGGTTTTTATTAACTTGCTTTCTTTTTTTTTGTGTATGTGTGTGTTTGTCCAGTACAAATCTTGCAATCGATTTTCAACTAACTTCCCGACTAGCTAGACATTTGAAACTTTTAGAATAGCTCAGAACACGATGACAGTGCATTTTTTAATACTTTTAGCCATCTTTAAGCAGAATTCAATTAATTTTCAGTTATTTTCAGTTAATTTTGTTTTGTAGACTGGTGCAGCCATCTATTGGCCGGAGCGGGAACGAAAAGTTATATCCAATTAACTTCATTTTCTTTCAAGTTGATAGGATAATTCATCAAAAAATTTTAAAAAGTATTTATTAATACATAGAATTGTCAAGTTTATATGATTCAACAGAAAATTCAAAAACACGGTATATAAAAAGTTCTTTTTATCTTGTAATTATTCATCTCACTTCGTGTTAGCTCGTCATTCTTAAATCGTGTTTCCCCAAGTTAGCGATATGGCTCCGCGGAAGTGTATTAATTCGCCTGACAATTTCTATTTCATTTATGGTGAATAAACAGTGTTGAAGCAACAGCTAAATATCACAGACTTTGGGAAAAAAATATACTTAGCTTACTTCGGACTAAAACTTGGAGATCAAGATAAAGTTTGGGCACCTCATAAAGTGTGTAAACGGTGTGTTGAGGACCTTCCAATTTGGTTCAAGAGTAAGAAAAAAGCTTTCCGTTATGAGATTCCTATAGTATGACGAGAGCAAAAGAACGTTACTTTTGTTCATGCGATGTGAAAGGGTATAATTCCAAATGAAAGCATTCCTTTTCATACCCCAGTCACTACTCAGCAATTCGTCCCATCTCCCATGGCAGAGATATACCAGTACCCAAGCCCCCTATTACCTTGGAAGAGATACTTAGCTCCGATAAAGGTGATGTCATACTTAAACCAGATGACGAATCAAGTTCTGACTTTGAAGATGATACAAGACCAAATTTATTTCCCAGGAGGCGATGAATGATTTGGTAAGCGACTTGAATCTTCCCAAATATACCGCTGAGTTACTCGGTTCAATGCTCAAAAGCAGGAATTTATTGTTGCCAGAAGTGTCTTTTTCATAGTTCAGGCATCGTGAAAAGGAGTTCGTTCCTTACTTTTCCCAGGAAGACAAGTTGGTTTATTACATCGATGTAGAAGGTTTGATGGGTCAATTCAAAATCCAATATGATTCATCGCCATGGCGTCTTTTCATAGATTCTTCAAAAAGAAGTCTCAAAGCAGTTTTGCTACACAACGACGGTTTTTACGCTTCCATCCCTATAGGTCGTTCCATACACTTGAAGGAAACCTACGAGAACTTGGAATTGGTTCTTGATATAGTTAAATATGAAGACCATGGTTGGCAAGTGTGTGGGGATTTAAAGGTCTTTATAAAAAAATATAAAATGCTTCAGATATTTGGTCACCAAGCTTCCAGGTTTCTCGGAAGCAAAATTGAAGGAAGGTGTGTTCGTTGGACCAGACATTAGAAGGCTTATAGTTGATCAAGAGTTTGTCAATACGATGACGGATTCAGAAAAAGAAGAGTGGATTGCATTTAAAGAGGTCTTAGAGAAATTTTTAGGCAATAAGAAAGATTCTGACTACAAAAAGATCGTCGGACGAATGATGAAAGCATTTCAAGCTTTAGGTTGCTTGATGAGTTTGAAAGTGCATTTCCTCTAATGCCACATTGACTACTTTCCTGAAAATTTGGGAGCTGTGAGTGCAGAACAAGGTGAACGATTTCACCAGGACAATAAAGAGATCGAAAAAAGATATCAGGGAAAAAGGAACAGTACAATGTTGACAGACTACTGTTGGATGCTTCAGAGAGACATTCCAGATGCTACTCACAAGCGTAAATGTACCAAGAGGAGTCTCACAGCGAAGAAGAAACGATTTTAGTGTGTTTTAGTGAGCTCATTTTAGTTCAAAAATGATTTTCATGTAAAATTTGTAACTAAAAATTAATTTTCTAAGTCTATTTTCATTTATTTTGAAGTATTGCCTTATTTTACATAGTTTCCTGAATTGTGAGGAAACGTGATGTCCTATGACAAAACGGAGGTCATTTTCGGATTCAGCGTACATAAAAACATAATGAATATGTGGAATAACCAAAACAGCTCTTAAATTTTTTTAAATGTAGACCTGTGTTATTTGAACAAGCAGAGCATTCCTTTCGAGAATATTACTGCAGTAGCTACTGATGGTGTACCTGCTATGGTAGGCCGTTACAGAGGATTTCTCGTCTTTCTGAAGGAAAAGTTTCCTAAAGTACATACTATTCACTGTGCCCTACATAGGCAGCATCTTGTAGCCAAAAACTAAGTGGTGAACTTCATGATACTCCAAAAGTGTGTCAATTATCAATAAAATTAAAGCTCATCCTCTCAATTCCAGACTGTTTGCGAAGTTATATGAAGAAAATGATGAAACTTTCAAACAATTACTTTTGGACACTGAGGTAAGGTGGTTGTCAAGAGGTGATAGTTTGCAGATGCTTGTTGATTTGTACGACTCATTGTCGTGATGCCTGTCCGCGATTTATTTAATTGGGCGTGAATTCGTAAATTAAGTGGTGAGTACCTTTTATGTTTTGATAAAGGGGTAGTTGGGTGCATTGTGTATAACAATTTTTTTGAATTCAACCCTAGATTCTGGACATTAAATGGGCATACGAACAAATCATGACTTTGGCAACCTAAAACAAATAAAGTCTCAACACGAAACTAAAAGAAGAAAACTAACTCAAATTTTAAATAACAAAAAGACTTATTTATTTACAATTTATACATTTATACACTCAATCATCAAATTAAATTATATATTTAAAATACTGTATATTAAATTAGTAAAACTCTTTTGTATTTAAGAAAAACAGATGCTTACTCAAATGCTTTGTTAGATTTAGGGAGCATACAAAATAACCTAACTTAATATGAACTCCTTCCAAGATTATACTCTTTCAACTATTATTTCCCGCACTATCAAAATTCAATTAACAAATGGGATCTGAACTGATCAAAGATTTGATTTGGACTCACTCGTTTGTGATGATAGCTGGACCAGGACTTGGGCTCGTAATCATCTTTCAGGCAGGGGGCTCTTGGCTTCTGCTTCAAGTATTTGATTGGTAACTTCTGTTCGGACCGTGGTAGCTAGATCAGGACTCGGGGTCGCTATCAACTATCAGGCAGGGGCTTTTGCTAGCACTTGGTTCTCAGCAAGGTCTCTTGTTCAACAGGATCGCTCCGCAAAATCTTTCTCTCTTAAAATGCTTCAACAACTGGTTTTCTCTACGGTATTAGACCTCTGGAATGCTCGACAGAGTCTATTAATTTTAAAAGCTTCTCTATCACAATGACTCCAGAGAGACCTGGAAGGATCGACAGGTCCTCACGGCAATCGAGGCTATCTCCTTTTTAGAAATATAGTTGCTAGTCACCTGGAAGGGTCAACAGGGACTGCCAACAAATCTCTGTGAGAGTGCGAGAGAGTGTCTTCTCTCTAAGAGCTTCTAAGAGCGTCTCTTCTCTAAGAGCCTCTTCTCCTTCTTATATATTTTATTTTTTTCATCTTCTTATATTCTTGCTATGCTTCCTCATATAACCTCCAGACAATCGGGAAAACCTGAATCTTTTCATTTGCCTGGGTTAAGCATGTATTTTCTTATTGGCTTCTTTCTCCATACGTAATAGGGATGCGACATCGATAACGAAACATCGATGTTTTAAAACATCGATATTCAATATTAAAACATCGATGCTAATAAAACATCACCCAAAAACCATCGATGTTTTTAAACATCGATGTTTTAGAACATCCATTTTTTAAAACTGGTTTATTAATATCTAACATTAATGTTACTTCTGTTTGTCGTGGGGGGGGGATGATTTAATTTTACTCTCTGATTGGGCTGACACAAATGACAAAAACTTGGTTGCTTGACGACTCAAAATTCTCGTTGTGAATATCGCCATGTTTTACCTTCAAATGTCCAGATAAATTCGTGGTTTTGCCAGAAGTTTTGAGGGACTTAAGGCAAATATTGCATTTCGCCAATTTGTCAGAGGCTTTGCAAAAACATTTCCAAACGGTACTTTTGGGAGGCATCTTAATAATAATATTTACGTTAACTTATATAAAACCAGAACAAAACAAAAACTTAAATGGCTGCTCTCGTGTATATACTATTTGTAAAATAAAACCCCATGGAAGGTTCTGGAGTGTCAGGAACATTCCAAACGCTCTGATTGGTTCATTGATTGTTGATTGCCATTTGTCTGTTTGCTAAGGAATCGTTCCCCCTTTTCAGAATTCAGACTTACATTTACTGAGGGTGAAAATTATGCTACGGGGTAATTTTTTTAAATTATGGTACTTTTTCATTAAAAAAACATCGAGACAACGTAAAACATCGAGCACAAAACATCGATGTTAAAAAAACATCGGCTTCAATAAATCGATGTCTTTATCAATACATTGATGTTTTGAAAACATCGACATCGATGTCGCATCCCTAATACGTAACCGCACTCATTGCATCATCATTTCAAACCCCCACGTCATCTCACGTGATCTTCGTAGTCCAAGTTGAGTCCCGCCTATCATAAATTCTTTCACAAAGGATCTTTGTAGCTTAACGTCACTCCTGGTGCCAGCCATCCTTATCTCGTCTATGATCTTCAAATACCACCTGCACATGGCCCTCACAAACCGCACTTAACTAGACTAGGTCATAAAATATCGCTCTACCCTGTAATTATGTTTACAGCGACGGCTTCCCCTCTTTCTCATTAAATGTAATGGTGCAAGCCTTCGATCATTTAAAAACTTCTCCAACTATCTTATTTTAATTTTATTTATTCATTCGAAGGCGCATCATTACATTCATCTGAACAGTTTCTTAGGAATGTGGATCCATCTTTATGTGACAAGTTAAAACAACGCAAGAACCACCTGTTTTATTTCGCAGACTTACAAAAACGTTTGCAAGGAAAAAAAACGTTACAATTGTTTAAGCTCGAACAATCATAATGGCCTTTCAAGTAAAAATGGAGCTATTTAAATCTTCACTGGCACGATCCGATTTTAAATATTTTTCAAACTTGCGAGTACTAAAAGAAAATGAAAAGATTACTTACCGTGATTTGGAGATCTATATTAAACATCTTGATAAATTAAGAGGAGACTTTAAAGCACGTTTCGAAGACTTAAAGAATATGCACGTTCTCGAATGGTTTGCTACACCATTTGATGTAAAAATAGATTATGAAGGTAGTAAACTTGGCGTAGAAGATAAATTGATTGAAATATGTGTAAATCTTGAAGATAAAGCGTTGTTTAAAAATAAAAACCTCAGTGAATTTTGGAGAAATAACAATATGGCCACTAAATATCCCAAGCTCAGAGCAGAAGCCGAACCTTTAATACTTTCATTCCCAACTTCATACATGGTTGAAGCTGGTTTTAGCCACGCGAATGCAATTTTAACAAAACAGAGGAACAGATTGAACTTGGGAATTCGTGATGATTTGCAACTAAAACTTACGAATTTTCAACCGAATATCAATAATCTTGCTGCTTCTCTTCAGACACATCCCACTAATATCAACAATTTTAATAAAAAGGTATGTTAACATACACTGGTGTAAGAAATTAAGAGATTTTGCAGACTTGGTCGTTTATCTCTAAAATTACTGTACCGACTTTAAGGAAATTTGATATGTACATACATTGATACAATACAAATCAAATAACCATTCAATAATTGTAATACACATGCATGATCGTGCGTAACACTCGTTGGAGTCGGAAGGTATGAAACAGCGGTTGCAAAATAAACAAAAAAAATAGGTTAATAGGGGGTAAGGTCCCCTCTTACAGATATACAGGTCTCGCAGCATGATTTCATACTTGAAATAAGGCAGTTTATCATTTCCTGTGGCAATTGATCCCACTCGTTCAGTAACGCTGTTTTCATTCCCTGGATGATTCTCGGAGGGGGGTTGCGAGTTGCAATTGCCCTCCCCAGAGCATCCCAGACATGCTCTATAGGGTTAAGGTCTGGAGATCTTGCTGGTCAATCCATCCGGCGAATATCCTCACTCTCTAGAAATTCGTCGACCAGAAGAGCTCTATGTGGCCTCACGTTATCGTCCATTAAAATAAACTCAGGACAAACTGCACCCCTGAAAAGGCGAACATAGGGCTCCAAGACCTCATCCCTATACCTCACACCAGTCACAGTGCCTCTTTCAAAGACATGGAAAGGTGTGCGGCCATCCAACATGATGCCTGCCCAAACCATTAAACCTCCTCTGCCATAATTGTCGATTTCGCGGACATTGGAGGGTAGGTAGCGGGTCCCTGGTTCTCTCCATATGAACGCACAGCGAGAATCGGTGTTTAAGCTGAACTGGGACTCATCAGTGAAGAGAACGGTCGCCCATTGATCCACACTCCAATCTCTATGCTCTCTGTACCATGATAAACGGATTCTCCTGTTCGTAGAAGTGAGCGGGACGCAAACAGCAGGTCTTCTTGCAAACAACCCTCTCTCGTGAAGTCTTTTGGAAACAGTCACCCTTGATACACGGGTTCCTGTGGCTGCATACAACTCACGAGAGAGCTGAGAAGCTGTAGCACTCCTGTTACGCCTCGCTATAATCGACAAATGGCGATCTTCTCTGGCCGTCGTGGCTCTTGGAAGACCTTGCCCAGGCTTTCTCTCGACGGATATCCTGGAACTGTTTCCATAAGTTACACATGACGCTGGGCGTTAAATTGAACAATCTACAAATTTGGACTTGAGATTGGCCTGCTTCTAGCCTCCCCCACAATTCGCCACCTCATTCCATCATCTAAACGTTGGCGGTTACTCATTTTCACTGTTACAATTTGAAATTGACCGATTGCTGCAAAATAATACCATCTATTAACCCATTTTTTTTTGTTTATTCTGCAACCTCTGTATCATACCTTCCGACTCCAACGAGTGTTACGCACGATTATGCATGTGTATTACAATTATTGAATGTTTATTTGTTTTGTATTGTATCAATGTATGTACATATCAAATTTCATTAAAATCGGTACAGTAGTTCTAGAGATAATCGACCAAGTCTGCAAATTCTCTTAATTTCATACACCAGTGTATTTTTAAGGTATTCAGTAGCAGTCGCAAAATGACAGTAAGAGGTTTTTTTCATCCAATATAATTTACTAGCTGTACCCGTTCAACAAAACCCGTTCAACAGTACCCGTTCAACGTTGTTTGGACAAAAAGGCAGTTTTGATACCTCAAACATAATTTATTAATGATCAAATGTATACAATACATCAAAATGAAAATTAACAATAAAATTATCCCTACATATATGTCATTTGAATATAACATATGCACGAAACATAGTTATATATAGTTGATGGTAGAATAAACATGCTTCTTCACTTGTGATATTAAACAATATTGCAAACGAATTTCAATTGAACAATAATTTTGTGATTATTAAATATCATCATGAAATGAATGATATTTGATGATTGATGGTGAACTTTATCTTAGTAGTGCTTGTAAATATACAACATTTTTTGTTTTCCTATCTGGTGCAAGAACAAATAAATTTGATGGTTTTCCAACTCGTGAACACCCAACGTACAGCTGTCCATGTGAGAAGCATGGATTTATCAAATTTAATCCACATACTTGCAATGATTGTCCCTGTGCTTTGTTAATGGTCATTGCAAAGGCTAGTCGTACAGGAAACTGTAGACGTTTGAATTCAAATGGAGTATCCGTTGGTATCATGGGAATGCGTGGTAGTAGTACATGTTCCCCTTGGTGTTTTCCATTTAAAATGATTGCCTCAATTATGTTATTCATTAATTTTTTTACTGATAGCCTAGTCCCATTTCGTAGTCGCGGTGGATTTATATTTCGTAGAAGGATGATTAGGGAACCAATTTTCAAAGATAAAATATGCGGTGGCATTCCTGGTAGATCCAATGAATTTAAAAATTCTATTGGATAATTAACTGATTCATCGTAATTGACAACAGTATCTATGGATCTATATGTTGTTTCTTCGTCAGGTATTTCATTTTGAATTATGCAGTTTATTAAATTCACATCAATGTTTTTGGCTGACAATATAGCACGTTCACTAACCCATTGATTATTTTTATAATTCTGCGATAAATTTGGAAAAACTTGGGCAATCAATTCATCAGTGGATTTTACAATGTGACAAAAGTTTTCTGGTAATGTAATACAGTGTGTGGATTCGTCCATTTCCATTTTACCATTCCCAATATCTAACAATTGTTTTGCAAATCGTTCAGAAGATTCATCTTGTTGTAATTGAACACGCATATTGGTCTTTAAAGATATTTTCTCCACATACCGCCATAACACTGATGATTTGAGACATGCATTCAGTTCATCTGCAGGTGTTGAACGTGGTATAACTGGTAGAGTTTGTCGAAAATCACCAGCTAGCAAAATGAGTGCACCACCAAAGAGCTGCTCATTTCCTCTCAAATCTTTTAATG
This sequence comes from Dolomedes plantarius, assembly GCA_907164885.2. NCBI lineage: Eukaryota > Metazoa > Arthropoda > Arachnida > Araneae > Dolomedidae > Dolomedes > Dolomedes plantarius. The sequence goes on from OU015498.1 coordinate 132,567,969, forward strand.
TGCGATTGAGTGCTTCCAATGATTTCTTGTGTGCCATGGTGCATTCATCCCATATTATAAGCTGACATGGTCTTAGTACTTTTCCCATACCAGAATCTTTGCTAATATTACATGTTGGAGTTTCAATTACCTGCATATTTAAAGGCAGTTTCAATGCTGAATGTGCTGTTCGACCACCGTCCAAAAGAGTTGGTGCAATACCAGATTATGCAATAGCAAGTGCAATATTATTTTGTGATCTTATAGTTGCCAGAATAATTGAAATAAGAAAAGTTTTGCCAGTGCCTCCAGAAAATGTCATTACCAGATCGAAAATGTCATTACCAGATCTATTTGGAGCAATCATTCCCAATTCTGTCAGTGATTTGTTGGCTATTGTCAAACATACATTCTCAATTAAAATCAATGCTTCATTGTATATATTTGATGTAAATTGAATGCTGAGATTAGCATTTATTCTACGCATGCGATGTAAAATGTCTTCACTCATATAGTCTTTATATTTTTCCCAAAGATCCTTTGGATTAGCCGGAAAACATGTAGTTAGTATGATGGAAAATAGTGTACGTATCTACTGTGGTTGAGCTGTATTAGAAGCATCAGCGAGTGAAATATCCCAATGAGCATCGTTTTCTAAGAGACTTAATTTCTGGCAAGCCTCACGAAATGTAGCACACACATGGCCATTGACTGTTTTTAATTCTTGGAAAGATGTTGGTCTACGAACATTGATTAATAATAATCTTAGGTAAAAGCCTTCTGCGTTATTTGGATGTACAGTGTACAGACGACCCAATGCATCTGTGGAATATAAATTTAGGTGTCCTTGTACTGCTCTACCTTGTTTACGACGCTGAAATTTTCTTGTTGATGTATTCCACGTAAAATAAGTTGGTACTTCAGAGTACAGTAGTGTCCTTGCAAAGGTATCATTTCTACATAATGTGAAAAATTCAGTTAATGTTGTTGACGGTGGTGACATTGCTCTTGCACGTACATTTTCTGATGTAAAATACACACGCTGTCCATTTTCAAAATGTACTGCTAAATGAACAACCGTTGGATATCGCTCATGAATGGAAAATGATAAAATACGCCATACAGCCTCATTGCTACTTATGTAGCGTCCCAGTTGATATTGGGTGACTTCATCGTTAGAAGCAGTTGTATTTTCCACTGCATACACTGCCATATCGCTTCCTTTGTTCACATATTTGCAAATATATTTTATAGCTTTCACTGAATTGCAGTACTCAACATTTATGTGTGCGTTATACGTTTTTAGTAGTAATGGAGAATATGGTACTACCCAACGATTATCAACATCAATAGTATTGTTGAGTACTTTTAGCTTAATGGATTTTCCACCATCTTCGGTAGATCGTCGTCGATAGAGTGGATATCCATCATTGCCTGTAATAGTTTCAGCAAGTAAGTCTCTAGGATACCGCTTTGTGCACTTTCCATCTGACAAGCATGGTGAATTATTATTTAGTGAGCCACATGGACCATGAATCATATTTTTTGAGACAATATCGTGCAAGTCTTTATCAATTTCAATGTCTGGTATTTCTGCAGAGATGATTTCATCAATTCTGTTTGGTGTTATCTTTTCCATCATCCATATTAAAATATGCGCCTGTGATAAACCTCTTTTTTGCCATTCAATGGAATACATCCAACAGCGCGTCTCTCCAAATACATGGTGTTTGACAATAAAATCTATTAGATTTTAATTTTTGTTTAAATACACGTGCAGAAATATCATGAAATTCATCCCATGCTGGGTTGCATGTAAATGTGATGAAAAAATCTGGACGACCATATGCACGAACATACGTCATTGCATCTTGTGCATATTCATGCATGTGTCTTGGGCTGCCTGTAAATGTGGATGGTAAAATGACCATTTTTCCCAGTTCACTGAGATTGCCATCATTTACAACTGCATCACGTAAATGGATGTACTCTTCAGAACGCAATTTGACTTGATTTAGTCGTATGTAGAGGGGTCTTTCACTTTCTATTTTTGCATACATGTCAACAATGTATTGATGAAATAATTGTCTACATTTCAATATATGATTATCAGCATTCTCACGAATCATCGTTCGATATGCATAATAATTCATAGCACTGACCTTTTTGTTAATGTCCACATTAGTTGTAGGATTTCTCATATTAATATTAAAATGACATCCATCCTCTCCTTGCCAAAATAGAATGGGATATTGTAATGCATCATATGAACGATGCGTTTCTGATACTTTCTGGACGTCACCATTTCTACGATGAAGAATTATATCGCGAGAATTAAATTCTTCACCAACTATGACAATTGCCACTTCATCGATCGTTGGTGCGTTGAATTGTCTTCGATGTTGACCAATAGGTGTTTTATCTGCCTTTCTTATTACTTTATAATCGTCAGATGGCATTTGTTCAATGGCGGTTTTAAATAATTTAATTAGTTCATTATGTTGTTCAAACAAATTTTGTAATTCAGCGACAATCTCTCGTTTAGTACTCATATTCAGTTGACACCGTCTGTTGATTTGTTCGTCAGTATTTCCCATAAAATATATCTGAAGATATTTGTGATCAGCATTTGGCAAGGGTAGTAGTGATCCAGCATGGTGATAAATTTGCCCTTGTACTTTAAATGTTGGCATATAATTTGCGCTAACGATCTTCGTTGCTCCGAACGATGTCATTTGGAAGCATGAATTGTACTTGCGTATATTTTTCAAAAAAATTTTTTATTGACTTGTTTCACCTGATACTAAAGCTAATAATGGTTCAGGTGGTGAACTCAAGTCTGGTAACTTTACTTTTCCACCTGCACAGCACATACCTGGTGTTTCATTTTTAAATTTTTGAGCACCACAATACGTACACTTTTTATCCATTTTTCCAATAATTACACTTGGATGAAGACTGTAATTGTAAAGGGGATTGTAATTGAAACCACATAAATTCAAATCAGTATGTATCGTTCGTCTTGTCTGTGTCCTGCGAATTCGATTCCTTTGCTGCCTTGCTTGCCTCTGTTCACTCGTTTCTAATGATCGAGCAAGAGCTATGTGAACTCGATCTCTTTCTTGCCTTGCTTGCCTCTGTTCACTCGTTTCTAATGATCGAGCAAGAGCAGTGTGAACTCGATCTCTTCTTGCCTAGCTTGTCTCTGCTCACTTGTTTCTGAAGCTCCAGCAAGAGCAGAGTGATCTCGATCTCTTTCTTGCCTAGCTTGTCTCTGCTCACTTGTTTCTGAAGCTCCAGCAAAATCAGTGTGATCTCGATCTCTTTCTTGCCTAGCTTGTCTCTGCTCACTTGTTTCTGAAGCTCCAGCAAGAGCAGTGTGATCTCGATCTCTTTCTTGCCTAGTTTTTCTCTGCTCACTTGTTTCTGAAGTTCGTTCTTCTCTTCTCCTTTTTGCTTGATTTGTAGATCGACCAATAGAACTTCGCTTTGGTGGCATAATTGAGGGGTTAAATAAAGCGTATTTCCAATATTTTTATTTATTCACGTATTAATAATTTATTCTCGCATTAATAATTGCAAAAGTTTTTTTGACATCTTAAAAAACAACCTACAAACGTATTCCATCCTATAAAAAATAATAGAAGCTGCCATCTTCAGTCATTGTAAAGTAGGAATAATGATATCACGCGATATTGATAACGCGATATTGATAATGCGATATACGCGATAATGATATTGTAAAGTAGGAATATGATATCACGCGAATAATACAAAATATAATATCACATGCAAACAATCTCAGATGCAGGAATCTAGCAAATATTACATTACGTCATACTGCTAGGCTGAATTTCAAACATCATTACTAATTAAATGTTATTTTGATATTTTTGGGATATTTGTTCGGGAGCACCTAGAACCCAAACTCTGATTTTTGAAAAAATTTTCAAAAACCTTCCTGGGGATATACCTAATAATTTCCCAAATTTTCACGGCGATTGGATGTATGATTTTTGAATCTATCGAGTACAGACAGACAGACACACATTCATTTTTATATATATAGACTAGCTGAGTGGCAACCAAATGTGTTGCATTTACGATTTAAAATGAAATGGTTTTATTTCTTAAAGATTGAAAACTGTTTAATCACTTTTAAAAATATATTAAAATTTTAAAAAAACGAACAAATTATTTAAAATTCTCTTTTTAAAATTTTGGCTTTTGAAATAATTCTTTCAAATTTCCGTTTTCAAATTTTGCTTTTTAAACAAGAAAAGATATTCATTCAATTAGGAAAAATTGTAAAGGTTTTAACTTCTTATTTCCTAAAAATAAAATTATTTCTGGTACTTTGAAATTATTTCTGGATTTCAATTATTAAATGACTCGCTCTCATACTCGTTCTCAACTAATTTTTTTTTTTTTTTTTTTTTTTTTTTTATTATTATTTTTTTTTTTGGGGGGGGGGGGGGGGGGGGGGGCAACATGGCCGAATGTAAATATTAAATATCATGGGGGGAAAAGTGCTTAATAGAAAGCCAACTCTGATGAATTCAAAATTGGTGGAGGAAGAATCCTCATCAGTTGCTCATTAATTAGAAACAAACGGCGTTTCATTAATTAGAAAGATTAATAAAAGCCCGGCGTTGCCCGAGTATTTATTTATCCCAATTTTTTTATTACACAGGAAAAAGAATGGATTCTACTTATAGTGTAAAATCTAAGTAATTTAATTTACAGATATTTCAAGGGGGCTCAGGGTGCCTTGAGTGGATTGCAGATCTGTACTGTATATCCGGCATCCTCGGGCCCTACATGAATGACACTGATCACCGAACATGGGAAATTAACCCTCGGCTGCGTGTACAGGTTTTGTTACGTAGCGACTGGTCTTCAGGTTCACGCGCGCATGTCTAAACGACGGGGCGCATTACTTTTGTGATTACAGATATGTCAAAGTAATTACAGTATGCAAATGATAAAAAATTACAAATTCACTCTATTATTAATTTAACTCAAAACTTCACTATAAACAACATTTTTTGTTTCCTATATTCCTCTCAGTGACTCCGAAAACTATGGATTCGACGCTAATCTCGGTCAGTTTGGACACTTTTTTTTACCGCTTCTGTTACCCCCACCCCCACCAATGTGATGGGAGGCTGTACTTGCACTTAAACGGCATCGGGAGAGCCCTATTCATCTCAGCGCCACAAAAACTTTGGATTCGATACTACTCTCGGTAATTTTGGACATTTTATTTCTACCCCTTCTCTCCCCCCCCCCAATGGTGTTGGGAGGCTGAACTTGCATTTAAACGGTATCGGGAGTATCCCTATTCGTCTCAGCGAACCCGACAACTATGGATTCAACACTATTCTCGCTCATTTTCGACAATTTATATTCACACTTTTTTACCCCCACCTCACACAACAATGCTGATGGGGGGGGCTGCACTATCACTTAAATGTCATCGGTAGTGTCCCTATTCATCTCAGCGACCCCGAAAACTATGAATTCGACACTAATATCAGAAGTTTTCGATTATTTTTACATGTGCCTCCATCCCCCCCTCCCCTAATGCTAATGGGAGGGGCTGAACTTTCACTTAAATGCTATCAGAAATGTCACTCTTCGCCTCAGCGACCCCGAAAACTATGGTTTTGACATTTCTCTCGGTATTATGGACATTTTATATTCCCTCCTCCCACCTTCCCTAATGCTAATGGGGGGGGGGGGGCTGAACTTGCACTTAAACGACAACAGAAATGTCACTATTCGTCTCAGCGACCCCGAAAACTATGGTTTTGACACTACTCTAAGTATTATGGACATTTAATATACACACCTTCTTCCCCCCCTCCTCCCTCCCAATGCTAATGGGAGCTGAACTTGCACTTAAACGGAATCAGAAATGTCACTATTCGTCTCAGCGACCCCGAAAACTATGGTTTTGACACTACTCTAAGTATTATGGACATTTAATATACACACCTTCTTCCCCCCCTTCTCCCTCCCAATGCTAATGGGAGCTGAACTTGCACTTAAACGGAATCAGAAATGTCACTATTTGTCTCAGCGACCTCGAAAACTATGTTTTCGTCACTGCTCTCGGTATTTTGAACATTTTGTTTTAACTCCTTCTTCCCCCCCCCCCAATGCTGATGGGGGGGGGGGGGCTGAACTTGCACATAGGCTGCATCGGAGTGTCACTATTAATCTCAGAGACTTCGAAAACTATGGATTCGACACTAATATCAGTCATTTTCGATTATTTTTACATGTGCCCCTTGCCCCCCTATGGGTGCTAGGGGTGTCTTACCCTCCCCCCCTCCAGTGTTTCTTTCCAGATTGTAAGTGATATGTGTACCAAGTTTGGTTGAAATTGCTCCAGGTGTTCCAGAGTGATACTGGAACATACACACATACATCCATTTTTATATATATAGATTTTACGAACTTGCTCGAATTATTAGTTAGTAAAATAATTCGAAAAATTACGAACTCAGCATTCAATTACATTAAGATACTATGGCGATCAGCGCGGGAAATTTCAAAAGGGAGTTTTGTAAGTACTTTTTTTAGAATGATAACATTTTTTTATTAAATATATTTGGTATATTTTGGAAGTTGAACCAGTGGCGTAGCGGGGGAGGGGCAAGGAGGTCTATCATACCCCGGGCGCCACTTGCAGAAGGGCGCTAAACGGTCTATCTTTTTAATTAATTTTATAGATTATATTACTATATATTTTTCGTGGGGGGCGCCAAAAAGGAATCGTTCCCCTGGCACCAGTTATGCTCGCTACGTCACTGAGCTGAACATCTAGCAAATGCCGATAAATCGTAAAACTGACATTAATAGGTGCAGAAAACCGACATATTTGTCCATCAAAATTGTCGATTTCGTGAAATTCGGAAAACTGCTTTGGGGAATAAGCTTCGATTGCAATGAAAAAAATGTTTAACTTTATAAAAATGTGTATATCCTTAAAGATGAAGAATTGTAGAACACATGGAAATAAAAAAAATGTCGATTGGAGGACGGAAAATTTTAATTTTGCATGCATGAAAATAGTGGAAATTTGCGATACGGAAAAGAGTTGGCCCACCCGGAATGTCAGCTGTTTCTGCTGTCCGCTTCTTTTGAGTTCGTCAGTTTTAATTTAATAATTAAAAAGTTTAAAGTTTTGAAAGTTCACGATGGCATCAGTGCATGCGTCTCGTCCGTGCGCGTCCATCGGTACCAGTCGCGATATCCTGCTATGCTCGGTTAGCAAGATTAGCCCGTCCCTGTGTCTGCTCACTAACAAACATACGTTTGTTTATCTTCAGCTGTTAATAATAAGACTAGCTGAGTGGCAACCCGATGTGTTGCTTTTTCGATTTAAAATGAAATGGTTTTATTTCTTAAAGATTAAAAACTGTTTAATAACTTTTAAAAATATATTAGAATTTTTAAAAAACGAAATAACTATTTAAAATTCTCTTTTTCAAATTTTGGTTTTTGGCTTCTGAAATAATTCTTTCAAATTTCCGTTCTCAAATTTTTCTTTTTAAACAAAAAAGAAGTTCATTGAATTACACTGCTGGCCACCCAAATTGCAACACCAAGAAAGACAAGAGATATCACAACAAAATTTATTTTGTAGATAACATGTTGACCAAGTATCAAATGATTAAATTTATAGACTTCTGTGAAGTGTGGTTCCTGCCAAAATCAGTAGCCAGAGTGGCCGCCATTGTTGGAGATCACCGCTGCCACACGCCTCGGCATTGATTCAAAGAGACTTTGGATGAGTTCTAGGGGTACAGCAGACCAAGCAGCTTCCACACGATGCCAAAGTTGATCTGCTGTGGCAGCTGGGGATGGAATCTGGGTCAATCGTAGAGCAACCATGGACCACATGTTTTCTATCGGCAAAAGATCCGGAGAGCGAGGCGGCCAGGGAAGCAATTCAATCTGGCGATTGACGAAGAACCGTTGGACAATGCGTGCCACGTGCGGTCGCGCATTATCCTGTTGAAATATGGCTGTGGGCAAGCCCCGAAAGTAAGGAAGGACAACTGGCTCCAACACCTCGGAGATGTAGCGCTGGCTGTTTAAAGTACCGGCAATGCGTACTAGAGGCGTGCGAAAGTGATATCCAATACCGCCCCATACCATAATACCCGGTGCAGGACCAGTGTGGCGGTGCATAACGCAGCTGTTCAGCATCCTCTCTTCACGGTGGCTCCAGACTCGAATGCGACCATCGTGGTGTTGCAGACAGAAGCGTGACTCGTCAGTAAAGACAATTTCATTCCATTCTGCCGTCCACATCCTTCTATCATCGCACCATTGGCGGCGGAGACGTCTGTGATCCGTCGTACCCTCCTGCATCCAACGATCACATATCCGCATTAAAGTTGTTTGGTTTCGTCCAACACGACTACCGATTTCCCTGAAAGATAATACACAATCTCGGTAGGCCACTATCCTTCCTCTGTCGAACTCGGATACTTGATCAAAAGATGATCGCTGTTTTCGACGAGGCATAATTGATAGTTTTTTTTTGAAAAAACCACAAGAAAAACAATTGCCGAACTTGAAATCGTCGAAATCTCCAAGCCTTAAATAGCGCTTTGAAGTGGCGCCACAGGCGCGCGTGATGTGCGTCTGCGCTGAAATTCTAATCATTTGCATGTCTCACCTCCGCTAATGCATGTTGTAAATTTCATGTTATTTGCATGTTTCCTTCAGGGTGTTGCATTTACAGTGGCCAGCAGTGTAATAAGTCGAAAAATTTCGAACTCGGCATTCAAGTTACATTAAGATACTATGACGATCAGCGCAGGAAATTTCAAAAGTGAGTTTTGTAAGTACGCTTTTTCAGAATGATAACATTTTTTTTATTAAATGTATTTGGTATATTTTGGAAGCTGAACATCTAGAAAATGCTGATAAATCGTAAAATTGACATTAATAGGTGCAGAAAACCGAAATATTTGTCCATCAAAATTGTCGATTTCGGAAAATTCGGAAAACTTCTTTGGAGAAAAAGCTTCGTTTGAAATGAAAAACATTTTTAACTTTATAAAAATGTGTATATCCTTAAAGATGAAGAGTTTTAAAACACAGGGGAATAAAAAATTTGTCGATTGGTGGGCGCAAAAGTTCAATTTTGCACGCATGAAAATAGTGGAAATTTGCGAAACGGAAAGGAGCTGGCCCACCCGGAATGTCATCTGTTTCTGCTGTCCGCTTCTTTTGAGTTCGGCGGTTTTAATTTTATAATTTTAAAAGTTTAAAGTTTTGAAAGTTGAGGATGGCACCATTTCACGCGTCTCGTCCGTCAGCGTCCATCGGTACCAGTCACGATATCTTGCTATGCTCGGTTCGCCAGATTAGCCCGTCCCCGTGTCTACCGACTGACACACTAACATTTGTTTACCTTCAGCTGTTATTATAGAGTAGACTAGCTGAGTGGCAACCCGATGTGTTGCATTTTCGATTTAAAATGAAATGGTTTTATTTATTAAGGTTTGAAAACTGTTTAATCACATTTAAAAATACATTAGAATTTTTAAAAAACAAAATAATGATTTAAAATTTTCTTTCTCAAATTTTGGTTTTTGGCTTTTGAAATAATTCTTTCAAATTTCCGTTTTCAAATTTTGCTTGTTAAACAAAGAAAGAAGCTCATTCAATAGGGCAGTGTCTCGCAGCATGTCACATCTCAACTCTTGCAGATTTTACTTCTTGTTTGGCGAGGAGTGGCAAAACATTGCATAATTTAACATGGCGTTTAATGAACATTCTTATAGCTTGTTGAATAAAATGCTCTCAGATTACGCAGTCTTTAGATACGGTATCTAAACAAAGGTATATCACTAAATTAAACATTCAGGTACAGCCCGGAAAGGTTTATGCGGTATGTGACCCGTATTTATTGACAGACCCGTATTTATTGACATGTGACCCGTATTTATTTGAAGACTGGAGTTACGATACAAGACGCTAGCCTGAAGTAACTTATCCTGATATCTATACATATCTGAACATAATAATAATCATTCTCAACAAAATAATGATTATATTCTCTTAAACCTTGCGAAATATTAAAAAAAAAAGTGTTAAAATACCTGTTACATACAACTAATAATATGAGGAATTTTATAAATAAACTTAAATTATTTAACTCAAAATGAATGTATCATCCAAAAACACACGCAAACGCATATGAACGGCTTCTGTTTTCTGCCACCCGATAATCAAGTGATCTATAGTAGACGAAAACTGACGTAGCCTGTGATGTTGCGACGTTTCGCCTTATTAGAAAAAATTTCTAGAGGTTTTAACTTCTCCTTTCCTGAAACTAAAATTATTTCTGGTGCTTTAAAATTATTTCTGAATTTCAATTATTAAATGACTCGTTCTCAACTAATACTTTTCATTTTGGCAACATGGCCGAATGTAAATAGAAAATCTCATGGGAGAAAAAGTGCTTAAAAAAATAGAAAGACATTTCTCAGGAATTCAAAATTGGTGGCGGAAGAATCCTCATCAGTTGCTCATTAATTAGAAACAAATTTCACGAACTTGCTGGAATTATTAGTGAGTAAAATAATAAGTCGAAAAATTACGAACTCCCATTCAGTTACATTAAGCGCGGGATCAGCGCGGGAAATTTCAAAAGAGAGTTTTCTAAGTACGCTTTTTCAGAATGATAACATTTATTTTATTAATTGAATTTGGTATATTTTGGAAGCTGAACATCTAGCAAATACCGATAAATCGTAAAATTGACATTAATAGGTGCAGAAAACCGAAATATTTGTCCATCAAAATTGTCGATTTCGGGAAATTCGGAAAACTGCTTTGGGGAAAAAGCTTCGTTTGAAATGAAAAACATTTTTAACTTTATAAAAATGTGTATATCCTTAAAGATGAAGAGTTGTAAAACACATAGGAATAAAAAATTTGTCGATTGGTGGGCAAGAAATTTCAATTTTGCATGCATGAAAATAGTGGAAATTTGCGAAACGGAAAGGAGCCGGCCCACCCGGAATGTCATCTGTTTCTGCTGTCCGCTGCTTTTGAGTTCGGCGGTTTTAATTTTATAATTAAAAAAGTTTAAAGCTTTGAAAGTTGAGGATGGCACTAGTGCACGCGTCTCGTCCGTCCGTTTCCATCGGTACCAGTCGCGATATCCTGCTATGCTCGGTTCGCGAGATTAGCCCGTCCCCGTGTCTGCTGACTGACACACTAACATTTGTTTACCTTCAGCTGTTATTATATGAGGCGGTGAAAGGCAAAGTGGTGTAAGTCAGTAAGTCAAGTAGTGTAAGTCAAAAGAGTTTTACTGTAAAAACTACAAAAAATTCCACTATAAATTGAACAAATTCTAATTCATAATAATTATTATACTATAGCAAATAATAATTATTTGAAATTCCACTATAAATTGAACATGGAGATTACATATTTGCCCTCAAATAAAAAAAGTTGAAAAAGTGACTTACACCACTTTGCTTTTCACCGCCTCATATAGTAGATGTTATATTTTCAACGGTAATTGTGTATTTTACGTTTATCTATCTATCTATATGTATTTATATCTCATTAAGACACGTACGGTTTAAGAACTATAGGCAAATTTCCATCTATCCAAAATTTTGCTATTATTAAGATTATAATAGAAGTGGAGAATATCTCCTTTTTCTGTTAATATTATTGGGTGCATTTTATAAGATACTAGCGGCCCGTCCCGACTTTGTCCGGGTTGAACAAAATATTATGCCAATAAATTTCCAGTTGATAGCCAATAAATTGTAAATCTTTTTTTTACCTTAATAATAACCTAAATAATACCTTAAATTAATTTTATGTTAGTTAATAATTAAAATAAATTTTTTAAAAGAAAAAGGCATGCCGGAGAACGGCTAGGTTCGAACCGCTAGCGTCGGAATAGAAGCCCACCGCGATAGCACCACGCTAAGGATCGTTGAAGACTTCGGCACAAAAAGCGGTAGAGGACAGTAGCGGTAACAATAGAGATTGTTAGGATTAAGCCCCCTAACTTTATTTCTACTGATTAGATATACATAATATATAGCCTATGTCCATCTGGAATAATGTACCTTTCAAACAGTGAAAGAATTTTTCAAATAGGTACAGTGGTTCTGAAGATTACCCTCCACGTACAAAATCGCTCTCTCTTTATATATAAGTACTAGCGGTCCGTCCCGACTTTGTCCAGGTTGAACAAAATATTATACCAATAAATTTCCAGTTGATAGCCAATAAATTGTAAATCTTCTTTTACCTTAAATGTCAAATAAAAAGCGTAGTTCCAAATGTAGTTTTCTTCAATAAACCCTTTAACGTTGCCAGTTTCAAAAATCCTTTTTGTATTTATCAATACCTCCTCTACTTGAATCTAAAAAATATTAAACCTTTTCCTTACGGGGTGGGATAGCATATATCCGAAGCACATACTCTCGAAAAATACGCTGTGATGTCGGCAAAGATATAGTCTCGAATTCCACTTCGTTGTAACTCTCCTAACGTCTTTGCCCCCAAAGAACAATTGGGTGACATTCTGGGAACAGAGGGTCAATCTTGCCGAAAAGGACTGAATAATAATCTTTTGTCGTTCTAGCTAAAGGCTATTTCTTTTCAGGCGAGAGACATCAGAAAGGCGGTTCACCCGTGGTTCATCCATTTTCAGCGTTTTGAGAGATGAAAGAGGCACGGAGTGCCGATGAACTACTATTGAAATTTTTCTTCAATAGTAAGAAAGCAATAAGAAAGAAATTAACCACTCTTTCCCCTGACCCCCCACGCTGAATGTCCCCCACGTAAAATGGGGGTAGGAAGTAGATAACATTTTCCCGTTGTAAAGAGCGATTTCGAAAAACGGACCCCGTAAGCTAAAGGATGTTGCTATGGTTACTTGACTGCGGTTGACAAAGGAAAAGATGTAAGGTACATTTTAATGTACAAAAGTTGTACATTACCCTCCAATTACAAAATCTGCTCTCTCTCTCTTTGTATATTATTATAGAAGTATAGATACACATTGGTATCCCAAAATTAGAATAAGAGATGAAATAAAAAAGGATTTTAAGTAAAGAATTGTTTTTTAATTATTTTAAGCACCTAAAATAATATTCAAATTAATATTACGTTATTTATTAATTAAAGTTAATTTTTTAAAAGAAAGAGGTGTGCTTGAGACCGTAGTTTTATTCAAAAATAAAAAAGGATTTTAAGTAAAAAATGCATTTTTAATTATTTTAAGCACCTTAAATAGTATTCAAATTAATATTACGTTAGTTATTAATTAAAGTTAATTTTTTAAAAGAGAGAGGTTAAGAGATGAAATAAAAATAGCAAAATAAAAAAAGGAGTTTAAGTAAAGAATGTTTTTTTTTAAATAATATTAATTTTTTTTCAAATAATATTCATAAATTAATATTCAAATTAATATTACGTTAGTAAATAATTAAAGTTAATTTTTTAAAAGAAAAATCCGTGCCGGAGAACGGCTAGGTTCGAACCACTATCGTCAGAACAGAAGCCCACCGCGATAGCACCACGGTAAGTATCGTTGAAGAGTTCGGCACAAAAAGCGGTAGCTGACAGTAGCGGTAACAATGAGATTGTTAGGATTAAGCCCGTAACTTTATTTCTACTGATCAGATATACATAATATATAGCCTATGTCCATCTGGATTAATGTACCTTTCAAACAGTGAAAGAATTTTTCAAATAGGTGCAGTGGTTCTTGAGATTACCCTCCACGTACAAAATCGCTCTCTCTTTATATATAAGTATAGATGATCAGATATACATAATATATAGCCTATGTCCATCTGGAATAATGTACCTTTCAAACAGTGAAAGAATTTTTCAAGTAGGTGCAGTGGTTCTGGAGATTACCGTCCACGTACAAAATCGCTCTCTCTTTATATATAAGTATAGATAGATGGGAACTATAAATTCTTTCGTTGCGTTGATATGCAGGTCTCCTTATTGCTTAACATCAGAAATGCAAAAAAAATTATTTAATGTTTTTGTTAAATACTTAATCTGGGGATCGATAAGAAGGCAAATATTCTATAAAGGGGTCGACGGGATAAAATGTTTGGGGACCCCTGATATAGATAGATAAATATAGATATAGATAGATAGATATAGATACATATAGATAGATAGATAGATATACATAGGTATAGATATATAGATAGATATGGATAGATATAGATAGATATAGATCGATTGGCTAGTTCAGTAATGCTTAAATACGATATCTGAAACTTTGGAGAAAGTATCACTACAGTTTCGGTCTCCTGAATGATCTCAGTAAAAACTATCTTCCACCATTCTTGTATTTTTTGATTTTACGTGATTCAAATGTCTTAGGTTAAGACGTTTGTCCTTGTTGCTAAATTAGAGACTTGTTTAATACCAAAAGATATTAATATATAATAAGTGTAAGATAATAGCAATTTAAGATTTCTTTCTCCCAATATTGGTGAAGGTAATCCCGCAATGAGGAATTTGCACGTTTTTTTATTTTGCATTTATGATATAGAAAATAGAAAAATATGATCGAAAGCATCTTTTTTTTTTAGTTTTAGAACTCTAAAAGTTAATATAATTTGTTTTTAAACGCGCACTATTTACTTCATCTCAAAAACGCCACTTTTCCTACGCGGATACATGTGACGTCACAATGCTCCATAGCGAATTTGTTTACTTCGGTGTTTGGATTGTGTTGCGTAGGATATTTTCCAAGTCTGTCACTGTGCTTGCACAGTTGATGCAAGACCTTATTGTTTGGCCGAAAGTAGAAGATATTCGTGTGCATTTGGCAATCCCCTTCCGTGCACGATATTCAAAAGTATGCTCTATTGTTGATTGTTTGGAGATCGAAATAGAAAAACCGAGCAACCCAGTCCATCAATCTCTCACATGGTCTAAGTATTATGGTTGTAATACATTGAAATTTTTAATTTCTTGCACTCCCGATGGGTTAGTGAATTTTATTTCAGATAGTTATGGTGGTCGAACTTCCGATGTCATGATTATTGAAGATAGTGGTTATCTTGATAAATTAGTTCCTGGAACCTCAATCATGGCAGACAGGGGTTTTAAACACATATCATCTTTGTTGCAGCAAAAAGGATGTACATTAGTCCGACCACCATCAGTTTTAACAGCATCAGTCAGCTCTAAAGCTGATGTAAAATTATCAAAACAAATTGCATCTTTACGTATCCATGTTGAACGAGTTATTGGAAGATTGAGAGAATTTAAAATGCTCGGTCCACATTCATGCATTGATAACCATTTAATTCCCTATTTGGATTATTTAATTATTATTGCATGTGGAGTTATTAACATGCAAGACCATTTGATCCAAAAACAAATTTAGTAATTTTACTCATACTCAGTGTTAATTTTTTAAAAAAAGAAATTGGGTTAAAAAATAATTACAAAAATTAAGCTTTAACACGTATTTATTCAAATATAAATTTTTAATACACAAGAGTCTTGATTTCTTCCAGTAGCTCGAAACTGACGTCACTGCTAGTTCTTCACTCCATCTATGAATCCACATAAGATGATTACTGAAGAGATGCCCCCCCCCCCCCCCACACACACACACACACCAAAAAAAAAATTAATCAAAATTGTTTTTCAGTAATGGAAAAACTGCAATTTTCCAAAAACTGGTGCACTTTTTAATAATATCGTTGCAAAGATTTTCATCAAAATCAACCACCAATATGTATATGTTCTTTGAAGTCTCAAAATCGGTTGCAGCAACACAAAATAAGCCCTGACTTTTTTCTAAAAAGAACATTTGCAGTTGCATCTGTACATTAAATTTTCTGCTATTTTGCCATCTTTTATATAATTTGTTGGGGCTTTTTCGGAACTAGGGCATTTTATTTCTATCACATAATTTTCACTAATGCTATCTGGTGAAGCTCCCATGACTGGGTGATCGGGATGAGTTGCAAAGCCACATAATTTTATTTTTATGTTTTTTTGCTTTTCTATTTCTTTCCGAACAACCCTTTCAAGTTTTCGACCTCTTGCCATAGCTGCAGTGTTTGTAAAGGCAGTTGCACCCAAGATAGCTTCCACGAGTGAGCCATCCATGGTGTGACAATGGGCAGCTTCATGAGCTTTAGATGCCGTAATTCGTGCATATCGAAGTTGATGCCACAAATTACTCTCAGATTGCTGAACCATATCATGCATGGCCTCTAAACACAGTGGTTCGGTCATTTGGGATGCAGCATGCGTTAAAAATTCAACAGCAGTTGATCCAATGTTCTTTCCAAAAAAATCCAAAAGTATGTGGTGGATTGACAAGGTAATGAACCTGTCTTTCATTTTATAATATTTAGTGAGAACAGTGTCATGTCTCTCTAAAAGTCTGCTTTTTTCCACAACTTTGGTTCGAAATGAGCCATCTTGTGGTATTAAAGGCTCCAAATTATTTTTTAATAAATCTTTCCCTTTAATAAATTTTATTGAATTGCCTACACAAGAAAGTTTTGACTTTTTCCAGTAACTCGATACTGACGTCACTGCTGGTTCTTCACTCCGTCTATGAAGCCACATAAGCAAAGCTTACAGCATGTTTACATCCACCTGTAAAAAAATATATTTATAGAAACCCTCAGAAATATTAATAGACAATAGTTAACAAAAATCAAAATATTGTCGGTTAAATTTAAACTAGCATTTAATGCAAAAATGAAAACTATATTCCGAGAATATCATATTTTATTCACTTGAATAATCATTGTAAAATGTTTATTTGCATTAAAATTTTGATTTTATGAAAAATGTGACAAATAAAATGCTGTTATTTCTGACTTTAATTTATTTCTGTGTTCATTAAATGAATAAACGTTCATAAGTGAAATTTTTATGTCAAGGTTCTGATAAATTACAGGCATGTCTTGTGATGTTATTTTTTAAATTTTTGATCAAATTTACATAATAGATTCACAGATTTTTTTATCTTATGACGCTATAGTACAAATGATGTTCCATTTTATGTAACATCCGTTACATTGAAGATTTTTTTTTTTTTGCAGCTTAAATACACCAGAAATAAATTTTGAAACCTGTCAAGTTTATCTTTAGTATTGGTTTTATCACGAAAAAATAACGTACTCCTATTTTGAAGCATTAATATGCATCTCATAATCTTTTTATAATTTATTTTGTGTTTGAATGTAACGTCCGTTACAATGGAATTCACCAGATGCTGGGTTGGGGGTAGGTGATGAAATTTTAAAATAAATACAATTTGTGTGCAAAATGTGACAAAAGCATAAAATATATTAATTATTTTGTAAATTTAATTTTAATTAATCTTTTTACACTAGTTTTGGGTGCTAGTTTTTTACATAAAATGTATAAAGTATTGTATTAAAAAGATTTTTTTATAACAGCTTAAGTATTACTAATTATTTATAAATGACTCAAAGCAGGGAAAGCTAACCATGGATGGTCTATTGTATCTACCCCAAACACACTATCATTAAAACTTTTAGATAAAATTAAATATAATGCATAAAGGAACTCACCCAAAGATGCTGCACAATCATTGCATTGGACGGAAAGGACATTTTCTTCCTTTTCATTCAACTTGAGTTCCACACTGTACGTCTTTTTTGTGACATTATGTTCTGGTGTCACTCTTGCATTGACTGTACAGATGTCTCCATCCCTTTTTACCTGAACATATCCTACAGCATTATCTCCATAGCCTTCTCGTCCAGATCTAAGTAAAAGAAACTTTCTAAGTACTAAAGCATTAATTTAAAAATGAGTTTTTAAAACACAAAATTATGGAGTTAGAGGATTGTTTAAAATTATTATGAGTAGTAAACATTTGTTTCTTTGCACCACTTAATATGTGATTAGTCAAAAGTTTAATTATCATGCATAGTTCAGATTTATTATAATTCCTTTACCATTTAAAATACACATATTTCTATGATATGAATGCAGAACACTGAACACATTCGTAAATTTGGTAGTGTTTTTAATTTCTGTCAACTTTTTAATAGACAATTAAAATTACTAAATATCCTATAACAGACACTACTTGTAATGTTGCAGTGCTAATTAATTCTACAAAATTAAACATGTACTATGAATGAATAATAATAGAAGCTGTTTATTAAACTTTTAGAGTACGAGATTAATTTAATAATATGCATAAACAATGTCTAACTTTAAAGTTTGTGTAAAGTACAACGCACGTCAGCGTTCTACAATCTACATTACATAACTAGAATAATAAATGCAAACAAATATATACATA
This sequence comes from Dolomedes plantarius, assembly GCA_907164885.2. NCBI lineage: Eukaryota > Metazoa > Arthropoda > Arachnida > Araneae > Dolomedidae > Dolomedes > Dolomedes plantarius. The sequence continues at coordinate 132,586,300 of OU015498.1, forward strand.
CCTCTGAGCTTTAAATCCTCGTATTTCTGCTCCCATAAAATTTGGATTATTTCCCAAAACGGAAAACACTGCAAATGAATCCATTTTAGGCAGGTTGTCAGATTGCCCTTTTGCAAAACCGGGTAATAACGCCATGGTAAACAAAACAGAAATAAAACTAATAATAAAGACGACGATAGAATATAATTTAAAAAAAAGGGGAATAAACAATAGCCACAAACTAAAATTAGAAAAATTAAACCAAATTAGAAAAAAAAATATGATTTTAAAATGTTAGTTTAAGAGGAGGAAACTTAGAATCTCGCGCTAGAAAAATGTAAACATTGAAGCATGGGGTATAGTGACGTCAGAACCAATCACGTAGCGTTTTGAGGTCACATGATTTTTCAACACTTTTCGCTCATTTTAAATTTAAAATTTTATTATTTAGATCTATATGTACGTTTTAATTGATGTTTTCGAACAATTTAATAACCAATCTGTTAATAAAAAATAGAAATGAGCATTTTCCCCACATGTGCAAATTCCTCATTTACTGCACTCTTGTTTAACATGCCGTAAAAGTTAACCGTGGGCCAGGGGTGCACTTTTACTGCACGTATCCAAAAAATTTTTTTTTAAATATTCCTTGAGATGCCAACATGCCAGCATGTTTATTTCGACTAAAGATTATTATACTTGATTATAACAAATTTGTTATAAAAGAACAAAATGTAACGGAGATGTAATAACAGAAGCTGTTCAAAATAAACAATAGATAATTAAAGGTGATGATTTATTAATGAAATTTCGTTGATAAACATCGGATGCGAAATATTTGATATAAGGCACATATTTAGCCATTTAGAAAAAAAAACACCGGGCGAACTAGATGCATCAGTCCATTTCTGAAATTTTATTCATGAAGCTCATTTCCTCGCATGATTAACGAAAAGAAATTCTCTATACAGCCAATAGGTACTTTTAAGAAGCAAGTGAAGTACTAAATTTTCCATTTTCGGCATGTTGCTACTTATGTCCGATAACCGCTCGATTTCAGTACTTTCAGATCATTTCTGAAAGCTTTTATTTGTATATAGAACTGGATTGGAAACCCGTTAATTGCACTGATTGTATTCTCTGATTCACGGATTCAACTTCGGTAGCGTTGTGAACCCAGATTCTAGCTAGTTTCTCTGCTACAGAATCCTCTCGGATATTGCACGGGCTTGATGAAGCAAAAAAATTGTCTGCCCAAGGACTGTTTGAACAGCATAAAAAGGGTATGCATAGATATGATCAACATTTTGATTTACTGGTAATTTAGTCAGGGGAGATTTCTAATATCCGAAAACTAGGAAACTTAATTCACCCAATCCAGGAAATTATACAAGTTAACAAATTTCTATAGTTATCTATGAAATCGATCAACCTTTTCATTGAAATTTCACCTACGAAATCGATCACAATTTTCATTATTTTGCCTGCATTATAAAAATAATTTTAAGCATTTAAAATATAAATTTCATTAATATTATAAATGTTTTTTTTAAATATTACGGTTATATGGAACGTTTAAATATTAATAGGCATAATTTATTAAGTCAATCAAAAATAATGTCACGCACCATATATATATATATATATATATACTCGTATATATATATATATATATATATATATATATATATATATATATATATATATATATATATATATATATATATAAATATATATATAGATAGATAGATAGATAGATAGACAGATATAGATACATATAGATACATAGATATAGATATAGATAGATAGATATAGATAGATTGACTAGTTCAGTAATGCTTAAATACGATATCTGAAACTTTGGTGAAAGTATCACTACAATTTCGGTCTCCTGAATGATCTCCGTAGAAACTATCTTCTACCATTCTTGCATTTTTTGATTTTACGTGATTAAAACGTCTTAGGTTAAGACGTTTGTCCTTGTTGCTAAATTATAGACTTATTTAATACCAAAAGATATTAATATATAAGTGTAACATAATAGCAGTTTAAGATTTCTTTCTCCCAATATTGGTGAAGGTATTCCCGCAATTTACTGCACTCTTGTTTAACATGCCGTAAAAGTTAATCATGGACCAGGGCTACACTTTTACTGCACGTACCCAAAAAATTTTTAAAACAATATTCCTTGAGATGCCGACATGCCAGCAAGTTTATTATTTCGACTAAAGATTATTATTATTGATTATAACAAATTTGTTCTAACAGAACAAAATGTAACGTAGATGTAATAACAGAAGCTGTTCAAAATAAACAATAGATGATTAAAGGCGATGATTTATTAATGGAATTTCGTTGATAAACATCGGATGCGAAATATTTGATATCAGGCACAAATTTAGCCATTTAGAAAATAAAACACCTGCCAAAGTAGATGCATCAGTCCATTTCTGAAATTCTGTTCATGAAGCTCATTTCCGAAGACAAAGATTCGCAAGATTAACGAAAAGGAACTTTCTATACAGCCAATACGTACTTTTAAGAAGCAAGTGAAGTACTCACTTTTCTAGTTTCGGCATGCTTCTACTTATGTCCAATAACCGCTCGATTTCAGTACTTTCAGATCATTTCTGAAAACTTTTATTTGTATATAGAACTGGATTGGAAACCTGTTAATTGCATTTCAAGGTCCTCCAAATTCAAATTTGTCGAAAATCGGACGTCCTGCAAAATCCTTTAGCGTGCAATAGGTTATCTTGCTGTTTATTACCTTGATTGTATTCGGTGATTCACGGATTCAGCTTCGGAAGCGTTGTAAACCCAGATTCTAGCTAGTTTCTCTGCTACAGAATCCTCTCGGATTTTGCACGGGCTTGATGAAGCAAGAAAATTGGCTGCCCAAGAACTGATTGAACAACATAAAAAGAGTACGCATAGATATGATCAGCATTTTGATTTACTGGTAATTTAGTAAGGGGAGATATCTAATATCCGAAAACTAGGAAACTTAATTCACCCAATCCAGGAAATTATAAAAGTTAACAAATTTCTAAAGTTATCTATGAAATCGATCAACCAAACTAATATAGCAAAACGGATACTGATACTGTACATGCTACTCGAGAGGCCCCAAGCAAACAAGTGGTTAGCGCGCCGGGATTCAGTACCGTGGGTGCTCGGATCGAATCCCGGCAAGCGCCACTGAATGTCCATGTATCTACGCCAGGCATGGTCACATTAAATCTGTAGGCCTGAAAGTCTCTCCATGTTGTATGTGGGTGGGAGGAGGGTTCGATGCCAAACAGATGTCGAACCTGGGGTTCTCGGTCAAAATCGTGTTTGTACTAGGGGCTACGTTGGGTCATTTATACGGTACAGCCATTACATGAAACCAACAAATTGGTGATTGGTGAAAGTCGAAACACTAAGTGGCATCCGCACTGAAACAGGATTTGAATGAGGACATTCTCCCGATAAATTTCAACTGAAGAATCAAGATTTTAAAATCCCTCAGATAAACCAAGATAAGCTTCTATATTGATATAGATAGATTGTGCATTTTGTGATACGTTAAATTTAGAAGATATATTTGGCCATAGTTTTTTAAGATTAGATTTTTTTTTCTTTGTTCCGCAGTTATTATCCGCTTTAAATTCAAAATTACGCGTCGGATCCTAGCCCAGATGATGATGATGAACATAGATTCTGTTCCAACGAATTAACTAGTGTGGAGTCAATGTATAAATTTAACCCAGTTTGGAATAGACTTTATTTATTTTGTAGACATTCCAGCCTTTGGGTCTGGTGATATGACCCGTTACAAGATTCTGCAAGGACTCAGTGACGACAGACTGTTGTAGGATCCTGACCCCATGTGTAGTGTTTTACATATACTCCTACTTATCTCTTTATTGGCGAGAGTGTGTTCAACGAAAGCTCATTACTCCTAAACGTTCCAATTTTTATAGACCTTTTCTCTCCCAGAAAATCGGTTATTGTCATGTCTATGTGAAGCATAGTTAAGTAGCCTTCCCCCTCTGATGCTAGTTTCAGCTAGAAATTACTACCAACACGCAAATGCTTTTCGTGTAAATAACTGAACGAATTCTGTCAGTATGTGTAATTTCAGGTTAAACAGTGTTGTTGATCCCGATTCACTTCCAAATATCACCGGTATAATTTGTAACTATGAAATACGTATTTTATTTTTTGTATTGTTATGGTATGAGTAAAATTGATTTTTGTTTTTGACTGTATATATGATTTTTCTATGTGATATTTTTAGGGAAACAACTAGCGCGAATTCTGTTTGAAATTAACTACACACATACAGCAAAATCATGCAATGTTGTAATCTGTTAAATATACCAAAAATTTTATTCAAGAACTATTATTTTGTCTGAATAATCACTGACTGACAATACTTATAGCTGCTTGTCCAATGTGAAATGAGATGATAATTTTGTTCAAAATAAGAGAGATTCTAAAGCTCTGTTTCGATACTGACTTTAATTAGAAAAATACAACATAATACACTACTGGTCAAAAGTATTGAAAGTTTGAGAAATCTAACATTTTTTCAAGAATAAGCTCCCCAAAAATAATATTTTTTCAATTAAACTGATTTTTTAAGTGCATATGTGGTGAAGTTTCAAGCTATTTCGTCATAGTTTGTGATGCAATCTTTACCAACGATTGCGTCATCCCGGATGTTTATAATAAAAACGAACCGACTACATAGAATTTCATTTGGTTTGTTGCGCTGCTGAAGTGCATACGATTGCCGATTTCTGTAAAATTAAACTTTGCTTTTCTTTTAAAATGCGTGAAGTAACTCCTCGGAAGCGCCAGGTTATTTTAATGCATCAAGAAAGCATTTCAAATGTTGGGATTGCTCATCGGTGCGGCTGCAGTGAGTCGACTGTTTTACGTCTCATAAAGAGATTTAAAACAGAAGAAACCGTGGATAAGAAGCCTAGAAGTGGTCGTCCGGGGTTATCTTCGAAACGTACTGATGTTTCAATGTCACGATTATGCCGAAAAAATAGGTTTGCAAGGTCTGCTACAGTTGCAAGAGAATGGAGTGAGTCGACTTCTGTCATTGCCAGTTCCAGAAGAGTTCGCAGGAGGCTCCGTGAAGCTGGTTTCACGGCACATGTGCCTAGAAAAAATCCAGTTCTGATCAAAGCAGTGTGGAAAAAACGATTGGACTGGGCCAAGATTCACAAAAATTGGAGAATTTCGAAATGGAGACAAGTTTTGTTCAGAGACGAAAGTCGATTTTCTTTAATGTCTGACAAACCTGCCCACGTTAAGCAAAGGAGAGCATGAGTCCAGACTGCCTGTATCGTATAGCAAAACACTCAATCAAATGGTGTGGGGCTGCATGTCATAGAAGCAGTGGCGTAGCTAGAACTTTTGCCGCTCGGTGCGGTCTCCAATTAGCCGCCCTTTCTAAGTCAATCAATTGGTGGTTTTTATAGACTTGACTTGATGGTTTTATAACATTGACTTGATGATGAGGAAAAATATTCGAAATCATATAGTAATTCATAATTCGTAGAAATCGAATAGTAAACTTATGAATTGAACAAGTGGTTTTTTACAACTAATACTAAATAAAAATATGCCCCCCCCAAAAAAAAATATGTGCCGCCCGGACCCCCTTAGCTACGCCACTGCATATAAGTCAACTGGACGACTCCGTTTTGTACAGGGAACTATGAAGAGTGACCAGTATATTAGTGTGCTGAAGGATCAATTGATTCCCAGGGCTCATGACATGTTCCCAAGGCAGAAATGGGTATTTCAGCAAGACCTAGCACCCTGCCATACATCGAAAAAGGTAAGAAAAACTTCAAAACTAAATTAAATTTCATTAGAGTCCAATTCTGACCTCTAAATCGAAACATTCCTTATTTTAGGTTAAGGCTGAATTTGCAAAACATGGTATTAATGTTCTCCCATGGCCAGGAAACTCGCCAGATTCAAATCCTATTGAGAACTTATGAAGTATAATTGGAAGGAAAATATCTTAAAATCGTCCCAGAACAAAACAAAAGCTTCAGGAAACAATAATTAAAATTTGGCATCATGAAATACCGTAAGAAGTGTTACAAAACCTTGTGGATTCAATGCTTAAAAGAGTGGCTGCTGTGATCAAAGCCAGAGGCGGCCCAACATCATATTAAATGCTTTTCGACTCAATTGCACTCATTTATTATCTTTTTTGCCCAGAGGAATTTGATATTGTTTCTTTATTTCATTTTATTCTGCGGAACCAAAATGGATTCCAATTTCTGATAACTTGTACATTTTTTTGTATGCTATTTTTTTTATAAAATTAAATAATTATTTTTTTTAATAACTTAATCACATCTTGTCTTTAAACTAATTTAACATATTGACATTAAAAAATATCAGTTGAATTGAAAAAAAAATTTTTTTTGGCTTATTCTTGAAAAAATGTTAGATTTCTGAAACTTGCAATACTTTTGGCCAGTAGTGAACACCGAGTGACCATAATTAAAACACCCCTACTCCGACCTGTCTATATATTGAACTACTCAGTGTATAAGCTTCAAATGTTGTACACATACTATTAAAAATATGGGGAAACGGATTACGCGAAAATAAAAAAAATAGTTCCAGAAACTCCGATAGGTGGCGCTGTACAATTGAACATGACTGAAAAGCATGAAGCTATAGGAGCTTCATGCCGAAAAGCCACAAGAACACATTTCATTTGAAGGTATCAAACATTCATGTGACATAAACCTTATTGACAGAGGGAATGCTGCTCAATATAGTTCCCTTCTTGAAAATGTAAAAACTGCCGTATGTGGACAGCTTGTTCAACTGCGGATCGTAACTGGTCAACTGAAATGCTTCTCACACGCAGAGTGATACCTTCTTTCAAGTCTGCCACCATTACCAGATGCCCTCGATAAACAAGAATTTTTAAGTGTAACCATAGACAAAAATCACACAGATTAAGATCTAGAGTACAAGATGGCCAGGTTTTCAAAATCGCACAACTGATTATTCTGTTATTAGTGAAAAGTTGCCGAAGAAACTGCTGTACACAGAGTCCAATGTGTGGAGGCGTTCATTTTGCATAAAAGTAATTGAGTCAAGACATTGCCGCTGTTGCAAATGGGGTACAACAAAAGTTTCGAGCATCCTTTTGTACCTGTTGGCCGTCACGGTGCATGTCTCAGGGATACTGCGAGTAGACTCTTTGAAAAAGAAAGGTCCAAGAATGAATGTGGCTGTGAATCCACACCAGACTGTAACTTTCGACGAGTTGAGTAGAATCTCTTGGAAGGTACGTGGATTTTCCGTGTCCCAAATGCAACAGTTATGGGTGTTCCACTGAGATGGAAATGGGCCTCGTCGCTACCCAGAATTTGCATAAATTTTATTTATTTTTTGTGCGTGTATGTGTGTTGTCATATTTTGTTGTACAGCGCCACTTATCGGAGTTTCTGGAACTATTTTTTCGCGTACTAATCCGTTTCCCCATGTCTTGAATAGTATGTGTACAAAATTTGATGCTTATACACTGAGTAGTTCAATATATAGAGAGGTCGGAGTAGGGGTGTTTTAATTATGATCATCTGGTAGTTTCTAATCTTATGTTCAGATGATTTCTAATTTTATATTGAATATAAAGGTATATAGGAATTTTCATATGTAAACAACTATAAATAATGACTTTGATAATAGTATAAAATTAGGTACAATGATGCTTATATGTTTATAGTTTTAATTCTAAATTACTATGATTACCACAATAGTGTTTATAGTTATAATGCAGAATCTTTAATGTTATAAGCATTAAAAATGACTAGCTTTTGTACATATTTTTTTTTTCAGTTATCAATATATTAAAAATCTGATCCTTAAATCTCTTACATATGGTATGATGTTGAAATAGAAAAAATTTCATGCACTTTCATTCATATTCGGAAAAGAATGAAGATATGAAAAATCTGAAAAAAACATGAACCAAGATAAATGCATTTGAAGATTTTATTTGCTTATAATTTTGTTAAATTACCATTAAAAAAAAATCTTTATGCATACTTTATTAGCCAAAAAAAAAAAAAGTAAAAATTGTAAAGGAGGGTATATATTCTTATTTTACTATAAATTATGGACTTTTAACAGAGTACAAAACAAAAGTTATAATTCGAGAAATTTCTACTTTTTTAAAAGATTGGATGTAAATAGATAAAAAAATATTATGAGTTAATATTGTTCTAAATGACACTTATTACCCTTATTGTTAATGGATATTTCATTTATGTCAATATAATTTACTTTTGATTAAAAAAAAATGCCAGGTGGATATAAACGTAAAATTGTATATACAACTGCAGATTAGCAAACTATCAAATTATTTTAGCTTACAAAAAAAATGTTAGAAGCAACCTGGATCATATGTAAAAAAATTTCCTTCTCATCCCAGATTTCTTAATTACTTGTCTCATGCGCTTAAATTTCATATCATTTCTTCTGAATCAAAGTCTATTTTTTCTCATTTGTAATACGTTTGTCAATCTAAAGGTGTGATTCTCTTGATAAATACCAAGGTATTTTTGAACATGTGATGTATTACATCCTACTCCCATGTTAAAGTTGCATATTGCTTCTCTAACATAACGCTAAACTCTTGATTTGTAAACAAAATTGTCTGTGGGACATTTAGACCAGTGGTTCTCAACCCTCCCGTGGTCAAGAGCACGTCAAAGTTTTCAGAGAACTTGGAGGGCACAACTAATGGTTATTGTATCACCAATGACCATTATTTACATAACAGAAATATTTTAATTCAACAGTATGTTACCGACCTACTAATATTATTATAATGATTATGTTTAAAAAAAAAATAAAATTTTGATTATTTTATTTTATAAGTAGGTGCATGGAAATAAAAAAAAAGTAGTATAAATGGGTTTATTACTTACGAATATTTTCTTTAAAATTTAATGAGATTTTTTACTCTGAACTGAATTAGCTAATTTTTCGTAAATGGGAATATAAGATGTTATTCCCATTCCTAAGTAAACACCTAGATGTTCATCAGTAGGTTGACATCTGCATTTACATTGTATAATATTCATTGCTGAAAATAAGTCTTCACACAGATATGTTGAACCAATGTGAGATTTTATTTTATAGGAAGCATTTTTACGATAAAGAAATTTTTTACGGTCAACAATTTTCCAAAAGTTCTCATCAGATGAAAGAAATTTAAAAATAAAATCGATTACATTCCAACACCTTCGTGGGCCCATGTGTGCCCATGAACCTTGTGCACACAGGCACAAGGTTGAGAACCACTGATTTAGATCATACGATGCTATGAAGACTCTCATTGACATTATGAGTCCTACACTGAATGCATCTTTCCATGAGTTCAGTTGTAGCCAATTGGTTGATACACAGGTAAAATCTATTTTTCAAGGCAATTGTGCTACATTTAGTTTATCTAAACACTTAGAAAAAGTTGTAGAAGAAAAAGGGGGCATATTCATCACCATGCAAAATTTTTCTGTAGCAGAGTAACATTTGCCAATATGCAAAAGAGTGTGTAGTGTGCAGATTAACATCTGGTAAACTATTTACTGTTGATGTATATGAAGTATTCACAAATGCATTTTCTTCATTGCAGACTTTGCAACTCATTTTTAAATTAGTTGAAAATCCAACTTTACCACAATATTGCAAAACTAAAGTTTTCTGTTCACATGTTGAGCACTTTACAGTTTCAATCAAATTTTGTAGTTTTTTTAAACTGACAATGTATTCATCACTGGAATCAACCTTATATTTATTTTTAAAAAAATATTTTGCAGTCTGGGTGTCAGTATTACTTTCAAAATGTTTCTTACCACACCAAAATGTTTTGTTCATATGTAAAGCTTTAGCAGATATTTTAGATTTCTGAGGCATGTTTATCAATTATAACAACAATAAAAGCAATAACTATCACTTTTAGATACAAAATTAAAAGGAATTTTGTCTTGAAAAAGACCGTTTTTTTCACAAAGAGTAGAAATTTGATACAAAATATTATTACAATGTAAAACACTAACTTCCAATGCAAATAAACAGTGTTACAACAATACAACTTTATATTTTTAATCCTTACTTTGGTAAAGCTGGGTTTTAACAATAAATAGGCGAAAAGTCTAGCAAACAAAATTGAAATGAGACATGGTATAATTCTTAATTCCTCTAACAAACATGAACCTTACCATATGACCTAACTATTAAAACACCTCTTTAAGTTTCTTCACTATTAGTATATTGTGCAACTATTTTACAAATATCACTGTAAAAAATTAAGATTAAATTAAACTGCAGGAATCATAATTGAAAAGTTATCAAATTTTAATTGGTAGTCCATAAAATGCTGTAACAGGATAAAGTTAATGAGGGAGGGAAAAAAAGGAAATTATCTTTCATAATATGGTATTTGTTGAATTCATTTCAATATGTAACAATGCAAAATGCATTGCAAGTTTATTAGGCAACACATACTGCATGTAATAAATTCAGTTTTTAAACATTTTAAAAAATGAGCTTTTTTAACTAATCAAATTTATTTTGGTGTAGGGCCTGACAATTTTGATCTTGTTTTTTTAAATCACATGATTTAATTATATTAGAGATTTATCATTTTCCCCTCTCTGCTATTGATCAAAATTAAATTTTTCTTAGCAATAAACAGAACTAGTAAATCAACAACTTTTTTTAAGAGAAAACTTCTATTTACTTTAGACATGTAAGTTTAATAGGTCCTGATCACACAAATAACATGTTTCAATATTTTGAATTATTCACAGAGATAAGTAACTAAGGAAGGACAGTTATGGGGTTGTTAGAAAAACAAAAAGGTTAATGATCTGGATTTCAAAATAAGGGCTAAATAATACAGAATACACAACTTTGTTAATTTGCTTGAAAATTCCTGATTGAAACCCAGCAAGATATTAAGGACATTTTCTTAGAAGAGTAATAATTAAAAATAGAACCTTAAATATAAGAGTCCCCAAAAATATAACTACATTTTGATAGATTTGTGAAGTTTTAAACGACATAATTTAAAAATACTTCAAAGGATCACATTTTCAATAAAATGTAATATTTCAGTTTTTATTCAGTGAAGTATAAATATATTCAGATTTAATATACATACAAGAAAGAAATCCACAGAGCACAAATGAAACAAATAAATACGACATCTTGCTTTAGAAATGACCTTGGCTATACACAGAGCTTAAAACTCTTCCCCGATGACTGAATGTATAAAATGAAGGTCTGTTTCCAATAGCTTCAAATGACCTATGTAGAAATTAAACTTTTATTAAGCAAAAAATGTTATTCACACTCTAAATCAGGAGTCGGCAAACTACGGCCCGCAGGATGATTTTTTGTTTTAACATGGAAAAATTAATCAAATTACACGCTATTATGCAACGGCCGATAGTTGAGTTGAAAAGTCGGGAATAATGACCGCGATTGGCGCTACTGTCATATTCTCTTGTTTGTTGATGTTATGTTAAAAATGATGTTTAAAGAAAAGGATCCAACCAAATTTTAGAAATATCTTTCAGAAGATAAATACTTCAATTAAAATCATATGCTCAGGGATTTATACCCGTATTTGGGAGTACTTACCAATGCAAAACGACATTTTCAAAAATGAAGTATGTAAAATCCCAATTCAGATCATTATTAACAGATGACCATTTGCAAACAACTTTAATGGTAGGAAGTCCTACTTTCGAACACCAGTATGATAAAATATTATCTCAGAAAAAATAATTATATTCTTAGCATTAGAAATTTTAATCTATTTAGTAATAACGTTTTTTAATATGTAAATGAATCTTTTATTAGTTTTTTTTGTAAGTGTTAGTAAAATGTGTATAAATATTACGTATCACTTCATAATAATAAAAAAATGAATGTTTTTTCTCTATGAGAAAATTACCCATTCATATCTTCATGTTTGCTACTTGGCCTGCGAAGCCTAAAACTTTTACAATCTTGCCTTTTCTAAAAAAAGTTTGCCGAACCCTGTTCTAAACAAATTTACACAAAAATGACTAAAGATCAATATAATTAACCAAACATATTAAAACATCTATATAAATTCAGAGCTGAAAGGGAAAAAGTTTTAAAATCTTTCTTGCATGTATATATTAGCTTCACTCTGACTTATTTCCTGAAGCACTTTTTCCATTCAAAAAGTATATTTTCAATTAAATAATTTCAAATACTTTCAAATGAAAAATTTAATAACGTAAAATAATAGTAAAATTAATTTGTACTGAAACTAATCTCTCTATATAAAACAGTTCTGTAACTGACTGACTGATGACAACGCACAGACCAAATAGCTGGACCTAGGGCTGAAATTTTGCATGGAGATTCTTCTTATAGTGTAGGGGTGCACTAAGAAAGGTTTTTGAAAAATTCTAAGATTTTTTAAAATTAAATTTTTAAGCTGTTTTTGTAATATTCTTTAAAGTTAGCATTTAAAATAATTATCTGAGGGTTATAAAATTTATATCACGAGAAAGATCATAAAAATTCCTTTAAAATGAATTCTTTTTCGAATCTTTACCTCCATTTTCTGATTTTTCGTGAATTTTCAAAGATTAATTTTTAGAATTTAATTTATTAAATACTGATCACGTGATTTCTTTTTCTGGTACTTTAAATAAATTTATTGTGACATGCATAACAACGAAATAGACAAAAAAAAAAAAAAAAAAATTCTTGCTAATGCAGCAGACGATTGTACATTATCCAAAAAAAATATTAAAATATAGTAAAAGATATGTTCCTCAAACTGTACTATATTCTTTAGTATGTTTTAGATTGAATTTGAATATTTTCTTCTACATTATTTTGTCTATAAAAATATCCCTTGCAATTTTTTTTATAAATATATATATATATTTTTTTACAGCAATTGCATACATTGATTGTTGTATTTATTATAAATATTTATATATATTTATTTATTTTTGACATTAATTGCATACATTGACCATTGTATTTAATTTGAATGTACTCCGTAGCGAAGTGCGGGTTTTCAGCTAGTTCAGTTATATAAGGATAAACTGAGTTGAATAGCGACAAGAAAAAGTTCACAAAAGTAATAGCTATAGCACACCTTATATGCAAATAACATTTAAAGACTTTATATACCATTTTAAATATTTCTTTTCAACAACTAATCAGATTTTATCAAACCTACATACAAAAAAAGTAAAAAGTAGAAAGAAACAAACGCATTAAAGTAAAAGTCAAAAATATAAATGTTTATAATGTACTTAAAAACTAAAAATAAAATGAATACTTTAGCAAAATGTCTAGTTTTCCTTTTTCAAAATAAATTAAAAGATTAATGCATATGCTAAATATAATGATGCTTATGCATTTCTATGACATAGAACAGAATCTTATTCTTTTGTTACTCCTTACATGCATAACCTTTCTACATCATTCAACATTAAATTGGTATTTTTCATTTAAATGTTTTATTTCTCCAGTAAGTTGTCTCTGTTTCTTTATGTAAGCTATTTACTTTTATATTAAACGATCAATTTCCTTATAAATATCTATTTCATAAGGGTTTTTACATTTTTATAAATATACAAGAAGTCATTAAGTCACACCATGTTTAAAGAATGTGCACAGGGTGACAGAAAATGGTTCTTTGAACACTATGAATTTAAGTTACTTAAGAATAGTAGAATTTATCTGATAGTCAAATTCACTGAAATTAATTATCTCAATAAAATGGTTTAACCTTATAACATGTAACTCTACAAAAATTACGAGTGCTATGAAATAACCTGTAGTAAAAAAAATACAAAAAAAATCAACAGAAAATAAAATATTTTAGCACAGAAAATAAAATATTTAATTTCTTTTTAATATTTTTAGCGTTGAGTAAACTTCAATTCATAAATAACGGAAAATGTACCTTTTAAAATAAATATATAAACAATACACATTTTCTTTTCCCCCTACGATTTGAATAACTTAATTTTTAGTTAAAAGAAAAATTTAAAAGCAGTTTCAAAAGAATTATATTCATAACTTAATTTATTATGTTTTCAAAGTAATAAATATTATTAATTGTTTTCAAAGCAGTTTACTAACACATACATAACTTAATGTACATGATTTACAGAATCCAAAACTATATCATCAATATACAGAAGGTTGTTCGCACTTTATGGAAATGATTTTGATAGTTAAGTTTTATGTATAAATGCTGTAATTTTTGCAGCAATTTGCATCTATCTGATAGCCATGGTTCTTGACAATGGCTCTATCTCAAATTTTTCATGAAAGTAAATTTTTTCTTAGTAATGTCATGTCAATTTTACCCCATTCCTCTTGGACTGTTTTCCGAAGTCCATTCAGAAATTCTTGGATGTGGTTTTCCCAAGGCTCATTTTAATAAGCTGAAAGTGCAAAAGTCTATTGGAGAAGCATTAGGTGATTTTACAGGTATTTCGTTAAATAGGATATACTTTATTCCTGTTTCTGATTATTTCTTTGCTAAATAAGAGGCGGTTGATTTAGACTGGTGACTAGAGGCTTTGTCCATTTGAAGCTCAACTTTAGCAGTGTCCTTTCAGTGGCTTGAATTTCTTCTTCAAAAATTGGTTTTAAAATATTCTGCTGATAGTAGAGTAAATTAACTTTGGCTTTACTTGAAACTTTTTTGATATTCAATTGGCCGTTGTAACAAAATCTTGCAGGTATCATGAATGCCTTTGGGAACTTTTCTGTACACTGACGAAACCATTTCGTACAGTCATTTCCATCAGTTGAGCAATAGAAAATTGATCTTTATATTATTACAGTCATTTAAATACACCCATGCCTCATTAAGTGTTACCATAAATTTCCATTTTTCAGCAGCTAGGTGTTTTTCCAAATAATTTTCTACAATTTGTTTTTCTTTCAGCAATATGCTTTGGCAAAAGCAGATAACTTTAGGTTTAAATATCTTGTTTAACTTCAAATCTTTATGCACGATTTTACTTACAGGGCCAGAAGACATTCCTAGTTTTGATGAAATGGATCTTTCAGCCGGCGGACTTTCTTTAAGAATCAGAGACTTTGCTTTCTTGATATTTACCTTCGTTTGCTCAGTCTTAGAATGAGGTTTCGCAGTTGTATTTTCATTTTTACTTTCAGTTAGACTTTTTTCCCCTTTCAAATTTAATATATTATAAATACCTTTTTCTTAAATGTCATAACTGCAACTTTTACACCGCTTTATGATTTGTTGATACAAATATTTCTCCTCGGAAAGCACAGTTACGTAACCTTCAAGCCATCGATCAATTTTAGAAGCCATTTTCAAAATAAATCTTATTTTACATTCCAATCAAAACAAAACAGTAGCAGACAATTATTCTGAAGTTACTAAATTTTTATCTCAAAATGCAAATAAGAAAAATAAATTACAAAATCATTTCTACAAAGTGCAAACGACCTTCTGTATATGCTTTCTTTAGATCAAGTCAGATAATGCGTATTCCACAATGTAAAATGACATTAAACTTGCATCATTTAAATGAACTTACTTGCTTTCTAATTCTGTTGTTGCTCTTATTTCTTTGAAATCACCAGCTATAAATGTTACTCCCCAAATTGTTACAAGGAGACTTATAATAGTTTGTACAATAATCTAAAAGAGTAAATGATAAGTCAGTACATCATATCATACAAAATATTAAGTACAAAAACAGAAAATATATGAGGAAGTTAAGATAATTATATAGATATATTTTAATAGCCAAAGGGCAGAAATAGTAGAAGAGTAGAAAAAGAAAGACATGGCATAATATTTACAATAAACAATGCAGAACATGCAAAAAAGCTGTCACTAAAGAAATTATTAATAATTATACTAAGAGAATCAAACAGTTGCACTTCAAGACATGTGATAATTTTGATGTGATAATTTTGATTTAACTAACATAAATCAGTATGTATACAAACAGTAAGAGAAGTTTTATCAGTAGTTACTGGAAGAAAAAATAATGTCCTATATACACAAATGAGTCTAACAAGGAAAAATATACACATTAAACAATCAAAAAATTGTTTAAAATATTAAGGTTGCAGGTAAGATTTTTCAGTTTACACAAGAAATACTTGGATATAAATTAATTATTTATATATATATATATATATATATATATATATATATATATATATATATATATATATATATATATATATACATACATACACACACAGGTGGTTATCAAAATAATGGAAACACTAAGAAACATCATGAAAACCTTTATTAATAAGGGGCAGCATCACCTTTGTATGTAATACCACCTGATTCCTTTTGGAATTGGATTATACAAGTCATAAATAGTGCTTAAGAATATATTATACCACTCTTCAGGGAAAAATCATGAAAGTTTCTGTAGAAATGCTATGGTGGATATCGATACCTTTATCTATCCACTTATACAGATCACAGTGGTTGGATGATTTATAGTCGGGAGGATTGTACAGGGCAAGATAAGATATTTGACTACTTTTTCATGCTCTTCAAAGCAATACTTGATAGATTTAGCTTATGTATAGGGGGATTATCATACCGGAGGATGCCATCTACTGCAAAAAACAATTTTTACACCATAGGATGGACTAGTGAGTTAAACTTTCGACATAGTCCTTCTCATTCAATCTCCCTTTTAGGGTTACAATAGGGCCTGAAGAAAACCATGAGATGCCATCCCAAACCCTGATAGATCTACCTCCATGATTGACAGTTGAGATGAGACAGCCAGAATCTTATGCTTGTTTAGGTGTTCTCCAGACATACGTATGTCCTGTTGCGAGGAACAATGTGAGCAATGATTGGTCAGACCAAATGCCGTTTTCGACATATTACTCGACCAGGATTTGCACTCGTAGAACAATAGTGGACAATATTTTGTATTAGCATCTATTACAAGTGGCTTGGGAATAACTATTCTTCCATAAATGCTTTGTTTGTGAAGTTCCCTTCTACCTCTAATGGTTGATACCGGAACATGCAGATGCCGATTGAGCTCTTCTGTCATTTTGGTTGCAGTTGTTTTCTTTTTTCAAGTCACAATCCACTTCAATACCTCGTCTGTCTCTTTCACTCAGCTCTCCCTTTCGTCCACTATTCTGTTTGGCAAAGGATGTTTTTCCGTGCACTCTGTATGCTATCATGATTTTCGATATCATAGCTCGAAAAACACCCATTAGCATGGGGATTGCAGTAACAGATACTCCAATTTAAATGTGCTCCAACAATTTGCCCTTTTCACAAGGTTTGCAAGGTTTGACATTTTACGCTGTTCCCCCAAAAGCATGATGCCCTTAGCTTCATTGTTGCTACCTGACAGTAGAATAATACATAGACTATATTATATAAAAAAATACCGGTTGCCAGACTTGTTTTTTTAAGGCATACAAAACACATTCATAAACATCACTAATATTGATAGGTGTTTCCATTATTTCGATAACCACCTGTATATATATATACACACACACACACATACATATACACATATATATATATATATATGTGTGTGTGTGTGTGTAAGTAATTCAGAAATAATATTCAATATAGTCATTGATTTAACGAGAAATAAAAATTTATTATGTACTAATTGGCTCATGAGATTCCTCAGTTCTCATTTTATAAGATCAATTTTTTTTAAAAATACAATTCAAAACAAAATTAACTTAAATAAGATTTTTAAACAACTACATTGAAATTTTACAGCTTTGTTACTACTTTTATACCAAGATGGTGGAAACTTCTTGGGACGGTCTTGGCCTGCCCTAGGCTGTAGAACCGGAGAAGAAGTTACTACTTTTATTTAACATACACCAAAGGACACATCTTTTGTTTTTAAAAAGTTCTTGCTATAGGCCACATATTTTAAATATATACAGAGTAGCCAACTTATCATGACCACCTACTCATTGTATCATTGGGCCACTTTCTTGCTCTAAATCCTGCTGCGATTCTCTTTGTCATGAACTCTATGAGATGTTGGAAAGTGGCATGAGGAATTTAAGACCATATAATGGACCTAAGATAGGATGGTTCTGGATACAGCTGCCTGATGCCCCTTTAGACCTCATTCAACAAATGCTCAACTGGATCTGAGAACTGTTGATTTGCACAAAATTGTCATATGATCATAATAAATTGGCTACTCAGTGTATATGTATAAAAAATTGATGAAGTGAGCTGAAACTGACACCACTTGTTCAACTTTTAGTATTTTTGTTTTCTGTGTGTCTCAGGTACTTAATGATTATATTACTATCCCTTAATGGCAGTTTACTGAACATAATTTATTTGCTAATTAAATCACTTACATAATTATCCTTTATAAATTAAATAATATAAACATGAACAGTTGAGCTAAGAGTAATTCTCATTACTTCTAAGAGACTCATTCATAAGTAATGTTGCCTAACAAGGTTAACTAGATACTTATGAATCAAATGATACATAAATATCATTATGGAAATGATACATTGATATGTAAAAAAGACTATAACAAGCCACACATTTGGCAAGCAGAAATGAAGTCTATATAATTCATTAATATTAGAATGATACAAAGATTCCTTAGATGTTTATTCTAAAAAATTATACAAGAACTACCAGCTACCAAGCAACTTCAATGATTATTAGTATTTATTTTTTTTTCAAAATAAAGAAATCAATATTGAGTCAGCATTCTTCTACAAACTTACTTCTTTTTTTATTTAAAATTAAATAAAAAAAATACCAACAATACTTAATAACCTGAAATTGATGGTCATTTTATGACTTTAATATGATTTGTAGAGAATTTTTTTTTCTTTCCCCTATTTCTTTAAACTTTACTAACTATATTGTTCTCTTAGCATGAAAATGACATGATTTAATTTTTCTTCATTAATTTTATTAACTCATTCAAATGTCAGTTTGATTTCATCATCTAATGCCTCCATTCCATTTAACTTAAATCTATATACGAAATATTTGTATTAGTTAAAGATTAATTCACCAACTTGAGGTATGAATTATCTTCCTTTTATACTTTATAAATATGTTTTAATCACAAACTAAATATAATATTCAAGTAGGGTGAAGTGGGGTAAGTGAGAGCGTGGGCTTAAAACACTAAAAAATTTCAAGTGTACTTTGTAGGAAAATTCTTACTCTACTGTTATGTATAGTTATTATTTACAGAAAAAAAATTGTAAAATGGAAAATTTTTATACCTACCAAACCCTTGAATTTTAACTAAGGTACCTAAGTTCGAGTACTAGCCGAAAAAATATATACAACTAATTAACCACAACAGAGTTATTTTGGTAATACCTACTTATTCACTAAGAAATGCAGAATACAGATAAAATATATAAAAACCATTTTATTGCAATATTACTTCAGTACTGCAGGGTTTTCACTTGCCCCATGAAAATTTTGTTTCAGGGTGAGTGAGAACTGGCCCCATATACTGAAAAAAAAACCTACCTTTGTGTTGTAACAGCCATATAAATAGTTGTTTTTCCCAACATATGTTTTCTAGCTGGAGAAACTTCATAGCCAACCACCTTTTGCCCTATTTCTTTAGCAGCTAATAATTGTTTTTAATTCCTTAACATTTAAAAATAGTAAATTGCACAACTGAAACTAGTTTTTTGTTTTTGTTTGTTGTACGCTTGAAGAAGTGAATTGTAATAAACTAACTTCTTTAGACTAACTCTTAGAAAATGTGAGTGGAGTGGAAATTACAAACTGTCCGTGAATATATTGAATTTCTAATTCTGTTGTCACTATTTCTGAGTTCCCTTTTGTACAAGATTATGACTTACTAGCATTATTGCCCGGCGATGCCCGGGTAGATACAGTTGACTCTCTGTTTAACGACGATCTCTATTTAAAGACGATATTTCCCAGTCCCGGCCCCTCCAACGTAATGGAAAATGTTATTATTTCTCAAATTCTGTTTAGGGACGATCTCTACTTAAGGGCGATTTTTCACGGTCCCTTGAAAGTCGTTAAACAGAGAGCCAACTGTATATAGATATAAAAATTTTGATGCATTCCATCAAAAAAATACTGGGCTGCAACCCTCGCTCTTCATGGTCATCTAGCCAGACAGAATGCGCTTAGCGCGTTTCTACTGAAATGATATACAAACAATAAGAAAGAAAGAAACTTTGAACTTGCGAACCTTCGTCTGATTATACGCCTGATTTTATTGAGAATTAATAACACAGTGTTGCGTGATTCGCACGTTTGGATTGAATAAGTTTACTGTTTAATTAGATTTAATTAGATTTGTTTGATCCACTGTTTAATTAGAAATAAGTTTTATAATTTACATTTGCCTTTATTATTTATTTTTCCCTTAAAAGCTCAGTTTGTTCCACATCACCCAAGAGACGCACTTTTTTCCACATCACCCAAGAGGTAAAGTGAAAGATGCCCCTTTTATTTATTCAAAGTAAGGCGCGATTTCACATGAAGCCTATTTTCCTTACTTTGGTGATTAGGTTTTTTATTGTCGACAGGCCAAAAACCGTATCGGTTTTTAATTTTCCTAAGGCCGAAAGCCGTAGAAAAAGCAAATTGTAAATCGGTTCAAGCAATGAGAAAAACTGCAAATAACAAAGGACAAAAATCAGAGCCGGGAAAGTTGTGTTAAAACATACTAATGTGAACTGCATTCTTAAAAAACTCCCATCTCAGTTAGTCTAGTAGTTAAATTTTATCTTTTACCGTATTTTAATATTTCTTTTGTCAATTTATTTCGTTGTTATACACGTAACGCAAAATTAATTTAAAGTATCACAAAAAGAAAAGAAACCATGTGATCAACATTTCATAAATTAAATTCTAAAAATTAATCTTTAAAAATTCACCAAAAATCAGAAAAGGGAGGTAACGATTCGAAAAAGATTTTGTTTTAAAGGAATTTTTAGGATTTATAACCCTCAGATTATCATTTTAAATGCAAACTTAAAAAAATTAGAAAAAAAGCTTAAAAATTTAATTTTAAAAAATCGAAGAAGAATTTTTCAAAAATCTTTCTCAGTTCACCCCTCCAGTATAAACTCCACTATAGAAGAATCACCATGCAAAATTTCAGCTCTTTATGTCCAACGGTTTGGACTATGCGTTATCTGTCAGTTAGTCAGTCAGTTAGGCACGGCAAAAATTTATTACCATGAAGCTCTCACCCCCCGCGCACCCCTCTTCTCCCGCACGGGGGAAGAGAGATAGGTTCGGATTTCACTGAACGTCTGCATCCACAGGGGGTCTCGCACCTCTTACGGGCACAAAGAATCATTAAAAAATTAATTTTAAAAAACTAATTGAGCCCCAAACTTCGTTTTCGCTGATTTAAGTTTCTCGGGTCCTAAACATTAACTGTGCCGAATTTGGTCCCGGTGGGTGAAACAGTCTATGATTCTATAGCGGACAAACAAACAGACAAGCTCTTTTATATATATAGATTAATGTTCCTGGAAGAGGCCTGGAAGGTGCAGTGAACTAACTTTTTCTGTGTCTTTTTGGTTCTACAATATTCAGTAGGGCCTAGGCAAAGGAAAAAAACCTTTTTTTTAAGGTTTTAACATACATTTGTTACTCTAAAACAAATAATACAAATATACTTATTTTGTTAATATTCAGATGTTACTGACACTGCTAATTTGAACAACAAATACCTCCACAGCGAAATGTAGAAAATAAATAAATAAAAAACAGCCTTTCGTTCAGCATGAAATATCTATTCTTGCCCTTGCCCCAAGTGTGGGAGCAAGTGAGAACACAAAACACAAAAAATTTAAATATTTAGAGCAAAAAAAGTTGAATAGATTAAAAAAAATAAAACTATAAATGTAGAACATAATTAAAAGTATGTATGCAAATTTTCATACAAATTCAACAATTTGTTAAAAACTTATTTAGATTCAAAGTGGAACTATACGATTTTGTGCTCTCACTTATCCCACTTCACCCTATATGTTTAGGTCAAAGGAATATGAAAAATCAGTTTACAACAGAATAATTTTTTCTTATTTAAATATTGTACCTTTGAATTTCTTATTTTTAAAAAATTCAAATGTAGCTAAAATAATTTTAAGACAGAAAACAGAGCTTCTGAATTAATGACGCAAACAGAACTGAAGGTTTTACAAACATCAAGTATAATTTTACAAGAGATAAATTTATGCTTTAATGGAATTGAGGCACAAATTGTGCAACGTTTACTCAAATTATTATGGTTGAAATTAAAATAAAATGGTTTCACTTAAGATTAATTTTTCCCCCCTTCTTTAGATGTTATTCAAACCTTGAAAGGAGAATTATATTAAATACAAAACAATTTTACTTAAAAACTAGGTGATTTCTACTTCAAAACTTCATTCTAAGAATGCAGTAAGAGAAAAATGACCCATTATAAGTTTATTTTAAAATAATAATAACAACAACAAAAGGGATTAATTTGATCAAATAATGAAAAATTCTAAGATTTCTGAGGTATAGGAAAAATTAGGAAAAACACCACCGAATAAGGAAGCTGAAATGTAATTAAAATATAAGCATCTTGAAATACATATCAAATGAAAGCAATATGGTTTAAAGGAGAAAGATAATCACTTACATCTAAAGGTAGATAATGAAAACCCTGTTCAGTTAGCCTTAGATATGAACGATCTAGAGAATTAAAACCATTAAAATTACATCATATACTGAAATATTTAGAAAAGATATAAGACAACACAGTAAGTATTAAACTAAAGATAAAAATGTTAACATCTCTTATAAATTGATCAAATTTTTATACAACACGTGAAATACATTTAAAAAAGCCAAAGTACTAAGAATATTTTGTTTTTGTTTCGCTAGAAACTAAAAGTAAACAATCACTGTATACCTTAATTATTATATAAAATTAAATTATGGCCAATATTAACTCCAGCTTTGAAAAAATTAATTAATTTTTAGTCTGATTTTTAAAAAAAGGATCAATAGATTTATACTCATAAAACTGTTGGTGGGACTATCTTAGCATTGTTAAATATGCTAACTGGCATGAATTTACCCTCAAATTTTGTTAATAAGGATAATACATTAAGTATCATAAACACATAACATAGAGTGCAGGTTAAGCTTAAATATTTGGTAAATCGGATGAAGTTGGGGCCATTGGTGAATCGTGACATTTTTTTGAAAGGTCGCCAAATTTGCATTTCAGAGTCCTCCATTGTTTTTTCCTCTCATACTTTGTTTTTGAACAATTAATACATCAGAACAATGATATATGAAAGAAGTAAAAAAAAAAAAGGGGGGGGGAACTCAGAAATTTGAGCAACCTTTAAAAAATTTTGGAACATTAAAAGAATAGAAAGTTTAAGGTATCCAATGACATTTAGCACCAATTTTTTTTTTTTAAACTTGCAAAAATTCCTGTGCTATTTTTCGCAGGAATATAAAAACAAAATAGGAAAATGATGAAAAAAATAGTCGATAACTACATAACTTTTTACAAAATTTAAGAGTTTGTTCGACATAATATTTATAAAAAATATATCAGGAGTGTGTTTAAATTTTTGAACTCTTAAATTAATGATCCCATCAGTACATGTTTTTCTTTAACTATGAGCTACAGAATTGAACAAAATTTAACATTTAGGCATTAGATTTATAACATTCAAATAATTTTTTTAAGATCACTCCTTTTCTAATACAATCTTAATATCCTTTTTTATGAGTAATAACTTAATCCTGATATAACTATTCATTTTTCCTTTGTTGAATATATGTAAATTTATGCTCAACATCTATTATTTCGAAATATCATTTTTAGTTCTAACCCAAAAACTTTATAACTCACCTAACATATAATTTTAATGTTATGACAAATATTTGCATGTGAATAAATGGAAGAAAAACAATTATTTATCACCTTTCTATAATTTTAGCCAGAGATGACTATGACTGAATAAGAATGGATCATTCATGATGGTGACTTCAGTTATAACACCGTATCTTCCTGTTAATTTAATATACTCAAACAATAAACAAAATTATATATTTTATGTACAAAATGTGTTTAAAACAAAAATGGATGTCTTTATACCATCCTCAAGATCTAATATCACACCTGCCAAAAGCTGAGTTTTACTCAGAAGAAATACAACACTTCCATCAGTCAGTTAGTCAAGTGATATTAACACAAATGCAGTGAAATTTGATACATTACATAATTGAATAAATATATATATAGTTCAAGGATTTTAAATCAAGTTCAGGGTTAACTTTACAAACTCTATGGCCTCATGTGAAAACCAATTTTTGCTCATCAGCAAATTCACACATAAAGTCTATAGAATCTTATTCACAGATATACCACCGTTTGTAATCTACTTTTCATCTCTATGGTAGAATCAAGAGCAATCAAAGTGTAAGCTTATTTAGGGAATGTGAGTTTGTAATGACTATTGACATGACTGAGATTGAAACTTCAGTCTCCTAACTTTGAGGTCACAATTCTACTATCTGAGTGATTGAGGCAATGTGAGGAACTCTGACTTTTCCAAAATCCATTCCTCACAAGTTGATAGGATAAATGGATTTGAAACTCGATTTCATATAATCGGACATTTCTATGATTTCATTTTCAAAGATAAAAAAGCAGCAAAATACCTTTGAAACTCAAAAGTCCCAAAAGCATTTCTTTTGGAGACTTGAGAAATAATTTAGCACAAATAATGGTAAACTCTAAATTTAGTTTAAAAATTAAAAAATTCAAAATGCACGAGAACTGCATTGCTTAAATCATTTAATCTTTAATATATATATATATATATATATATATATATATATAGATTGATTGATTGATTGATATATAAACAACTACTACCAATTTTTTAGAACTCAAAATATATTAAAATCATCTTTGCTGCATTCTACAAAACCTACAGTGTAGTGTTTAGATACATGTGGTAATGTGGGGTTGTTTTTCGTTTTTCTTACAAATAATTAAGTTGATTACTTAAGCTCAGAGCAATATTTAAAGCAATCGTTGCACTTGGCCATGAACAGGATACTCGATTTGTATATCTACAACCTCATTTTGCAAAACCGGATAGCGATATCCAGTTTAGCAACATTACTCTGAAATTAATGAAAAGTTTAATTCACCTGTCTTCAGTAGCTTAAAACAAACAGTACAACGAATTTTAAAATTTGTTAAGAGAGAAAAAGGCTCAGAAAACTGCAAATTCCTCAGCATTTAAATTCGTAATTTCCTCTGTTTACAGAGAAACCAACATAATTACAACACTTACGCTGAGCAGCTGAATATGCAGAATGAATAAGGGACATCAGACCCACAGTTATAAAGATTTTTCCAACACTGTTCTTCATTTTTACTAAATACGGGTTTATTTTTGTTCACAAATTTAAAATTGCATAATAAGTTGTCTCAATCGGCTCCTTGTTCTAACACTATGATACCATACTTCTATCAATCTCAGGAAGACAATTTTGTAAATATAGAAAGTATAATTACTACTAAAAGATCTACAAAAGCGCCCTCTATATGTATATTTTTTAAACCTGTGATCAAGCTTTAAAGTGCATACTTCAAAGTTCAATTGTCAATTATTTTGCATAATCAACGTTAAGTAAGAGTTTGTCGGTGATTATCCATAATGTTACAAATAGAGTGTGAAACCAGTTGTATTAAGAAAGAAATACCAGCGGTCAAATGTATGATCAAAATTAGTGGGACGTGGTTTCTTGTACGTGGCATTTTACACGTCTCATAGGGATATTGCCGATGGTGAATTTATCTCACGACAACGGTAACACATCTCTGTCACAAACATGCTTGAGCTCGATGAGAGGAGCGATCAACATTGAAGTTGTCAGTTTGAAATAGACCAAGCAGTTATTAGCAATTTTAAGTTCTGTAATCGTGTTTTAAGCAAATAAATATAAAAAGAATGTTCTCGATCGTTGCTGGATTGTGGTCTTATTTATACTGGTATATAAGACCGGCGCTGAAGTGGTTTTTAAGGAAAACAACTCAATTATGTGAACTACAAAGAATATGCTATGGTGAAGAATTTGGTTTTCTGAGATCAAACAAAGTTGGTACGTAACGACTAATATATTTTCTTATCTATAACGTTATGATTTTTAATTTTTTGATTATTTTTAAATAATAAGGTGAGGGAAATAGATATAAAAACGTTTTGTATTTTACTCTTTTGCAGTTATTGGAAAATTTTAGTTTCCCATCTTAAACACTAAAGTAATCCTAGTTTCATTTTTGCTCAGATAGTATTATTTCATATCTGTTGATTACAGTTCACATCCGTACAAATTTTAAAATTATAAGTAAAACTGTTTTAAATTCAAATGCCTTTTTTCCTCTCTTGTTTATTAAACATTAGTATTACCAGAATTTTTACCTTCCTGTCAAAAATTTTCGCTCATTCCTTAAATAATTGAATTCAAAACATTGGTATTTTAGTGAGTCTACTCAAATTATTTAAATTTCCTATATGTCTTTCTTTTCAGAAATGTCTCTAAATCTTTCACAAACCCCAGAAATTAAACAAATGGTTCATCTGTTAAATAATAAAGCATCAGAAGGTCGATTTACTGACAATACAAGTAGAAATTGTGTTGACTATGCAGTGAGACTGACTATCGATATTAAAGACATTAAACCTAAGATACATATGCCGTAAGTAACCTAACTTAAATTAATTACAATGCTGACTGAAATGATCAATATAAGTCTTACATCTATGTAATTGTAATTTAACATATTCTCAATTTTTATGTTTACTCTTATTTATGCATGGGTGTATTAACTTGTACATAGTTCTTATAATATTAATATTTCAATCAATATTACTTAATGTAACAATAATATCCATGCAGGTACTTACATAAGACTAATATTTATTTTGTTTAATTTTTAGATTTATAGATGCATATTATACATGTATTTTCCAAATCTATGGTTATAAGCAACTTCTTCATGAAGTAGAAGTTCTTAGAAAAACTCCATATTCTAGTGAAAATAAGGATCATGAGAAAAAATTACTTGAAGTATGTATGCTTTAGATCATATGCAAAATTTGATTATCAGCTTTTAATTTTTCTAATTTTTGTTTTATAAATCTGATTTAGATTCTTTTCATTGCTTTAATTATATTTTTCTTTACATCCTGCCAAGGCAAATTTAAATTCAAACAATGATATTTCAAGTATAAAGTCCCTTTTTATTAGGGTGCAGTAGAAGGGTTTATTATTTGAAACAATCAAAATGTCACGTTTTTTAAATATTTAAGTATTTATTTGATCAAAGCAAAATGTGAGTTTGCAGTGGCTTTGAACTTATGAAAATTATTCATCTAAGTCAGTCTTGTCAAAACAAGGCTTTTTTCTTGTGAAAATCGTACTTTAAAACCGTATCTTTGCATAGCAGGAGTCAAGTTTTTATCTTTATTTATTAGGAATTTCTTGTTGAACAAGTCTGTATTACTTTTATACTTATTGTTTTAGCAAATAGATGAGGTTTTAAATTAAAACTATGTTATTAAGTTCTATTTTTAAAGAATAAGAGTTTATTATCTGAAAGAGTGAAAATGTCAGATTTCTTAGGTATTATACTGTTATATCAAACTAGATTATGAGACTGATATAAAAGCTTTGGCATTACAAAAATTATACTTCTAAATCAGCATTTTCATTTCGTTAAGACACTAGATCTTTTGGCTCAGATTAAAACTATCTTTCTCTGCCCAGAGGTTGAGTTTTATCAGTGTTAAGTATGAGGGTTATTACTAGATTTTATTGCATGAGTTGAGAGGCAGATATGATTATTTAATGGATTACTCATAATTATTTGGATACTCTTATTACAACATGGACATCATACATCATTTTGATATAATGGATTAGTCATAATTATATTTACTCTTAAAGGATTATTTATGATTATTTAATGGATTAATAAATGATTCTACTCATCAATATATGCATAGTATTTGTTTATTTATGATATAATATGAATTAACTGTTTATAGAGAACTAACTTTATATAGAAGCAAGGAAATAATTAGTAATGGTAATTATTCATTTTATATATAGGTAAAGAAAATTAGATCAAAAAATTTAAATTTCATCATTCAGAAGGAAAAAAAAATTCTAAGACTTTCAAAATATAATTTTAGCTTTCTTCATCACTCTATAGAAAAGAAGAAAAAAAATTGTGTGATGAAATGCATTAAAATGATATATTTTAAGTATGCAAAACTTTTCTTTGATTACAAAAATGTTTGACTATTAAATTGTTCTAAAACAGCAGTTTTCATAATGTTGGTCATGATCCTCAGGAGTCGGGCATTGGCATTCGGTTCCAGAGTCTGTAGGTTTGAGTCCCACTACTGACATGTTTATAGCCTTTTGGAATCAGCTTTAAGCAGTAGGTCCTGATCTAATTTGTCCCCGGGTAGTGAAAAAAAAAAAAAAAAAAAAAAAGACCATAGTACTCCTAACCAACCATGACCCCCAATAGAATCAGGAGTTCAGAAGAAAAACCACAAAAAATTAATCTATTTTGCAATCTAAATTACTACACAGACATGTTAGCTCACACAACTAGGATGTAGCAAATGATACTATTAACATCAGAACTTGTAAGTTCTTGGTATTCTCTCTTTTGCTTCATCCAGAAGGTGTTCATCCTCTGCATATTAATCTCCATTTTGAGCATGCCATCCGCTGAAAATTCTATAAGCTTTACTTTCATCTTTGTGCTGAGATCAGGGTTGGGTTTCTTCCGGAAGAAACTCGTTTCTTCCGGGACAGTGGAAGAAACTGGAAGAAATGGAAAAACCAAACAGAAAACAAAACAGATGCTCAAAATTAAAATATATTAACTATATAAAAGAATTAAACTTGAAGCATAATATATCAAATGTAATGTGCATAACTTAATTAAAGATATTAATATTTTTTTAAATGCAATCCTTTGTATGAGCTGGTACTGACAAGTTTATTTCCTTCTTCCCCATTTCATTTGCACCTTACCTTACACACCTGCAATGTTTTATTCTCTCCTATTGTTCAAGTCTGGCCCATAAGGCTAGAAAGAATGTAGTCAGTCATAGGCACCCATTGATCGTGTCTCTGACTATGGCACACCTGTGTGCCATATTGTGTGCTGGACATGTAAAGGAGAGTAAGAAAAGGTCATTTTTTATTTCTTTGAAGTTTGTTTGCATTACCAATACAACAGGAAAGGAGGTGGACATACCAAATAAATTTTAAAATATTTGCAAGTGCAGTGACATACCCAATGAGCTCTATGGGTATGTCAATGTTTTAAACTGTCATTAAGTTCTGCAGGACTTGAAAGAATTTTTTCGTCTTTTACATTCATCCATTCTAAGTTGAGAAACCGATTGCAGCATCCTACTGCTAAAAAACTTTTTTTTTTGTTATACCATGTTGCACTGTAGTATGGAAAATGATGAAGTTGATGACATTTTTTAATACAATAATTATTGTATATTAGTTTATATAATAAAAAATTATGCTGGCTAAATTGAAATGGATAACTTTTAATGGATTTTTTGTATTTTGGATAAAATTTCCTTTGTTCAGGTGTGTGATCTGATCTTGGCTAAAAAACTGATGTAATTATTAATTTAGCATATATAATTAATTAAATTTTGATAGGTCTAATTGAATTTACTTAAGGTTATCTATAAGAAAAATTTATTTATTGTACCTTCAAAGTTGTAACTTATATAGTAAATTCTTAAAGAAAAACAGTTTCTTCCATTTCTTCCACTAGTGAAAGAAACCTATTTCTTCCAGCTGTTTTTTTCCACTTTGGAAGAAACTTGCCAACCCTGGCTGAGATCAACAAGTTCCACTGACATATTCAGAAAAGGATTTAATATCCATCTGTGCCAATTACCAGCTGATGATTCTTTTGGAAAGTAATTCAACAGCTGCTCTTTTAAATTTCACATGCCTACAACCATGTTAGTTATAAGAGGACCAAAGTTCACTATATGATAAATTGAAATATCTTCAAATCATTTGTATGGTAGGGAAATATTCAAACACCTTTCTTACTGGATATGTAGACCATAAAGTAATATTTTCCATGAATCCATTGATTTTTATCTCTGGGTGTTGGGATGTTTTCATCTCATCCATGAAGGCTCTTATTTAAAATATCAAGATGTTCTATAATATCAGCTAGATATGCTAATTTCAATAGCCAGCGTGGTCACAAAATAAGTCACCATACTCATAACTTAAGCAAGTTCCTTTGGACAGTCACCTGACATTTGTATGATAATTGAGATTTTGGTGGTGAATTCATGTCCAACAATTTTTTTGGAACAATCAAGTTTGCAAGCCTTTGTCTATAACAAAATTCACAACTTTGACCATATATTTTGATCACACATTAAACTTTTTCAATTTTGATGCAAAAATTTTTATTGAAATGTGGAAAGGGGTTGTGGATAAAATTTTACCCAAAAGGGGGTTGCATCATCAAATAGTATACAAATCACTGATTCAAAATATAACAGTCCTTCTAAAAATTATTTATGTAGTTTTAGGTCTTCAAATATATGTTTGAGAGGTAAGCAGTAAATTTTTGTGTACAGTCTATATAAACTCAGTTATAGTTAATTAAATTAATTTAAGAAGCTTCATATACAATCTTTTTTTATTAATGATATTGCAAAAGTAGTTAAATGGATATATATCTTTTAAATGTAACTTGCATTAAATACTTTTAATGTGAACTACCATTAAAAGATGCTTGATAATAAGTATTTAATTATAATAAAAAGGATATATTTTATGCTTTGTTGAATATTTAATGAACTCACCATTTTTTGAAATTGCAGAAAATTATAAACCATCTATTTTTTACCTGCATATGATTTTAAATTCATTTAAGAAACTGTTGACTTTTTTTACATTTAAATTATTGTAATATTTGAGTAAAATTTATTCCTAATTTTGCTTTTAGTGACATCCTTACTTAAAAGTCTGAGATTCAAACAGAAGTTGATACTAAAGTGAATGTTAATGACTATGAGAATGGCATTTTATCTATTTCAACTCTAAGTCCATTGGTTTTATTGGAGATTATATCCCACTAAGGATAATGTCAGTAATATCATATAAGTATAATGATTGTGATAATTATTAATTTTTTACATTAATTTTTGCAGTTGTGGTCTTTATTGAAACCAGATGAGAAGCTACAGAATAGGATATCTAAGCAATGGAGTGGTATAGGTTTTCAGGGTGATGATCCCAAAACAGACTTCAGAGGAATGGGAGTTTTAGGACTAGAAAATTTATTGTAAGTTATTGATCTTTGTTTTTTACAATATAAAAGCCATTGCATTAGTTTAAAATAGATAATGTCAATGATTTGATTTAAATATTTGTATTCTTAAAAGTATTTTTCATTGCTGAGCAAGAAAAAGCAAACTGTCTGATTTGAAGCTAAAAAAAGAAATTTTATATAAAGATATATAAGTTGTAAATAACATGATCCTTTATATAAAAACTTGGCTTACACAACACACACACATACATATATATATATATATCAAGTTTTTGCAGAGGTTATAAATTATTTTATGAAATGCTGGTTGAGACTTCTTTACATTAATTGAAAATTCCCCAAAAAATTTTAAATCCGAAGAACAATTATGGTATTTTAATTATAACTGTTTAAATTTGTTTAAAGATCTTAGTTATCATTCATACTTAGATTAAAATTTGACTATCTTGTTTAAAAGCATAATATGCAACTCGGGGAACAGAGAATTCTATATTGCTAGGTTTGTACTGAAGTATTTATAACATAAGAGAAGTTGAATCACAGAGAAAAAATTTTTTAAATGGGTGATTAATCTTTAAAAAAAAACAGGAAATTTAGGTTTAATGAAAAAAGCTTGCTACTGTAGAAATTGGGGAAAAAATATGAAATTACTTCAAGTGATGTATATTTTTTTGTAATGGTTTTGAAAAATACTCATTTTTTTGCATTTATAAATAGTTTAACAGCAAATCATTTTCAGGTACTTTGCTTCTGAATATTCAGATGCTGCTCGTCATGTGTTACTTCATTCAAGCCACCCTAACTATGGGTAATATTTGTTTCTGTATACATTAATTTTGCTCCATTTTCTGAAATCAAGTGATATAAATTGGCTGATATTAAAGATATCATCTAGAATTTTGAACAAATTTTAGAATTGTGTCACTTTCATTTTTTTTCTTTCTTTTTTTTAATGTTTATCTCTGCTTAATCTTAAATTATGCAAGTTATAAATTTGGGATTTATTTTAAACTTTTAATTTCTTTAAAATCCAGTATTTTCTGTTCCTATACTAAATTGGAAAGTAATAAATTGATTCAAAGTTGAAAGAAATAATGTAGTCTTCACAGTAAATAAAAGGTTCACTTTTTGTATGATTTATCACTGTATGTCTTTCTATTTGGCCGCAGATGAGGGAGATATCTAAACTACATAAATATGAATTGAATTGTATGAAAAATCAGTTTTTATATGCTCATAAGCAGACAAGCACTTGAATTAAAATAATTAGAATGCAAACATTTCATGCTGTCATACTTTTCTTATCAGTTTTTCTTCTTGGTATTTTTACAAAAGAGCAATTATCAATTTTTATCTTATCAATTTTTATCATTACCTAGATTTGTACATTTTATACTCTGTTCTGTTCTGTTAAAGCACTGAGTCATTCCAAACCTTCAAGTTACACATTTTAAAATTTTATTCCTAAAATATTGATACTTTGTGAAATTAAATATAATTTTGCAGAGAAACCTATTCTTGAAAGAAAGGTAAAAGATTGAATGTTTAAAAACTTTAAAGAAAAGTACTAACCTGTTTTTTACAAGTCTCTTTATTTAGCTGTCTATAAATAGAACTGAAAACTTGTTCTTATCTTAAATTTTATTGAGTTTGCATATTATATTTCAACTAGCTTAGTGGCAACCCAATGTGTTGCTTTTTCGATTTAAAATGAAATGGTTTTATTTCTGAAAAGATTAAAAACTGTTTAATCATTTTTTAAAATATATTAGAATTTTTAAAAAACGAAATAATTATTTAAAATTCTCTTTTTCAAATTTTGGTTTTTGGCTTTTGAAATAATTATTTCAAATTACCATTTTCAAATTTTGCTTTTTAAACAAATATGAAGCTCATTCAATTAGAAAAAAATTATAAAGATTTTAACTTCTCCTTTCCTAAAACTAAAATTATTTCTGGTACTTTAAAATTATTTCTAGATTTCAATTATTAAATGATTCGTTGTCAGACTCGTTCTCAACTAATTATTTTTCCTTTTGGCTACATGGCAGAATGTAAATATTAAATCTCATGGGGGGGGAAAGTGCTTAAAAAAAATAGAAAGACAGTTCTGATGAATTCAAAATTGGTGGCGGAAGAATCCTTGTCAGTTGCTCATTAATTATAAACAAATTTAACAAACCTGCTGGAATTCTTAGTGAGTATAATAATAAGTCGAAAAATTACAAACTCGGCATTGTCTGCTCACTAACAAACATATGTTTGTTTATCTTCAGCTGTTAATCGTAAGATGGAGAATGTAGTATTGGTAATAAGTTCTGCTTATAATTCAATGCAATATTGATATAATATGCCATTTTCAATTAACTGAATGAAATTTTTTAGGCTGAACTTTCTTTTTATATTGGACTAGCATTATTGCCCGGGTAGATATATAGATATAAAATTTTTGATGCATTCCATCAAAAAAATACTGGGCTGCACCCCCCACTCTTCATGTTCATCTGGCTAGACAGATTGCGCTTAGCGCGTTTCTATGAAATGATATACAAACAATAAGAAAGAAAGAAACTTTGAGCCTGCGGACCTTCGTTTGATTATACGTGTGATTTTATTGAGAATTAATAACACAGTGTTGTGTGATTCGCACGTTTGGATTGAATAAGTTTACTGTTTAATTAGATTTGTTTGATCCACTGTTTAATTAGAAATAAGTTTTACAATTTGCATTTGCCTTTATTATTTATTTTTCGCTTAAAAGCTCAGTTTTTTCCACATCACCCAAGAGGTAAAGTGCAAGATGCATTATCTCGTTTATTTATTCAAAGTAAGGCGGGATTCTGCATGAAGCCTATTTTCCGTACTTTGGTGATTCGGTTTTTTATTGTCGACAGGCCAAAAACCGAATCGGTTTTTAATTTTCCCAAGGCCAAAAACCATTGAAAAAGCGAATTGTAATTCGGTTTTTAATTTTCCTAAGGCCAAAAACCGTAGATGAAGCAAATTGAAAATTGGTTCAAGCGATGAGAAAAACTGCAAATAACAAAGGAAACAAAGCAGAGCCGGGAAAGTTGTGTTAAAACATACTAATTTGAACTGCATTCTTAAAAAACTCCCATCTCGGTTAGTCTAGTGGTTAAATTTTATCTTTTACTGTATTTTAATATTTCTCTTGTCAATTTATTTCGTTGTTATGCACGTGACGCAAAATTAATTTAAAGTATCACAAAAAGAAAAGAAAACACGTGATCAGCATTTCATAAATTAAATTCTAAAAATTAATCTTTGAAAATTCACCAAAAATCAGAAAAGGGAGGTAAAGATTCAAAACAGATTTCATTTTAAAGGAATTTTCGTGATATAAATTTTGTTACCCTCGGATTATCATTTTAAATCCAAACTTAAAAAAATTAGAAAAAAGCTTAAAAATTTAATTCTAAATTATCAAAGAATTTTCCAAAAATCTTTATCAGTGCACCCCTTCATTTTAGATGCCACTATAGAAGAATCTCCATGCAAAATTTCAGCTCTTTATGTCCAACGGTTTGGACTGTGCATTATCTGTCAGGGCCAAAGTATATTTCTATGAAGCTCTGTAGCTTCATAGTTATAACCAACCCCTATTGGGGTTGGTAATGACCGAGCGGGGAATAGGTTTCGGATTTCACTGATAACATGTTGTGGGGAACGGTCTGTATCCACTGGGATACGCGCAACTCTTACGGGCACAAAAAAATTTATTAAAAAATTAATTTTAAAAAAACTAATTGAACCTCAAACTTCATTTTTGCTGCGCTGAGTTTCTCGGGTCCCATACATTAACTGTGCCGAATTTGGTCCCGGTGGGTGAAACAGTCTATGATTATATAGCGGACAAACAAACAGACAAGCTTTTTTTATATATATAGATTAAGAGAGTTTAGTGCAAAGGAAAAAGATTGAAAATAGAGCAATTAGAATTTTAAAAACAAATATATCTCAACTGAGGAAAGTAGTAACTAACTAAAATTTTGCTGTTATGAAAAGTTTTTTACAAAAAATTATTTTTTTATCTTAAAACTGCTGATAGACATCTCTTAAGACCTTTTGATACTGTTTAAAAGATATTTTGTTTCTACGTTTTCTTGTACTGTAATAGCTATACAGTAATTCTTTGTGAAGCATTTAAAAAAAATTAATTCTAAATAATGATTTAAGTGTTCATTAAATCTAGAAAAAGAAAATATAAATTCAAAAGTGGGAAGTTGTATTTAATGAGTTCATTGAAATTTATTTGATTTAAAATGTTTGTTTACAGCTGTAGATATTTTTTATCTATCATTTTTTAAATTCCTAGAAGCCTCCAAATATAGCATAATGGAGGTTTCGAAACTTGTCTTGTCATGCTAACACTTGGAAGAGTAAATTAGTGTGCATATTTCAGAGAAATAATGTCTCCAAATTAAGTCATACCTTGGTACTCATCACATTTCAATGCGAAAAAATTGCTTCGATACACAACGTTTGCTTGGTACTCATCACACTTGTTAAAACATGTATGAGACAAGATGGCTCTTCTGCATCCTGTCTGTCCAGACGAAAAGAAAGACTGAAATAGGTTGAGTTACAAAATTTTGTTCAGAGCAATCACCCTGACAAAGCTCTAGCAAGCCGAAATGTGGACTTGTTTTATGATCAAACCATGTCTCACTTCAGAAACATTTTGAAACATAGGCCAAAGCAAGTTTCTCTTGATAGATTTGTAGTGAAAATCTCGAAATTCGAGTCTACAACAGGGATCAGTGTGTTAAGAGACAGAAAGGAGAAAGAATCCCTGTGTAAGCACCTCATGTTTTATTGGAAGGAGACTCCCCTTCCAAGCAATAGCCCCTCTTCCCGCTATCCCATTAAACCCCTTTCAGTACAAGTGGAGTAAGTCATTTGATACCTTGGCTCCCTCCGCTTTCGCATATCAGCCCATGAATCACCTGAAGACCAGTCGCTACATAGCAATACCTGAATACGCAGCTGAGGGTTAATTTCCCAAGTTCGGTGACATTTTTTATTAGTGTAGGGCCCGAGGATGCCAGATGGATGGTACAGATCCACCATCCACACAAGGTACCCCAAGTACAAGTTGAGTAAAGATAAATTTAATATTACATTATCTAATTATTCTTTTAAATTATGCCTGACTAAATGAGAGATTTTGTATCAAAAAACAACCCTATCAATTTATAAATTGCCCAGTAAAATGCAAAATTTCTGGTTTTCAGGAAAGAATTAATTCAATTTACATTACTCCTTATGGGAAAAATTCACTTGGTACTTGTCGTGCCTTCTGGAACCAATTAACAATAACTACCGAGGCACCACTGTGCATCAATTCATGGATTAGTATATTTAATTAATTTACCAGTTTTAAAATTTTGTATAATTTTCTTTTGCTAAAAGCACTGTAATTCTATTTTAAATAGGGTCTTTTTTTTTCTCCCAGAAAACCTAACGTTAATAATTTACATGCAATTTCAGACAGAAAAAATAACCCAGGATACCCTTCTAATACTGAATGTTCTTTTCACTTAAAACACTGTTCAGTTTTTACTCTGAAGGAAACTTTATTGTATGTTTTGATAATTTTTATTATATTTATAATTTTAAATCATATCCTAAATACATATTCTACTTCAATTTTCTTTCTAAAAATAATTGCTTTATGAATCATGTCTGTGAGAGCATAGAAAATTCTCTTTGGTGTCTGCTATAAGGGCCTGTAAAATAATTGGTCAATCAAAATGCTTATATTTAATTGCTTGATTCTGGGAAGTTTTGTCATATTTATAATGTTTCATGTTTTAAACTTTTTATTCATTGACAAGCTTTTTGTATAAATATTGATAAATGAATGTGGAAGTTCTTATATAAACATTATATAAAAGTCAATAATGGAATTTTGTCATTTGTATTTATACTGATTTTAAATTATTCTGTTAATTTGGTCATTAAATCCATTAATTAATTTTTCAGGTATTCTTTTGCAATAGTAGGAATAAATCTGACTAGTATGGCTTATCATTTACTTAAAGATAACAGTCTTCAAGTTCATTTTTATAATGTGATCAAAGGAAGACCATACATAGAGAATTTTCATTATGTATATTGTAAGTCTTGCATTATTTTATATCTTTAGTATATCTTAAATATGTAAAATTTTAGAAGTGTGTGGAGAAATTTAAAAGTCTTAATCCGATCAATTTTACTACTTCACAATGTTCTTTAAAATGTTCCCTTTGTGGTGTTATTAAAAATGAAAATTGCTCATCTCTTTATTTTTTAAATGCCATTATTTCTAAATGTTGTACATATAACTCTCTCCATGTGTGTATGTGTGAGAGAGAGAGAGACAGTCAGTTACAGATTAGCAGGGTATCTACTAATATGAAAAGTCACGAAATGGGAAAACGGTCACGAAAAGTAACGAAATTGAAAGGAAAGGTCATGAATTTTTTCAATTAAAATTTTTTTTATCGATATAATGTAGAATAGAAAATATGCTCCTAACTGGTACAAAAACACGAAGATCAATTTTTGCCTGCTTTGTGACACTGCATCGGAAGAGAGATAAGGCCTCGTACACACGATACGGTTTCGGTTTTATAATCGTTTCAGTGTCAACCGAAAGCTGTGTTCACGCAATTTGGTTTTTCTTTCACCGCATACGGTTTTCCAGTTCGCACAGAACACCTTTGCAATCATTGCAGTGTAGTTCCCTTTGCAGGATGGACGTAAATACCTTTCTTGTAATGTACTGGTATCGTCGTCGTCGAAGCAACATTTAAAAAAATTTATAGAACGTATTGGGTACATCCTATTTTGAGGGACAGATATTGTCTGGGATCTTTTCAAACGCTTATGATTGAATTAAGAAGAGATTAATAAAAATTTTCCAACTTCTTCCGAATGACGATACATACATTTATTGAGTTAAAACTTTGAATATTTTGTAATGGTTAACCATGTAATTTGCAAACAAAATCACATCATAAAACTTCTCAGAAAGTTTTTAAAAAATTTTAAAATTTAAAAAAAAGTGAGGTAATTTAAAATCGTTATAACTCGAAATATTATCTGTCGAATTTCAAATTTTTTTCATTTAATTAAACAAAAATATATGTTTTAATTTCGATTCAGCGTTTTTTTTAAATATTAATTTTAAAAAAATAAAAATATTTAGAGAATTTTTTTAAAAAAATTATGCAACTTATTTTTAAAAAATCATATTTTCAAAAGTAAATATATTTTTCAAATTTGTTGAATCAAAATTAAAGTAAAATAAAAGACATGTTCCAAGTTTGAACCATTTATCTTTAACGGTTCTTGACTTATATCAATTTAAAGATGAGAAATGGTGAAAACACCCATCATGTAGAAAACTTATTTACAGGTTTAAACAAAGATTGGCTGCTATTAGAATGATGCAAATAATAATAATAATATCTCCTGTTCTAATTAAGATATAAACATGATTTAAATGTCGTTTAAAGCATCATTTAAAGTAAAACATTTTTATGTTTTGTCCTAAATAGTCGGTCTTTCAACAACCAAAGGAATTAAAATTTCTGTGTCGATTTTCTCCATTGTGAAAAAAAAATGGAATAATAAAAAAAAAATTATTTCAGTAGCTAGATCGGCACTGGTGTGCGTTTCATTCAAAATAACTGAATTGTGTGTACTCCCCCTCTCAAATCTATACACCAATGGCAACCAAAACAGCCTGGCGTCGGTTCCATCTATCCGGTTTCGGTTGACAAAATTGAACAACATCTGCTACCGATTCGGTTGTTCTCTCGTTTGACCACAACGTGTGAACGTACAAAACAAAACACATTGCTTTCTGTAAACAGAGCGGCAACCGAGACGATCATAAAACCGAAGCCGTATCGTGTGTACGAGGCCTAACAGAGTTTCCCAGGGAAATGCATTGTATTCTTCCCCACTGCGGGAACGAACACTGGACCCCCACCCCCGAAATTCTGGAGTTTACTGTATTGCATTTTAACATTGAAATAAAAGTACATTTTTAAATGTAAATTTTTTTTAAACTGCATACTTATTCAAAATTTAATTTTTAAATAAAAATTCAAATTTTTTAAATTTTTATTTACTGTCTTAATTTCAATATTTCTGCTCCAAATTGTTTTATACATTTACTGAAACGTATTATACAAGATTGTGCATGAACTTTTAGATTATATAATATAAAATTTTATAATTTTTTAATATTATTATTAAATATTAATATTAAATATTATGTAATTTTAGTAAATTTTATATTATTTTTAGTTAAAAAGATAGTGGAATATCGGGGAGGTTCAGTCCAGTTTTAACATTAGTATGTACTTTAATGGTCATGAAATTTTATTTTTAAGGTTATGAAAAGTCATGAAATTGACTTTCTCAAAAGTAGTAGACACCCTGACTAGTCTCAAGGTAAAAGTTTTAAGATTTTAAAACTGTGAAGAATAAGTTCTTTCGAAAATATTTTTTCTTACTTTATATAAGTATAAATAAGATCGTGGCTAGAAAGTAAGGTCTCTTCCTATGTTCAGCAACATTTTGAATGTTTAATCACATTTTTCTCTGTATAATAAAATATACAAGGATCATTTGATAAGTTCATGTAAAAATAATGGAAACACCATATTTTCAATTGCTTTTATTTATTTTTCTACGTAATCTTCCTTAAGGTTGATATATTTGGTCCAACGATGAAATCTTTTTTGTCCCCTCCATAAAGTATAGCCTGTTCAACTCTGAAAAATTAGCATTTGTTTCATTAATCATTTCAAAATTTGGTGCATATTTCTCCCTTGCTAGAATTTTTTTCATATTTGAAAATCAGTATTAGTCCATAGGAGCCAAATGTGGAGAATAAGAAGTATGGGGTACAATAGCACAGAATAATTCTAACAATTTTGCCATTCATAATCACAGATGAATGAGCTGGAGCATTGTCATGATGGGAAATGAACCTTGCTTGAGAAAAGAACAATCCAATCAAGATGTATAGTACCGTAACTTGGGGGTTACTGGGACCCAAAAAGTGATGATTTTTGTACATTTCTTACCCAACGATAGTCTTAAAAACATATTTGTGCTGATAACATGATTTGAACAACTAATTTGAAGATTCCCCGGGATTTTAGGTCTTTTTCAAACCAAATTATAATTTTATATATATATTTAATAAATTATTGAAATTTGGGTTCAAGTAACCCCCTGATTGGGGTTACTTGGACCCAAGTAACATCTAGGATCTTGAAATAAAAATAGACTTATGTATGAAAAATTTATTTTACATTAAAACAGAAAACAAACCCCTTTTTTATTTGCAAATCTGATTGTTAACAGTGGATGCGTCTTCAAAAATAATTTTACCCAGTCATGCCCAGGGAGGTTGTTTTGAAAACGTTTCACTGATCTTCCATGCATTGCAAGGTAAGACCCGACAATAAATCAAAAGTCCAGTTAATCTCTGGGAAATCCAAAATCACAAATTTAGTCTAAATGACTGGCACAGACCAACTCTTCTTCACTAGTAAAAGTGATTGGATGTCCAGGTTTGTTCAATAAACCATTCTTCAATCTCCTTTTTATAGTGAACCTACTAATTTTAAAGTGGGTTGAGACATTTCTCCTGACCTCACAGCATTTAAACATTCCTCTAATTTTTCAGCTGTAAAATCCGCATACTTTCTGCTCCCAGGATACCTCTTGTAATTTCGGGACATTTCTGTTTCAGGTCTGTGAATAAATGCTTATGAACCAGTTTAACCCTTTAATTAAAGGAACCCCATATGACGTAATGATATTTTACAGTGAAATTTGAGAATCTCTAATCAAAAATGTGACTAGGGGTTAACTGGACCCACTTCCTTGCTTGGGTCCAAGTAACCCCATTTTTAGTTAATCAGCACTAATACTTATAATTTTTACTGGGTTAATTGATTCTCTATTCATCTAAAACTATTGCTGTATTCTTAAAGATTGTATTTGAAATGTAAATTTATCCATACATAGTGTGGGACTGCAATGTGTAAAGAAGTGAAGGTGGAAGTTATAAGGTTAAAAAAAAATCTGATCATTAAGGCAATTATAAATGTTGGAGAGATTGTGAATTATATCTATATTTTATTGACAAGAGACAGCTGTAATTTAAAATATTTTTTTCAGTTTGTGTCCAAGTAACCCCCTAGGGTCCAATCAGCCGCAAGTTATGGTACTTAGTTAGCCTGGTTATTATTTTCCCCTTTCCCAAGTAGCCAATAAAGATTTTACTGTGGTGTCCCAAAAAAGGTGGCCATAACCTATCTTGCTGAACCAATATTTTTTTTTTCTCTCTTTGATGCAGATTCACCAGTTTAAATCCTTTGTTTTGACTGATTTTTCATTTCTGGCTGGTAGAGATGTAACCATGTTTTATGAAGTACCACTAATCAATAATAAACATTCAATTGGATTTCTTTGAAACAGCTCTAAGTTACACTTTAAAGTGTACATTTGTTCATGTTTTTGATTGATTTGTAGCATATTCGGTTCCCACATTGCTGACAGCTGTCTCATATCCAAGTATTATGTATGTGCACTGATCAGGTGCTGATAACCTCAGAAATCTCATGCATTTTTAATACTGGACTAAAATGTAAGAAATTTTATGTGCAATCATATATTTTTAAAATGTATATGAGTGTATGTAAAATGGATATAAATGTAAATATCAGGTATTCTCTGAATTGTAACTGTGGGCTTTACATGCAATTTAGTACCTTCATTCAGTATAATTTATTTTGTTACTTTTAGGTTATTTCCTCCATTCAGTGTAATTTGCTTTGTAACTTTTGGGGTTATTACCTTCATTTAGTGTAATTTAT
Organism: Dolomedes plantarius; assembly: GCA_907164885.2. Taxonomy (NCBI): domain Eukaryota; kingdom Metazoa; phylum Arthropoda; class Arachnida; order Araneae; family Dolomedidae; genus Dolomedes; species Dolomedes plantarius. Next base: position 132,628,679 of record OU015498.1, read on the forward strand.
TTCATAACTTTGTAGGTTATTACTTTCTTTCAGTATACTTTATTTTATAATTTTTTAGGTTATTTGTTTTATGAATTTGACAAGTTCTGGTTAGCTGAGAAACCAAGAGATATCATGGAATTCAGTCGAATTAGGACAAAGTTTGAAGAAAACATTCGCAAAAAGCTTGGAAATCCAAAGACGAACTTAAAGCTAAGTTTTCTAATTGAAACATTGTGATGTTTATTGATTATTAATGCTAAATATTTTTTAAACATTTTAAACACATTATTTAATGTAGATTTGCACATGTATGTGATGATCTTGTATTATGAAGGTAAGAGACTTGTGATGTGGTATGATCAATGTAATACAAATTGTGAGAAATTTCTTTGAAATATTTGAAAAAGTTAAGACTTAACTGAAAAAAGTATTTTTGATATGAATTCTATTGCACTTGGTGTTAGCTATAGGGCTTAAGAAAGCTGTTTTGAATTTCCATGGAAATGCTTGGTTTTTTTTTTTTTTTTTTTTTTTTTTTTTTCCCTAATGAAATGCAAAATTCTATGGTTGGTGAGATGTAAATATTTGAATGGCACATTTCTTTTATATGCCCTTTTTTATTTTAATTTTCTAACTTTAAATCTCGGTGATTTATCAGTTTATCTGAATACATATGATGTGCAATTGTAGGAAATTATATTTATATTTGCAGCATAATATGCTTTGTGATTTGATACTGCTTAAAAAAATTTTAAAACATGAAATATGATTTTAAAAAATCCTAAAATATATAACCTGAGGTGATTCAAATTAAGAAATTAAGATGTATAATATAGAAAAAATTTTGATATTTAAAAATAATGAAAAAAATAGTTATTTATTTATTTATTGTTAAAGGTCATATTTGGTTCATTTAGTTGTATTTTATGTTGCTCAATTAAAAGTTTTAGATGTGATCTAGTATTCTATACATAAAATATCATGTATAATGAAATAGTTTATAAATTTGTTTCCTTAAATAATGATACCAAGTCTGATGTGTGCCATTTATCATGCTGCCAAAATGATTGCTTTTACCTGCATATTCCATGTACTTAATTCCTGTTTATTTTGAGACCATTAACTCAACATGCCATTTATAATAACTAATGTATTGTGGGTACAGATTATGAATAGCAGTTAAGGAAAAATTCAAAATATTGGCTTACATACAGCTTGTATTAAAATCTTAAAATATAAGGTAGTATATGCAGTGTTGTTTTATTTATGTAAAAGCATGAAGGCTGTAGATCATTACATAAAATGGAAAAATCAAATATGATTAAAATAATAGGAAGATCTTCTCATTTCCAGCTAAATTTATATATGTAGAGTAAAAGATGCTTTTTAATTGATAGCTCTTTCACACATTTTTCTGATTAAATTATAGCATTAGCCTTATGCTATGCAAATTGGTGTATTCTTTTTTTGTCTGTTCTGTTACAATCACATTGATGATGTATAATGATTCCTATATTTTGATTCAGTGACACTGCTTTATGGCAATTTTTAAAGATTAATTGCTCATTTGTTACATGAATTGTCAAATGAAAAAAGGTTAACAGTATACATTGTTATTTGTAGTGTTAAAACACTGAATTACTGTTATTGTGTAATGGCACAGATATGTTTGTAGTGAAATATTGTTTTCATAGTAGGTCTTATCTTTTGACAAAGGTCAATAAATTAATTTCTAACTGTTATTTATACATACCTTTGCTTTGTTATTGTGTAATTACAAAGTCATCTTTTGTTATAATATCAAATTGAATAAGTTTTTTATCTTTTTATGTATGTATGATATCATAAAGTTATACTGTATAGCAGATACCATAATATTGTACCGAAACGTCAGCTATTATGAAGTGTGTTGCCAAAGTTCCTTTTTACCCAAATCAGCCTTTTTTATTATGAAAATGCATAAGAACATTCTAAGGAAGAAAATGAAATTTATTGTCGATAGATAAAAAGAACTTCCATACGATTCTGATGCAGATACAAAAATGTTGTAAAAAAAACATAAAAATTCACTGTTTGGTGTAAAAACAAACTTGTGAATTTCATATGTTTACACAGTTTTTTACTTTATGGTTGTTAAAAAATACTTATTATTGAGCTAAAATCTATCATATTTTAGCTTTATCTTGATGATAAATGATGGATACATCAACATGCCATGATGAATATGCAAGTCTCATTTAAAAAAATTTTATCTCGTTTTTTATCTCAGCTTTTTATCTCGCTCGTTTTTTAATATCATAACCATAAGCCAATATCTGAGTATACATTATTAATATTACCTGTGTTAAGTGTCAACATAGTGAATTTAAGAAAACAATTTTTTTTTTTAAATTATTGATGAAGTACTTAAATTATGTATTGCTTAAATATTAAATTAACTTCCAATTCTATAATTGTTCTCAAAAAGTTCTGAAGTACTCTGATAAAGAGAACAATCTCTCTCCTTCAGCTAGAGTAATAAAATCAAGAATTTAGTCTTTTATTTTCTACTCATGATGAAAAATGTTAATTTTTGAAAAGGAATTTTTGTAAATCTTAATTTTAAGATTTATTGATTGGCACAACTATTTTCTATGATGGCATTTGTTTTGTCGATAGATGCATTTCCTTAATTTTGTTATTAGGGTTTTCAAATTTTCTATTTTATATGCAAGAAATTCTGAATTCTAAGCAAACAGCTCTTCTTATTTCTGAATAAGTTTTGTAGAATGTATGAATTTAGAGAATATTAAGGTATACAATTATAAAATGAATTGCTCGTAAAACTTCTGTTCTGATAGTTAATTTTAAATTGCAATGGACATTATCACAAAAATTTAGGTGAAAGAATTTAATCCTTTAATAATTTAGGGGAATCGTGTCATAATTACTTGTATGTAATCACAATTACTTGCATGTAAGATTTTTAAGCTATTTTCTCCATAAAAAAAAAAGCTTAATTCATGTGCCTGTTTATAAAAACATCTGTTTTCCCAAATGCAACAACTTTTATAATAAATGCTGAGAATAAGATTAAAATATGTGCAATAATCAGCTTATATCTATTGAGTCTTCACTTGCACTGTCCTATTGCATCATACATAGTATTGGAATCTTCAATTGTTGACATGTTTATATGAACTAATCTTGATCTTTCATTTTGTAAATGGATTTTGAAGCTCTCATATTAAACCAGGGACCACTTTTGTCAAATCTTAATGATACGTTAATTTACTAATGAAATTTTGTAAGATAAATTATTTAAATCTACATTTCATTTGTTTAAAAAATAGGCAATATTTTTCTTTTACTCAACCTCATTTGTGTATTATCTTTTTGTGTATGTTGTTACAGTTGTAACAAAAAAAAACAACAACAACAAAAAACAAAAAAAAAACTTTTAAAGGTTACATTTTCTGCAAAAAGTAGTATTAGGTATTTTGAAGTCATATGATTCTCCTCTAAATACCTATTGATGCCTTTATTCAGAGAGTAAAAAAAGGTCATCAGTTTTTTGGGCTTTTTTTAATAGTGATATATATTTCAGTGTTTTATATATATACATATTACGTCATAAACAATTTCAGTATTCTGACCTCATGTAATTTTTTTCATGGTACTGTTATAATGTATTATTTTGAACGAATATGTAATGAACTAAATTTTTAACCTATGTTACTTATTGGGACTTAGTACCAAAGCATTGTAAAAGAGGTTTCATGTACAAAATAAAATTCTGGGAATATGTTCCATTAAAATGTAATCCTAAAAAAAATGTTAAATTTTGTATCTTTTAAAAAAGTTCAAACAAAAAATTTAAATTTTTTTTCCTCCAAATTTGATACTGTATTCATATGTACTCTTATATTTTCATGAATAACTCATTCTACAAATTTGAAGACCCAAGTTTTGGTCCACAGATCTTTAGTGAAAAAAATCAAACAAGACTTTCATAGAAAAAATAGGTGATCATAGAATGGTGTTAAAAATATGTTCTTATTTTAAAAAAAAAAAACAACCTTTGCTAGTTGCTACACTCTTAATGAACTACTAGGTACTTGTAAAAACTTTTAACAATTATTTATGTAAATCTGTGATCTGAAGCATTCAATAACCTAAAAAAATGTAAATAATTTTGTCAAGATTGTAAATTAGAGATAGAAACAAAGTATTGCTTTCTAATTTTTTTCCCCTCTTAAATATGATCTAGAAGTTCATAAGGATGTTCAAAAATATTATGCATTTTTAAATGAAATTCGACATTTTAATTGTATCTATCAAAATGAAAGGTACTTTGTCCCTTTATAAAATCATTTTAATGATGAAAACATTTGATCTATAGATATCTAATGTGTACATTACAAAAACACAATGTTTATGCCTTCAACATTTTTATTAATTTGTTTCATATTTGTAACATTTCTATTTTAATCAAAAAAAACTAATTTTTTTTACCTGTGCTATTAAAAAATAGATGTATATATGTATTTCATACACATTTTTATTTTGTAAATATTCCTGTTTTATACATAAAAAATGGTGTGTTTGGCAACTATAGCTCTAGTCATTTTGTTACAATAAAAGTTGAAACCTAAAATGGAGTATTTGTTTTATTCTCAATAACTTATCTAGATAATCAACTGAGGGAATGATACAATATGTAGAACAGCTGCTATGTAATGCAACTATTCTATATTATGTATTGTTCCTTTAGTTGGGATATTTAATACATTTTAGGGGCTTAGACTTCCTATTTTTATCAATAGTTAGTTGAGTATTAATTAGGATCTTTTGCAAGTTTACATTTCCTTGTAATTTTGGCAAGTGACCTATTACTTGGGCCATAGGTTTAAAAATACTTATTTCTGTGGAAAATGTGTCATCAGTTTGTAATAAACATAAAATTTCTGAACTCTGATGCAAATCTCTCCACCCTTTCTTGGTGATATTCCTAAACTTTATCAAAAATTATGTGACACCAATATGAATGTAGAACTTTAGTCTGTAAGAAAAGTTTAGATGACATTCAAGTATATCATTTGAGAATTGTAGATGTTGATGAAGTGTGGGTGTAATGGCAATTAAAATTTTAATAAGCTTATTTGGGTATTTTTTGTATTGGCAAAAAGTGTAATGAAAGTTAATCTTATGACTCTAAAGGGTATAGAGACCCAAGTGTTTGCATTATATATTATAACTAATAGATGTTCCTGGAAAACTTAATGGAGGTGTAAATATTTTCCAACAGTAATTTTGAAAAATAACAAGGATACTTTGAGATAATAAATATTTCTCATTTCATACATGTTCTATTTCCCAAGTACATAATACTTAAATGTGAACTGATGTTTCTCTTCAAAAGTAAAAGTCAGTGCATGAAAAGGTAATTAACTTAAACGGGTACTCTTCAAAAGTCAAACTTTTGAGATTCCTTGACAATATTTGAAAAAGTCCTAGCTGTGCCAATTATTGGTTGTATTTGGGTGCTGAAACATATCTTTTTCTGGTGCAAAAGAAAGTATTTTAGCTATGTTTAGGAATACACACTATAAAAACAAAGCTTAGCAGATCCCAAAACTACCTGAGATATCTTTAAACATAAGCATTATGGTTATAAATTTTTAAAATTTTTTTAATACAAGCATTTAAATTCAATGTACTGTAATTTATAAGCCATTTTATGCATTGAGCAATATTTGACATTTTGTTTATGAAGAATACGATATTAATAATAAATAAATCATTTCAAAATAAAAGTCAAAGAATGTATTTATATAATCTCTTTATTTGCGAGCTCTTTTCTGTTTTTTTTTCTTTTCTTTTCTTTTTTTTTACAATTATGCATTTCACAGCAAGCTTGTGTAACATGATCACAATACTGTATATATTTACAAAATCACTCAACTTGTGCATTCATGCTTAAATTAACCACATGTGCTTTTGTTCTCCTCAGCCAAGAAATCAGCCATATACAGAACAACTTTGCTGCTTCATAACACTATAAACTCTTGTTTTAAATAAAACAAATATAGAACATATCTTTATATCGTGTAACAGTTCAGATTTAAAAAAAAAAAAATGAATACTTTGACAAATTCAAAACTCTTCATGAAACTGAGAAGCTTGGAATAGTCTGATTCCAAAATATTGGCAGTGAAGGCTATAGAAATACAGAGGACGGGAACAATAATTATTGATGCTAAAATAATCAAGTCTAGAATTTAAATGTATTAACCTACAAAATGACAGCAATATATCGTCCGAGTTTACTTTCCTCCACAATTTATTTATTTATTTTAAGCACTGTTTTGATAATTGTACTGCATCAAGTTTTATTGAGAGTAAGTATATAATTGGAATGTAGTTATTTTAAATCACAGGGTATCGGGAATTTGAAATATGCTTTTCATTTTGAATTACATTCTGTTCACTTTCTTGTAATAAGTATTAAGCCTTTTACTGCAAATATAGATGAATCCATAACTATTGAAAATACTTAACTTACAAGAAATGTGTTTAGAATATTTGATAACCTTAAAGTGACTAGAATTATATCTAATTCAAATGTTAAACATATCTGTACAAAGATGACAAGTATCAGAATATATAATTAGCTTTCATCTTCAGCAGGAACAACATTTTATAGACATCAGAAATCCTTATACAACTTGTTTACGCATAATGTATATATATATATTTATGTATATAATAAAAAATCATTACCAATGAAAACTAACTATTTATCTAACATCAAAAATGTATATTCCTTTGTTTTTTTCACCGGCTATTACACAGACAATAAATGGAAAATGTCATCTGAAAAATTTGAAATCTTTGTTCATGTATTTATTTTTCCTATATTGACCAGATCTAAAGTAAGTTACTCCTTAATTTTTATTCGACAAAGGTTATTTTAAAATGGCTCCAAATAACCTCATTGATTTACAAAAAATGCATCCATTTTCATTGAAACTATTTAAGGAAGACTGAAGTTCTAATAGTTCTAATCAATGAAGCATTAAGAAGACAATATTTAAAAATTAATCAAACTCATAAATACTAAAACAATATTAATCTAAAAGGGGAGAAAAAAGTCTAGGACTTAAAAGCACCACAATAAAAATTTTGAATAAGCGACACATTTACATGTCAACAAATATATTCGTATTTTACAAACTTGACTGAAAATTCTCTGGTTCAGTAATAGCATTTTAAAATCTTTTACATTTTGAAACAAATAACTCATGTATAAATTATTAGAAACATCTATCCTCGCTCGATTTTATAAAATTATGATCTCGTAATCACTTACTTTAGATCTCCGACGCAATCAATTAAACAGTTTATCCATAAATCTAACAACACTGACTTTAGATCTTCTTTAAATAGTTCTCCAACGATTATCAGTTTTGTCACTATCGGCTGCCTCTCTTTGTACATTTTCGGCTGAAATCGTCTTCTCTGTGTAGCTATTTCTTTTGTTTTCAACCCTAACCACCGTCATGCTGACCGCCGCATGAGACGATGCACTCATGACTTGCAAAGTGTCACTCGCTTCGACAGCAGTTTTTAGATTTGTCTCTGACATGGAATGCATTGCGGTAGAGGCGAATTCTTTCAAGGGAGAACTGCTGCTGCTGCTGCTCGAAATTTTGCAGCCATCTTCCATATCACAATCAGGGATTCCCGACTCTTTAAGTACAGGGAAGGTCATGTGGTAATAAGTCTTTGGGTCAGAGAATTCCGCAGATCGGGACATATCATCGGTTTCCAGGTGTGAAAGTTCGCTGGTGATTTTTATATCGTCACTGCACCATTTTTTCTCCATCACAGAGGGCTCGTCTACGCTGCTCTCCGTGCTCCTCTGCTCCCTTAGAATTTCGAGGGAATGAATTATGTGTTCTTTATGCTCCTCTAGAAGCCTCTCTCGGTGCTCGAATACAGAACTCTCACTGCTGACAGAAGAGGCCATGCTCTCCGTGACAGATGATGAGAAACCAACATCTGCTTGCTCAGACGGTCGGCCCGAATCACTGCCAGAGCGCTGGCGCTTCTGTGGACCTTTCGTTTTGCTTAATGCTTGTTTGGCAATTTTTCTTGGGGTGCTTGTTTGGGGCTGTGGTGGTTCAGAGTGACTTTTTGCCCTTCTAGGGCTTGGAGCAGGTGGAGATTTCGATGACTTAGCGGGGGAAGTTTTGTAGTTGGCTGAGAATCCGGGTGTGATCTTTTTATACTGAGTACGGGGTGAATGGGAAGTGCCCTCATCTTTATCTACAAAGGTGAAGAAAACCGATCGAGACATTAACTGAGGACCAGGAGATTTCGTCGGTGAAGTGGCAGCATTTTCTTCTGCTTCTGGAAACTCTGGAACTGAAAAATTTTAAAAAGAAAAAAAATTACATCTACATCTGAATAAATTTAAAACATGCAAAATAAATATTCATTTCGCACTAATTTTCGGGAAAATGAAAAAAAAACTCTCTCTAATACATTCTCTAAATTCTATTTTGAGGAAGAAACGCCTATGGATATTCAAGGAGAAAGTCTAATTTTACCCTGGGATCACCAGAGGATTCAATGGCATGTTTATCCACAGCCCATGTGCTTCATAGTTTAGTGTCTGTTATACTAAAACTGAACAGATGAACACATGGACTTGTGACAAAACAAGGACTTCAATATAATTCGTATAATTTCCCAATTATTCTCAAGCATGTTAAGGACTCTACAGGGTTTATGTTCACAACTTTGGACAAAGAGTTTTCAAAATAAATGTCAACGGCAAGAGTGGTGAGAAAACTATCATATACATCACCCGAGACACGCAAATATTCTCCAGACTCATTCAGAGAAAAAAAAATTGCATTTCATGGTAATTTTTTACTGTCATTAACATCGGACTTAATCAACTCTGACAATTTATATTTTAGATGTGATTGAACAGAATTTTCAAATTATCCAAGCAGAGGTGTACTAAATGAGGTTAATGGTATTGCAGAGCAGAAGGATCTAGAAAGTGTGAGATGCCTTTTCAGACCTCGGGAACATTAAAAACTTTCTTAGCACGTTAGATAGTAAATGTTATGTTTGAAGAAAGTGTCAAAATTTTGATTGATAGTTTAATATTCCATTTTGAAAAATTTAAGCGTATTATCTTAACCTAGAGAAACTTAACTTGAACAACACATTAAGCAAAAATAAGAGCACACAGACCTTAAAACTTCACTGATTGAAAAAAAAAAAAAAATTGTTATTTTCATGTAGAGACACGTGTCATGAATTAATTATTTTTCTAATTTTTGTACAATTCTATAATATTTGGCAGTAGAAGTCGTTATGCATATTTACCGCAAATTTCCATTTCGGTGTTTAAAATATTTTTACAGAAAATTCATTTTCACCTAGATTGCAAGGACTACAACCTAAATAATTCACATTTAAGTTGGAACGAGCATTCTACCAAGGGATAACGCTTATCATGAATAAAGGCCATTGAAGAAGCCGAGTTGGCATATTGTGCCAAAGTCCCGTGAGAGTTCAACGGAATTCTGAAGAAAGAAGTAAGTTTTAAATATGCCCCGATATTTACTGCAAAATTTATAGGACAGTATACTACCTTCAGAGAAAGATCCCGAAATGATAGAATTTTCCGCTTGTCTCAAACGCCACACTAATTCTTCATTTTCCATCGACAGTCGTCGATTCACCTTAGATTCCTTCTCATAAGTATCTTTAATTTGCTGATTTTCACTCAAAAGTTGTCTGTTTGGAAAAGAAAAGGGCAATTACAAAAAAGCAAGAAAAAATTATGAATTTTAATATAAGTGTCTTTGTTAAGTACATAAAATGAATTTGAATCATTTTCTCTTCAACCCTGTATAAGTACGTACAGGGATTCTGGAATTTTAAATTTTACGTCGGGTGAATATTGTTGCAGAATAAGCACCATTTAAGGAGTACCAGTGTTCTTGTAATTTTTAAGCTTTCGGTGAAGAAGCTACGTATGATACACACTAAAATAAATGAAAGAATGGATGAAATCTCCCCCCCCCCCCCCCCCCAAATACCTTTTACTATTCTGTAAAATATTTGATAAGTTTCTTATTTATTCTGTAATTAAAATTATTTAAATTTGATTACTTTAGAAACAGAAGCAAGCATACATGAGATGGAATAGTTAAAATACTCACTAATATGTATGTTAATTTAAACTAAAGCTTCCGGAACATCTTCCTTTATTACCCAAAAAGATTATCAGAAAATCTTAATCAGAAATCTGTACTAAAACTGAACAAATGAAAATACGGACGCAGATGGAGTCATTGTGTGACGACTTCACATCGGATTCCGTGTTCAGTAAACATTCTTGTGCCGCCCTTCGTAGCTGGTTCCTTGAGTGTTACGGTCATCTTTTGCTAAATTAAGGTCAAACGGACTCTGGAACTAAAATGTAAAGACATTTATGAACGGCTAGTAGCACCCATGTCACCGCGGGACTGGAATTTGCTTACCGGTAGAGAAGTCCAGCGGCCTAGCCTTTCGGCTATCAACCAGCTGTGTTCTTTTTATGCAGGCTAACTTAAGAGTCAGTTACCCCATTGAAGTAGCCAACTCTTCGTAAGACTGCTCATGTCATTATAAACTGATATCATCGAATGATCTTTACGCGAGTTCAATAAATCCCCTAAGAAAACAAATTTTACCCGAAATTAAGTAATTCACCCAGGTTTGGGAAGAACCAAAAGTAAGCATTTCATAAAAAGGTTTAATGTAGTACTTTTGTCCCCAGCGAAATTTAGTTAAAGAATTCAACGGTTGATAGAAAAAGGCAGTCTAAAAAAAATTATTTATTTAATAATGAAATTGCAACGGTATAGTTTATTCAAATACCTCTCGAGTTTCGTTTTTTCTAGCATTAGAGCTTCTAAATCCTCTGCTCTTGCTTGGAGCATCTTAATCTTCTCTCTGGCAAACGGCAGTTCTTCAAGCTGAATTTGGGAGAGGGGGGAAAAAAAGAAAGAATTAGCATGGAATTCACCGTATATTAACAGAATTAAAATTATTGATAGTTATATCCCACATACGTTCGGTTTGCGATCGTAAGAAAATAATTAACTGACTACACACCTGAAATTTTTGAAAATCGATATATCTTTTCATTTGCGGCAGATATGCCATAAAAGGTTTAGAGAACCGATATCTTTTTTCCAGATTAGCACATATCATAAACTACAAGCGACTCAAACGTGTATAAACATGCATTATATAAATATGCATGTTTTATATTATGTTATACATATATGTGTGTGTGTGTACATACACACACACAGTGAAATTTCTCTATGGTGAGCAGTCATGATTCCGAAAAAAAAGTGGCCCTCTAGAGAAGTTTCACTATATATATATGCAGAAATGTAATATGAGAATATGGGATATTAGTAGGAAATTTTCAAAATTTAAAAATATTGAGTTATCCGCTAAATGTATAACAAAATTCCTATAAAAATTTCTGGAAATAAAATATTCGGAAAACAAACATGTGCATTTAGAATAAATTTCTTTTGCGTTTGTCCTGAAATTCATTTTCTAAACAATCAATGACCTTTGCAAAGTTGCAATCACCCTCTAAGAAATTCATGCACGGTCTATTCATCTATATATACACTGCTGGCCACCCAAATTGCAACACCAAGAAAGACAAGAGATATCACAACAAAATTTATTTTGTAGATAACATGTTGACCAAGTATCAAATGATTAAATTTATAGACTTCTGTGAAGTGTGGTTCCTGCCAAAATCAGTAGCCAGAGTAGCCGCCATTGTTGGAGATTACCGCTGCCACACGCCTCGGCATTCATTCAAAGAGACTTTGGATGAGTTCTTGGGGTACAACAGACCAAGCAGCTTCCACACGTTGCCAAAGTTGATCTGCTGTGGCAGCTGGGGATGGAATCTGGGTCAATCGTAGAGCAACCATGGACCACATGTTTTCTATCGGCGAAAGATCCGGAGAGCGAGTCGGCCAGGGAAGCAATTCAATCTGGCGATTGACGAAGAACCGTTGGACAATGCGTGCCACGTGTGGTCGCGCATTATCCTGTTGAAATATGGCTGTGGGCAAGCCCTGAAGGTAAGGAAGGACAACTGGCTCCAACACCTCGGAGATGTAGCGCTGGCTGTTTAAAGTACCGGCAATGCGTACTAGAGGTGTGCGAGAGTGATATCCAATACCGCCCCATACCATAATACCCGGTGCAGGACCAGTGTGGCGGTGCATAACGCGGCTGTTCAGCACCCTCCCTTCACGGTGTCTCCAGACTCGAATGCGACCATCGTGGTGTTGTAGACAGAAGCGTGACTCGTCAGTAAAGACAATTTCATTCCATTCTGCCGTCCACATCCTTCTGTCCTCGCACCATTGGCGGCGGAGACGTCTGTGGTTCTGCGTCAAGGGTAGACAAAGCAATGGACGTCTTGCGGACAGACCACTCTGCTGTAAACGGCGTCGAATGGTACGCGCAGACACTGGATGATGCGTTACAGACTGCATGTGCTGTGCTATGGTTCGTGATGTGACTGAGCGATCCGTCACTGCCATGCGCACAATTTGTCTGTCATCACGTGAAGTGGTACGCTGAGGGTGGATGCGATCGAACAAGCCGGTCCATCGTACCCTCCTGCATCCAATCATCACATATCCGCATTACAGTTGTTTGGTTTCGTCCAACACGACTACCGATTTCCCTGAAAGATAATCCACAATTTCGGTAGGCCACTATCCTTCCTCTGTCGAACTCGGATACTTGATCAAAAGATGATCGTTGTTTTCGACGAGGCATAATTGATCGTTTTTTTGAAAAAACCACAAGAAAAACACAATTGCCGAACTTGAAATCGTCAAAATCTCCAAGCCTTAGATAGCGCTTTGAAGTGGCGCCACAGGCGCGCGTGGTGTGCGTCTGCGCTGAAATTCTAATCATTTGCATATCTCACCTCCGCTAATGCATGTTGTAAATTTCATGTTATTTGCATGTTTCCTTCAGGGTGTTGCATTTACAGTGGCCAGCAGTGTATAAAACAGTTCCGTAACTGACTGACTCACTAACATACAACGCACAGACCAAACCGCTGGACCTAAAGGTCTGAAATTTTGCATGGCGATTATTCTTATAGTGTAAGGGTGCACTAAGAAATATTTTTGAAAAATTCTTCTTAGATTTTTTTAAATTAAATTTTTAAGCTGTTTTAGTAACTTTTTTAAAGTTTACATTTAAAATAATAATTTGAGGGTTATAAAATTTATATCACGAGAAAGATCATAAAAATTCCTTTAAAATGAGATCTTTTTCGAATCTTTACCACCATTTTCTGATTTTTGGTGAATTTTTAAAGATTAATTTTTAGAATTTAATTTATTAAATGCTGACCACGTGATTTCTTTTTCTGGTGCTTTAAATAAATTTATCATCACGTGCATAACAACTAAATAGACAAAAAAAATTTTTTTTTTCCTTGCTAATGCGGCAGACGATTGGACATTATCGAAAAAAAATATTAAAATACAGTAAAAGATATTATGTTCCTCAAACTGTACTACATTAACTGTACTATATTCTTTAGTATGTCCTATTAGATTTAATTTGAATATTTTCTTCTACATTATTTTGTCTATAAAAATATCCCTTACGATTTTTTTTATAAATATATATATATATATATATATATATATATATATATATATATATATATATATATATATATATATATTTATTTATTTATTTTTACATCAATTGTACACATTGATCGTCGTATTTTTTATAAATATATATATTTATTTTCTTGGCATTAATTACATACATTGACCGTTGTATTTAATTTGAATGTACTCCGTTGCGAAGTGCGGGTTTTCAGCTAGTTATAGTATATTTAATTAACAACAGCAGTACTGATAACACTAACAGTTTCGTCGTTTCCTACAAATCGACAGAAATCGGGAAATCGTAAAGAAATATTGATTTCAATTCATTGAATATATTACAATTATAATGAAAAAAAAATACCTGTTTCTCCATTTCTAGGTTCTGGACTCTTAGAGTGTGTAGTTCTTTATTTTTCATTTCTAATACTGCTTTTAAACTTTCTACTTCTTTCTCAAGATCCAGTTTAGCAGCACTTACCCACTAAAAAGAGCAAATTGGAAACAATTTCCTATTGATGATCATGGATAATGGTGCTATACAAATAATCAACGAGATCAAACGATCTAAATACACATAATTACGGCAAGGAGATTCATAACAAGGTAGTCAATGGTTAAATGTACTCCAGGGAGATCTCCTCTTGCATTTTAGAGACTTGAACACAGAAAAGGTTGGTATTCTTGACCATAAAGGCTTTTTCAAGCTGGATTTTTTTTTATTATAACCATATCATATGTTTTTAATATATCAATAATATGTATTGTACAATGGTGCACAAACAATGGTCCACAACAATAGTGCACAAACTTTTTTCGACCGCGACCCACTTTCTTTCAATAAAAATCACGCAACTCCCAAATGAACATTTTTTTTATTAGAAGCAATTTTTAAAAAGAAGTTAGGAAAATGTGAACAAAAAATAGATACAGAAATAAGCAAATTTTTACAAACAGTTTTATAAATCAACTAGCGGCCCGTCCCGACTTTGTCCAGGTTGAACAAAATATTATACCAATAAATTTCCAGTTGATAGCCAATAAATTGTAAATCTTTTTTTACCTTAAATGTCCAATAAAAAGCGTAGTTCCAAATAGTTTTTTTCAATAAACCCTTTAACGTTGCCAGTTTCAAAAATCCTTTTTGTATTTATCAATACCTCCTCTACTTGAATCTTAAAAATATTAAACCTTTTCCTTACGGGGGCGGGATAGCATATATCCGAAGCACATACTCTCGAAAAATACGGTGTGATGTCGGCAGAGATATAGTCTCGAATTTCACTTCGTTGTGACTTTCCTAACGTCTTTGCCCCCAAAGAACAATTGGGGGACATTCTGGGAATGGAGGGTCAATCTTGCCTAAAAGGACTGAATAATAATCTTTTGTCGTTCTAGCTAGAGGCTATTTCTTTTCAGGCAAGAGACATCAGAAGGGCGGTTCACCCGCGGTTCATCCATTTTTAGCCTTTTGAGAGATGAAAGAGGCACAGAGTGCCGATGAACAACTATTGAAATTCTTCTTCAATAGTAAGAAAGTAATTAACCACTCTTTCCCCTGACCCCCCACGCTGAATGTCCCCCACGTAAAATGGGGATAGGAAGTAGATAACATTTTCCCGTTCTAAAGAGCGATTTCGAAAAACGGACCCCGTAAGCTAAAGGGTGTTGCTATGGTTACTTGACAGCGGTTGACAAAGGAAAAGATGTAAGGTACATTTTAATGTACAAAAGTTGTACATTACCCTCCACATACAAAATCTGCTCTCTCTCTTTGTATATTATTATAGAAGCATAGATACACATTGGTATCCCAAAATTAGAATAAGAGATGAAATAAAAATACAAAAATAAAAAAGGATTTTAAGTAAAGAATTTTTTTTAATTATTTTAAGCACCTAAAATAATATTCAAATTAATATTACGTTATTTATTAATTAAAGTTAATTTTTTAAATGAAAGAGGTGTGCTTGAGACCGTAGTTTTATTCAAAAATAAAGAAAGGATTTTAAGTAACGAATGTTTTTTTTAATTATTTTAAGCACCTAAAATAATATTCAAATTAATATTACGTTAGTTATTAAATAAAGTTAATTCTTTAAAAGAGAGAGGTTAAGAGATGAAATAAAAATACAAAAATAAAAAAAGGATTTTAAGTAAAGAATGTTTTTTTAAATAATATTAAAAAATTTTTCAAATAATATTCCTAAAATAATATTCAAATTAATATTACGTTAGTAAATAATTAAAGTTAATTTTTTAAAAGAAAAAGGCGTGCCGGAGAACGGCTAGGTTCGAACCACTATAGTCAGAATAGAAGCCCACTGCGATAGCACCACGCTAAAGATCGTTGAGGACTTCGGCACAAAAAGCGGTAGAGGACAGTAGCGGTAACAATAGAGATTGTTAGGATTAAGCCCCTAACTTTATTTCTACTGATCAGACCTGAAAATGTAGGTAATTTATTCGACATTTCCTACTTCCCCAATTGAAACGAAGAAAAGAATAAAAATGCTAGTAACAGACCTTTAAATGGTTTGCCTCCGTTATGCTGTATCTCGCCAGTGGATTACTGTAGGTAAAATTGTTCCAGAAGCTTTAACTCAAGTACGAATGGAGATCAGCATATTAATAGAGCCTCAATTAAAAGAAATTCCATTCAATCGAGTTTTTATCTTACAAAAATGTTTGCAGAACCTTGACTTGGGAAGACAGTTTTGCAGAACTTTGATTTTGGAAGGAAGTTATACGCAAATGAATCCCCATATTACGAAAAAAAATTATAAAATAAGTAAAATATATTTATAATTAAAAAATTATAAATAACCTTTTTTTTTTAATATTTTGAAGCATTCGATATAATTCCATAGGAATTTCACTTAAGGAAATGTTACAAGTTTTTCGATCCTTAATGTGAAAAAAATTAACAGAATGGATTTTATAAAAATACCTATAATGATTCGAATTAATATTTTTTTTATCAGTTAAAAATGGAATATGAATTGTGCAAAACATGTGAATCTCAAAAAATTAACTTGTTTGATACATCGGAAACTGCCTTTATTTTTGTCACTTTTATGCAATTCATAGTTGATTTTATTTTTTTTCGTTTCAAACGTATTCACTGAATTTTATTAGATTAATTTTGTAAAGTAAACTGTGCATAATTTTTATGCCTGCGAGTGACTGACTTGAGGATACTACCATGAAACTTGGCAGTTTCATCATTGTGACAGGAAATAAAAGGTCTTTACCTGAAGTTTACTATCAGTGTCTTTGCGCATTGCGTCTTCCATGCTCATCGAGTGCTGCTTCAGTTCTGCGCATTTCTTCTGTAATTGCTCGATGTGCTCTTGTAGGAGCTTGGAACTCTCCGCGTGTTTCTCTTCCAGGTCCTTTATCTCGCGCTCCTGAAACAGCTGCAATTCTAAAAGAGACCAAAGGAGACATTTCAATTCTAAGCCGCACAATTCACTAAATATCTGAGAACTATGATGTTTTAAACTCTGAATTATCCAAACTGCCGCAATTTCTGAGCCACAGTTGTCGAATGGCATACACGAGGATTTAGATGCAACCTCTGACAATTTTGGGTTCGTTGTGAAGAGAATGAAATGGATTATTTTAAGTTCGGCATCGCAACCCGAGACAGCAGTCTGTCATCTGCTGAAGAAGGTAGTTGCCTAAGAGTTTTAATCCTTCTGTACACAAACTCCCAAACCCTCTGTCGGGGATTTTTAGGCTCATAACATCTCTCACTACAATCACTTTATCCCGAGCTTAGATCACACATCTTTTAAACTGAAGTCCTATTAGAGTATTGCCTTTAAAAGAAAACGTATTGCAAAAATATTTTTGGCCTAGCAAATTTCAAATTTGATCCGAAAGACACCGAATAATTCTTAACGGAAACTTTTTTTTTCCAGTTTTTAACTCCTTTTTAACAGGGGGGGGGGGATTCCATAGGTTTTCTGCACTTCCACACACCTATAAGTACCAGCCCTTCTTTTAGTATTATGTATAAAGAAGGTTACGCTCTCAAATAAATTCATGACAAGGTCCAACGAATCAAGAAATAGAAATATTACAGGGTATTGAGTGAGATGACATTCTGCTTTAAGCAGAATCAAAATATTTCAAACAAAAAAAAGTTTATCTTGAATTATTAATTTTGAATGAAAAAAAACTAACCCTCTCTTTGACTTAATATCTCCTGCTCCAGACTCGTTATCATCTTCTCGTAATGAGCTTTCGATTCCGCAGATGTGGCATCAAATGTGGACGTCAGAAGTTCAACCTGAAAATAAATTTCGTTTCAGTCTGAGTATAAAATCTAAGTTCAATAAATGCCCCGCGACAAATAAGTTAAAAGCACAAAAATGTTATACTTTTTCATAAAAATGAGCAGGGTGTAAGATTTAAAACATAAATACAACTTTAATTCGGAAATCCAGTATCTTACTTGTTTCTGGTGATCACTTTTCAGATGATTGATTTCCTCCTGATGTTTGGCATTTACTGCAAGGGAGAAAAGAAAATTATTGATATGGGAACTATTGAAATAATCGCGTTCTTCCAGTCCCATTTATACCAGTTATGCAAAATAGGAGAAAACATTTTAAACTGAAGTATCCCCTCTTTTTTTACATTTTCAATACTCTTAGGCTGTACTCCAAGTTGGATGAAAGTAGAATTTAAATAATTAGATTTTACTAAATCAAAGTGTGGACGGAAAGCTGATGAAAAAGTGGGACTTTTGTTTCACCTCACATATCATCATCATGTTGGTAAAGTATTTATTGCTGCTTCTTATCCAATAACATATGTAATTTCTCAAAACTAACTTAAAACCAGCAATTTTTAAACTGGGTAATAGATACCATGCTACCATGCTACCATGCCCACCAAACCTTTCCTTTATCTCCCTACATATATTCCCTAGTATGCTCATCCTACATATTGACATTATGGAAATCAGTAGCAAAGATTCTTTGCCTATGAGCGGAAGAAACATTTTCCCATTCTTCTCATGACAGTTAGAAGATTTCAAAATAATGACCTTTCCAGTCAATTGATACATTCACAAAAAAAGTTATGTCTTTCGATCATTTACAGTCCTTTATAAGTTAGAAGTTGTTGATGTTTTTTGTACATTTCGTAATTGTATCATTTTATAACGTTTGTAATGCAGAAATAATACTCTGGGGAATTTCAATATAATGAGCAAGTCAGTGTTTACGTCAAAATATCTTTTCCAACTAGATATATTTAAAGAAAAGGGAACATTTTCGGATATGTGTGTTTTGGACCTGTTTATGCATGACCGCTGCAGTTGGATGTTAAGTTATTATCCATCGAAACCCTAAAATTTTACTGTCGATGATTTCTTGGACCCAATTGGCTATTGGCGGCAAATCTTTTCTTCGAGTATTCTTCACCGTGTTAGCAGTTACATGATGATGGCTGGCTTACGGCGGACTGCAATGATGAAGCGGATTTTGACAAGATGGCCATGGAAAGGGCATGAAAACATACTCCATATTCATTGTACATGAATACTGAATACTTACTACGCTCCTTAGAACCATATAATCCTACGAGATATTTCGCAAAGTGAAGGCGAACTTCGACATCAGTTGGCCTGTTATCAACAATTTTGCCAACGGATAAGAATTCTAGAGATTTCTATCCGTTTCTCAAAATTATAGGAATCAGAAAGAAGCCAGACATTTAAAAGGTGTTGTGGCGCAGACTCTTGACAGAATCCAATGGATTTCCCTACATGTAGAAAAAGGTACATGACACAAAATTCCTAGTAAGAATACGGTAGTAAATTCCCCACTTTATTTTTGTTTCTAGGTAGCTTCTATGATGATCGGCAACTCTTACAAGCTGGAAGTAAGTATAAAAAGTAAGTATTGAAAGATGTCTGAGAGCGAACAGCCTTTACGAGCTCTTTCCCATTGCCCTGTTTCTAGAGACAAGAGTATTAGAGATGTAAAACATTTCAGATGCGTGTTATTAATGATGCCGTACATCACAGAGAATGCCAAAATCTTGTCCCCCTTCCCTTCCTTTCGAATGTTCTCTAGTCGGTATCGCAATGTCGAGCTTGTCATGGTCTAACAAATAATCGCAAAGAAAGAGCACACTAGTCTGGGATTTGGAAAGTAAAAATATACATAAATTGGTGCTAAATTATGCGATTGCATAATTTTTACATAAAAGAAGAGGAGGAACACAACTACCGATAAATAGCACAAGAGCCTAAAGGTACGAACAATCCTTTAGAACTTGATTTGTGTACAACATATTAAAGGAAGCGATACGATATGATATGCAAGCTGAGTTCAGGTAACAATGGGAAAGCGCATAAATTGAATCATTCTTTCCTAAGTTGAATCTTTTAGGTTACAATGTAACGGAAGAGCGAAGGAAACGTCGATCAAAACGATAGTGGAGCGAACTGTACAAGGCAAAGTCCGGAACAAGCAAGTTTGTAGGATCCAAGTTTTGAGCGTATCAAGTTTGTACAATCTGTGGAAACCAAAAGAATTTCTGCTCTCAGATTTATTGCACACAATGATTACTCACTAAAGTTCAGTAAAAAAGAAAAATTACTTCACCTCAAGATTTTTTCCTTGATAATTTTTTTATAGTGTATGTGACGTTCCTTATTTAAATAACTACAACAATTATTTAATAAGATTTGATTCCCATATTAGTCTTTAAAAAGAAGAAAAATCACTTAAAAGTATTAAAGATGTTAGCGGTAAAAGAAATTCAGTAGCAGTTCTGACTTAAGACATCTGAAAACTGCACTTTTACTAGAAACAAAGAGCCTTGTGTTGACAAGGGGCTTGAAACTGAACACTGATCGATACGTATCGGACTTATCGTGTTAATTAAATGAGAGATTGTTAAGTTTATGTTAAATTTAAAATTTAATAAAAATATTTTTTCGTAAATGATAAATTATAAAATAAAAAAATATTCATAAAACTTGTGCAGCAAAACAATGTTTTTCAGTCCTGGAAAATTTCAGTTCAGGAGACATTTTAAGCACTTAGCTTTAATAAAAACACTTTCAATGACGCAACATACCTTGATATTTGACAAGAAATTAAGGTATATATTTTGTATATAAGAAACTGTTCAGTTTTTTTTTCTTATCTATACTTTAAAAGCTTAGATTCAGGTAAAGAGAAACAAGCATCCCTAACATGATTTTTTTTTTTACAAAAATCCAATTCTGTTTCCGTTGTGAAGGGGATGTAAGTATGACATTACAGTTGATATATAAGGCAGAGATCATCGCTGACACTAGGAAAAACTCCCATAACTTCCTATGAAGTCTGTAAACCTGTAAATTTATCGGGCCAGTGAACACCGGCAATTTGAAGGGTAATCGCACAGACGAGAATCTAATCCAAGATCTAATCGACTATAAAACTACTCTCGATTAGTGAAGTCAAGCGCTGTTTATCAAAAGACTAGCTTATTCAAACCATAAAGACAAATACATATATAATGTATTTGTAACTCTTTGATTCAAACAACCTTGAAATTTCAGCTCTGAACAGTGCGCAAAGATGCATTCCAAAGAAAACAAGAACGCACGTCCATATAAATATTTGAATTTTGAGGTATGAAACGGCTTTTCATCACCTCGGCAACAAGCTTTGAACCCAGATCTGCTAGGCAGTAATACAAGGAACGGAACTTAGAATAAAAAACACCCCCTTTATTCTACTAAAGAATATATGAAAAATTCCTAATAATTTCGATTCTAACGGCCTCCGTTAAGCAAAATGAGAGGTGCATGTAAATATATATAACAAACAGATGTGAGTAACAAACTGATATACTCACATTCGGCAACTTCACTTTGGTAAACTTCAAAAAGCTTGTTGGACAAATCATTTAATTCTTGGCAGTGATGTGATTTCATTTCTTCCACTTCTCTTTCATAATAAGCTGTAAGGAAGAAATAAGGTGGTGAAAAGGTCACATGCTGGTTTATTATTTTAAGAGAACAATTGAAAGAGCAGATAATGAACAGAAATTACCGAGATCTTGCTTAGTTAATTCCAGCTGCTTTAAAGTCTTTCCCAGATCTTCAGACAGGGCAGGTACAGATAAGGCATTCAGCTAGGAAAAAAATGCAAAAAAATCATTGTAAAGGATTAATGAGGATCGGGTATGAATTAAGAATTAACAACCCAACCCATACCCATAAGTATGTAAATAAAAAAGAGCTCAAAAGACCATACTGCTGAAAGTCTTACTAGATATCTAGTTGAACAATTTTTCACTTAGAACAATGTGTTTTACTTCAAATTTTTCTAATGAGAGAACTGACGGTCGAACGGCTGACTTGCGGTCGAATATTACGAATTCCCCGAACGCAGAAGTTGATGTCAAAAATTAAAAGATTAGTTATTAACAACCCGAAATTTGACGGGGTGCGTATGCTAGGCTTTTCATGATTTTCTAGTATTAAAGGTGAGTATAATAAACACCATATGTCACAGTATTGTTTCAAATGAAAAAATTTGTGAAGATGTTTCAGACACTTCATGGAAGACCTGTGAGAGTTTGTTTTCATCTATAGGGATTCATTCCAAAAAGTTATCGGTTCATTGGAGAGAAAGATGCCCCTTATATATAACAATTTATACGTCTTTAATATATATAACGGTCCAAGGTGGCCTTGTGGTAAAGCGCGCTAGTTTTCGGTGCTGAGGATGCTCGGATCGGATGCGGGCGCGCCACTAAAATACCTCCGTTTGTGTCGTCCCTTTATAGGGAGCAATGCTGGTCCGCCTATATGATGCTCTCGAAATAAAATGGCGAGAAAAACTGCGGTGAATAAACCAGGCGAATGTCTATCCGACAAAGCGTCCCGGAATTAGAAGATTATACACTGCTGGCCACTGTAAATGCAACATCCTGAAGGAAACATGCAAATAACATGAAATTTACAACATGCATTAGCGGAGGTGAGATATGCGAATGATTAGAATTTCAGCGCAGACGCACATCACGCGTGCCTGTGGCGCCACTTCAAAGCGCTATTTAAAGCTTGGAGATTTCGACGATTTCAAGTTCGGCAATTGTGTTCTTCTTGTGTTTTTTTTTTCAAAAAAAAACGATCAATTATGTCTCGTCGAAAACAGCGATCATCTTTTGATCAAGTATCCGAGTTCGACAGAGGAAGGATAGTGGCCTACCGAGATTGTGGATTATCTTTCAGGGAAATCAGTAGTCGTGTTGGACGAAACCAAACAACTGTAATGCGGCTATGTGATCGTTGGATGCAGGAGGGTACGACGGACCGGCGTGTTCGATCGCATCCACCTCAGCGCACCACTTCACGTGATGACAGGCAAATTGTGCGCATGGCAGTGACGGATCGCTCAGTCACATCACGAACCATAGCACAGCACATGCAGTCTGTAACGCATCATCCAGTGTCTGCGCGTACCATTCGACGCCGTTTACAGCAGAGTGGTCTGTCCGCAAGACGTCCATTGCTTTGTCTACCCTTGACGCAGAACCACAGACGTCTCCGCCGCCAATGGTGCGATGACAGAAGGATGTGGACGGCAAAATGGAATGAAATTGTCTTTACTGGCGAGTCACGCTTCTGTCTGCAACACCACGATGGTCGCATTCGAGTCTGGAGACACCGTGAAGAGAGGATGCTGAACAGCTGCGTTATGCACCGCCACACTGGTCCCGCACCGGATATTATGGTATGGGGCGGTATTGGATATCACTCTCGCACACCTCTAGTACGCATTGCCGGTACTTTAAACAGCCAGCGCTACATCTCCGAGGTGTTGGAGCCAGTTGTCCTTCCTTACCTTCAGGGCTTGCCCACAGCCATATTTCAACAGGATAATGCGCGACCACACGTGGCACGCTTTGTCCAACGGTTCTTCATCAATCGCCAGATTGAATTGCTTCCCTGGCCGCCTCGCTCTCCGGATCTTTCGCCGATAGAAAACATGTGGTCCATGGTTGCTCTACGATTGACCCAGATTCCATCCCCAGCTGCCACAGCAGATCAACTTTGGCAACGTGTGGAAGCTGCTTGGTCTGCTGTACCCCAAGAACTCATCCAAAGTCTCTTTGAATCAATGCCGAGGCGTGTGGCAGCAGTGATCTCCAACAATCGCGGCTACTCTGGCTACTGACAGGAACTTTTGGCAGGAACCACACTTCACAGAAGTCTATAAATTTAACCATTTGATACTTGGTCAACATGTTATCTACAAAATAAATTTTGTTGTGAAATTTTGTGTGGGCCTGGGGCAAAGTGCCCCAGTTGCCCTCCCCCCCCCCCTTCTGGGCGGCCCTGAGGAATTGTAGCAATATCTCAAATAAATTTATTTTTCCGGAACTTTTCCCGATACTTTTTATACAAACCCTGTGTGTATGTATGTATATGTGTGTGTGTATATATATATATATATATATATATATATATATATATATATATATATATATATATACACATGTGTGTGTATGTATAACAATTCCAGTATTTTGGCAGTGTTAAGAGATAACATAACATGCGTAGACAAAAACACGGGGGCATTTTCATCGCCAAGAGATTGCTTACGAATGGTATTCATAACTCAGAAACAATTTTGTGTGTGAGGAACATACAAAATTCATTCGTAAGCTAACTCGCGGCAGTGAAAATGCGACTTGCAAGATTTGTTACCAGAGTGTGATAAAAGACCATTGAAGTTATACCTGGGCATCTCCTATAAAGTTGGGTTGGTTGAGAGCTCTAAGGTCATCTATTACTACTCGAGCTCTGTGTAAAAGGATTACGAGTGGGGGGGGGGAATTGTTTTTAATTACGAATTTTTATGATTAGCTGTTTGATCTCTCCCAGGTGAATTACTAATTAATTTCTTACTGTGCCGTTCCAAAATTTTTCTACTCTAATTTAAAAAAAAAAACATTCTTCAGAAAGCCGCTTGAAATGTTTAATACTATTTAAGACTGGACGACATCACTTCCTGATTCTACAATGATCATGCCCAAAAGAAAGTTTATCTTTTGATGCAAAAATGATTATCGTAAAAAGCCCATTACTTCCCTTCCAGAGGCCTACTTGACTAATTAGGAGATAGGTCTTGAATGATCTAACATCCTCGTAGAATTTTAGAAGGCTCCTGCTACGATTTCCAGTATAAACACGGGCGATCCAAAAGTTTTAATCAAATAAGAATAAATTTTTAAAAAGAGCAATAAAAAAAATGAACGTACTAACGATTCAACAAGGGACGCAACGAAGGGATTGTTTTTGATTCGAAATAATGAGTGCGATTCCGCATTTTACTGAAGTCTTTAGAAAATTGTACACAGAATTTCGCTAGTAGAAGTAGAAAGACAGAGTCGTTTTGATTACTGTGTAAACGGGAATCAAGAGCTGAGATGAGCCAGACTTGAGCAAAGTATAAATGGTCTAACTTTGCTCACGTCTTTCGCCTCCGAGCTAAAATACTTTTCATCTGCGTACTTTATGAAATAAATCACAAATCAAGAAATATTGCCACAGTTTTAAATCACAGACTGCGTAAATATGAATGCAATTGAATTCATGCTTGTTAAGATGGTAAATCGGGTTTCTTCTCTCATCGGTGATGAAAACGTTTTCATTTAATATTTTTCTGCTATTTAAATTATGCATTATAAGACTCGGGAAAAATTTTTGAGAAAGAATTTTGAGTAATCTCTTAGTCAAATATCAAGGATTTTAGTCTGATCCCTAATTTTTCCTTTAGCTCAAGAGGAGAGAGGCAAACGAAAAATATATCATAGGCAGTAGAATTGCCTTTGACTGAATACAAGAATATTCCTGTAGCGTGGAATGCAATTGGAAAACCTTTCCGGGAGGAACATAAAAAAATTAAATAAAGTAGTTAAATATTTAAATGATTGCAAAATATAAAAAAGATGGGAATTATCTAAGAAGCAATTAATCAATACCTAAAAAAAGGGCGGGGAGGGGCTTAAACGAGGCGCCGCAATTAAGCAATAGCATTTGCCAGTAATAATAACGTATACCATATAAATGACGAATGAACTGTGAACAGCAGCTAGGAGACAGATGAAAGTTACAAAAGATACCGGTAATTAAAAATGATACGGAATCATTTTAAAAAGGTTAAAAGAATGACGGTCGTATCGATAGACTTTGATGATTATTTCCTAGAGACTAGTTTAGGTTTGTTTCATTGTTGTTTCTTTGTTAACGACACCTTAGACAAGTAAGACAGGTAGGAACTGTGGACAAACTCATTTATACTACATTTCATTTGAGCGTCATATAAAAGTCATGCTAGGAAAACCAAAAAAATAACGCTTAAATGTGCGTTCATCCTGTCGCTTTCAAAAATTAAAGGTTGAATTATGGACTCAAAAGAAGCAGTAGTCCTCTAACTCCCAGAAAATTGAAAAAGAAAATATTTGCTAAGCAAATAACGGTGATCGTTTATTTGAGAGACAGCACTTCATGATCAGATGTCTCTTAAACGGACTAACGAGGTTAAAACTTATCGCTCATCATGATACATAGGGCAAATGTCAAATGATATATAAAGTAACAGAATAAGTAAATAGTGTTGGCTGTAAATAGATGAAGACGTTGGCAATTAAAACCTAAGGCATTGTTGGCAGCGTTGCATCTATTCTTCCATATACACGCCAATTCAGTTCATTTCAGGGACGGAACATCTCTAAAGGGAGTGGTATGATCTCAAATATCCAAAGAAAGAACAAACGATGTGGAAATACTTCACGCGTAGGGGCGCGGCACTAAAAGTTTAAGTTTGCATTTACACAAGTATCAGCAGACTTCAAAAGTCTTTATTTTCCTTTATCATTTTACATATCGCTTCCCGAATTTAGCAATGAAGATTTTTTTTCTTAATTACATGCTAGGTCTACACTAGGGTTTTCAATTTTGAGCAATTTTTTTAAAACCCGGGTTTCGGGTTTGACCGGTTTTTTTTATTTTAAACCCGGGTTTTCCCGGGTTTACTTAGTTGGTTCCAGGGGGTCAATAACAAAGAACTAAAATAATAAAAAGTTTAATAGAGGCATTTAATTTATTTCGGAATTTCAAATATAAAAAATAACAGTAAATAAATTTAATGTTAATTAACATATACATATATGTATAACATAAATAAAAGTGGTACAAATACCTCATATTTTATAAAACTGCCTTAAAACCATCATTGCACCCCACGTATCATCATTGAGTCGGCTTCTGAGTTTATTAGCAAAGAGACCCATTACAGAAAATGCTCGTTCTGCTTCCACCGAAGTTGGTCGAATCGTTGTTAAAGACCTTTAAAGTTTATCTAGCATTTCGGGTCGGCTTTTTGTTACCCGAAACAACTCAATTTCTTTTCTTATGATATATGCACCAGATTTTGATTTTTTATGATTTTCCTTATTATTCTCCTGCAGAAACATACTAAGCTCATCAGATAGGGACATCTGTTTAGTACAAGCACCATTACTCGTAGCATCACCTTCAATTCCATCTTTTAACTCTCACCTCAACTGCTACTTCTGGTTCAGAATCTGAGCCATTATCATTTACGTTGAATAGGAATTTAACTGGTATTCTATTGTATCAGATAAATAACTAATTCCCCGGGTTTACATTAAAAATTCCCCGGGTTTTCGGGTTCGGGGAAACCCGGGTCAAAAACCCTAGTCTACACATGCCATCATAAGCCAATAAGAGGAAGTGTAACTATAATGGTGGTAACAATTACGAAAGATACGAAACTGCAGGATTAGTTGATTGAGAAATTTGAATAAGTAGTATTGATTCTATTTAATATATCCGATGAATTTAAAACTCTCTGAACGGCTTTTATTAATTTTAAGGAAACACAATAGCTGTACCTACAAAACCAAAGACAATTATTTAACGTCCTCTGGACGTAACTCTCTTCATAATTTTATATATATATATATATATATATATATATATATATATACACATACACACACACACACACATACACGTGTGTGTTAGGAAAAAGAAATACATTTTTCTGAAACAGAACTTAGACCTTTCGACAATATTTAAAAATCTAGATTCTTTCGGATACCAGTTTAGAATAGGCACTCTCACTCAATAGTCATTGCATTGTTTTAAAACTTTTCACGCAGTAAAAATAAATAAATGAATGAAGGAATTTTGAAACGTGAACATCCATCAGTAAATCAATGAAAGTAACTAAAGAATACTATTAGATTCTGTAACTCAAATCCATCATTTTAAAGAAGCTACAGTCGTAACAATGGATGTACTATAGGAAAAAGAGAAGCATTGCATCCTATAGGCAGACAAATGTCTCCGACCACGAAGTTATTTTATTGTTCCCCTTTAAATGGGAGGCACTTGTCGCTAGACATTCGCCTGAATGTGAATTACCAGGCAGACAACGCCCAGCAGACACTAGACTAGTAGTGGGCAACATCGAATGCGGACGGCCGCCCTAACTCGCACTGCAATACTGCTGGCCATTCATTTAAGGGGGCACTATACAGGTGTCCAGCACTACCCCTAAAAGACGGTCCCGTAATTTAGAACCGAGTCAAGTGACGAGACCGGAACACTTGACCGCGCACCTCCAGAGGTAAATTTGAGAACTTGAATGACATTACAGCCACGACAGAATTTACGTGCACCACCCGCCATTAGTGTACACGGCGATGGATTTGTAGGATGGGAATCGAACCAGAGACGAACCAGAGACTGACCCGCTGCCCTTGCCAACTGAGCCAATGCGCCCCCGGCCACGAAGTCAATAATCACAATGTCTCGGTCCATTACTAAGTATGAGAAATTATGGTTCAAATCTACAGGGTGAGTAAGAAAGATTAAATTTTTATCCTTTACTCAACCAGTTTTCGTGTTCTGGTTAGTAAACTGTCTTTCAACCTTGCTATTATAGATATATATTACATTAAACAAAAAGAAACAGGAATTTGTGCGTGAATAAGACAGTAGAAGTCAACTGAGATGACTGGATACGTAGAGCAGTGATTTTCGTTTTAAAGGTGGTCAATTTAAGAAACATTGGGAAGGATGTGTGTGTGGAGGAGGGGGTGGTTGAGATCGTAAACTTTAGGTCCTGATGTTTATGACTCTTTATGCAAAGGGGGGGAAATCAATGAGTTTACAAACGTACAACTCTTGTTCTTTACAGAGAAAACAAATTGTAGTCATGTTTCAATGATTTCTAATATCAGTTGGATTTTTGAAAATGACCCATGAGAAGATGTGTATTTATACTCACGTCTTCGACCATGTACTTCAAGAGGGTGGCAAAGGCATCGAATCCCACGGACACGTGCTTCGTCTCCATCTTTAACCTGTTCAGCTCTTTGGTTCTGGCCTCGCACAGCGTTCCCAAGCGTTGGATCTCTTGAGTTAGCTCAGCCTTGCTCAACCACATGGGGGGTCTCACGGGACCCTTCGTGGAAGGTTGCGCGCCCCGAGTGCCCGGTTGCTCTGAAAAAGAAAAGACGCAAGAGTTGCGGGAATCATTCCTTCGATAAACATGGCAATGAAACTCATAGAAAGTTAGCTTTGAAAACACTCTTCAGGCACTAATCAAGTAAACAAGGAGCACCTTTAGGCGGTGTAACAGAAATAAGACAACAAGAATATGTTGAAAAAATAGGGATGTACAATGTGTACAGGTATCCCTCCTATAACACGGTAGATAGGTTCCTAGAAAATGCCGTGTTGTGTGAAACCGTGTTATATGAGACCCAGAGACAGTTCAAAAAAGGGGGTTACTTTCTGAAAACTTATTAAAAACAAACATTTTTTAAAAATTCCATATAAGTAAGATAATTTTTATTAAAAATATAAATGTATGTATAAAAGAAAACGAAAAGAAACAAACATTTTCATTTAATGCGATCTTAATTTAATAAATTTCTTCCTTATCACTGCGCAGTAGAATCAAACGAGAGCGTTTTTTGATTGAACGATGTCACCTTCACTTTCTGAACCTTTTTCTTCATTTACATTTTTTGCAACTTCTATCCTCTTTAAAAAATCTGTAGTTTCGGTTTATTTACTGGTTCTTAGAAGGTCATTGTAGATTCACGGTATGGAGATAGACAATTTTGCAGCGCCCTTTTGAATTTCCGGCTTCTTTCAGCGGAAGGGTCTGCATTCAGGAAAAATTATTCAAGATTTTCAGCAATTTTGCAGCGCCCTTTTGAATTTCCGGCTTCTTTCAGCGGAAGGGTCTGCATTCAGGAAAAATTATTCAAGATTTTCAGCTAAGCTTATGCCTTCTTGTAATTTTATACAGTTACTAGCTGTACCCGGCCACGCGTTGCTGTGGATTAGTCTGGTTAAATGGAAAAAGCAAGAAAAGAGAAAGCCATGTTTAATTTATAAAGGCTGCAAAGCTGTTACTCATTTAGCACTACCCAGGGGGCACAGTATGCTAGAGACGCGAGTAATGTTACCTACCAACATATTTTATAGTTCTGTTTTTAGTACTTGTTTGTTTTATGTAATATCTTGGCGAAAGAATTGTGTTCCCCTTCGTCTGCTGCATTGGAAATAATTTTTTTTTTAAAATATTTAATTTTACAATACTTGTGGCTATACAATATTTTTTGCTGTTCAACTGTCTGTGCAGATATATAGATTGTCTGGTTTTCCGACTCTAGAACACACAATATATAATTGTCCATGTGAGAAACAATCCGTGTCTAAATCTAACCTGCACAATTGTAAAGATTGGCCCTGAGCTTTATTGATGGTGATTGCAAACGTCAATCGAATTGGGAATTGCAATCTCTGAAATTTAAATGGCATATTCGTTGGAATCATGGGAATGCGAGGAATGAGGAAATATTCACCTTTGAATGGTCCTGTCAAGATCGTTCCATCTACGACGTTGCTCAATAATTTTTTACTGCAAGCCGCGTGCCATTGCAAAGCTTTGGTTGCTTGATATTTCGCAACATTATAATTGGCAAGCCGATTTTCAATTGCAGTACGTGCGGTGGCATCCCTGGCAGATCGAGTGAATTCAAAAATTCTGTTGGATAATGAACCGCTTCATCTGCTTCCACAACAGTGTCGACGGACATGTATGCGACTGCCTCGCTTTGAATGTTATACTGAATGATATTGTTAAGTTCGTAGACATCTTTGTTCTTGGTGGCAAGAATAGCTCGTTCACTCATCTAATCATGATTCTTATAATTGGTTTGAATATTGGGAAATACTTTTTCAACCAATTCTTCTTTTGACGATACTAAATTGCAGAAGTTATGAGGCAATGAAATTCGTCCTGATTTCAGATCAACCGGCACCTCTCCATTTCCAACTTCCAGCAATTGATGTGAGAATAACTCAGCTGATCGATCGCTTTGCAGATGGACACGCATATTTGTAGATAATTTCATCGTCTTTACGTGTCGATACAAAGTAGAGTATTTCAGGCAAGCATTTATTTCGCCCGCTGGTGTCGATCGAGGAAATATAAATAATGTTTGCCTGAAATCTCCCGCAAGAAATATTAATGCGTTCCCAAATGGTCTGATGTTTCCACGCAAATCTTGCAATGATCGATCAAGAGCCTCGAGCGAATTATTGTGTGCCATTGTACATTCATCCCAAACAATAAGTTTGCCTTTCTGCAATACTTTTCCCCATGCTGGATCCTTTGGAAATGGTGCACGTGGGAGTTTCAATGAATTGCATGTTCAATGGCAATTCCAAAGCGGAATGAGCAGTTCTTCCACCTGGTAGCTAGTGATGCGACATCGATATTCAATATTAAAACATCGATGCTAATAAAACATCGCCCAAAAACCATCGATGTTTTAGAACATCCATTTTTTAAAACTGTTTTAGTAATCTCTAAGGGTCTGTTCACATAGGAGTCCGTTGCGTTAAGGAAAAGATGACGTTGAGACAAAAATAAACCAATCATAGGCGTTAAAAATTTCGTTTGGAGGCATATGATTGGTTTATTTTCGTCTCAACGTCATCTTTTCCTTAACGCAACGCAATGGACTCCTATGTGAACAGGCCTTAACATTAATGTTACTTCGGTTAGTCGTGGGTGATTTAATTTTACTCTCTGATTGGGTAGACACAAATGACAAAAACTTGGTTGCTTTGGACTACATTGATGACTCAAAATTCTCGTTGTAAATACCTCCATGTTTTGCCTTCAAATGTCCAGATAAATTCGTGGTATTGCCAGAAGTTTTGAGGGACTTAAGGCAAATATTGCATTTTGCCAATTTGTCAGAGGTTTTGTAAAAATATTTCCAAACTGTACTTTTGGGAGGCATCTTACTAATAATATTAACGTCAACTTATATAAAACCAGAACAAAACAAAAACTTAAATGGATGCACTCGTGTATATACTATTTGTAAAATAAAACGCCATGGAAAGTTTTGGAGTGTCAGGAACATTCCAAGCGCTCTGATTGGTTCATTGGTTGTTAATTGCCATTTGTCTGTTTGCTAAGGAATCATTTCCCCTTTTGTATTCGTCCTTTTCAGAATTCAGACTTACATTTACTGAGTTTGAAAATTATGCTACATGGTAATTTTTTTTTATTACGGTACTTTTTCATAAAAAAATACATCGAGTACAAAAACATCGGCTTCATTAAATCGATGTCGCATCACTACTGGTAGCAATGTCGCAGCTATTCCGGACGACGCAAGAGCTAAGGCTGTCATTTTGGGATCGAATTGCTGCCAGAATCAATCTAATTAGGAATGTTTTACCAGTTCCTCCTGGTGCATCTAAGATTTCTCCAACCCCGTTATTAACAGTTTGCATTATTTGATCATAAATGCCTTTTTGCTCAAGCGTTAGCTTAGGAATATTTGATTGCACATACAACAAAAGATCCCCCGTGTTGTAATTTTGTTCACGACGCAATTCTACATCGAACGAAGCATCAGCAGATCGATTCGGGGATGGCAGTCCCAATTGATTGAGAACTTTGTTCGCGATTTCTAAGCACAAATCTTCAATGATTATCAACGCTTCGTTGTAGATTTCTGCTGTGAAAACCTTGTTCATATTTGAATTTCCCCCGCGTATTCGACGGAAAATATCTACAGCCATGTGCGTTTTCTTATCTCTTCGATCGTCTATTATTGTCTAGAACGATCCCTGCGTACTTTATGATCTGTGGGGACTGCTGATAGTGGGGTCGCACCCCACCGTGACAAATTTCTGTTCTGAGTGGGAAGGGAAAGACATTTCTCGTTTGCCGTAAAATATTTAGTATAGCGTGTTTAAAAAAAAGCATGTTAATACCTGTCACAGGTGTGGCATCTGTATAATAGATATATAAAAACACTCACATATTCAAATGCAACGTTGTGTTAAAATTGCAAAGAAATCGGTGAAGAACTTTCGGAGATTTGAGGTTTTGAACAAACGAACATTTACATTTTTATTTATATAGATAAATGAATAAATTATAATTTGTTTATACATTTTCATGTAAAGCCACTATAGTTCATTATTCCTTCCCGTCATTATTTTAAGGTAATTTAGTTTTTAAATGTCTTAAACAAAAATCATGTTATCTAGTGCTGTAGAAGTACAGTGTTGTACAAAGGGTTTCGCAATTTTTTTTATCGTGTTAGAGCGAAACCGTGTTACAGGTTACAGTGTTATACGAGGGTTCCCGCAATTTATCTTATCGTGTTAGAGCGAAACCGTGTTGTAATATGCCGTGCTGTAGGAGGGCTACCTGTACATGGGCACTGGATTCAGTGAAAAATTCTTTGTCTATTCCTTGGAAGAAGCTATTAAAGCATACGGTGTTTTATCGCCCATTTGGCCGTTCTTCCTGTTAAAAATAACGATACCTAACTCTCAAACGCATGCATGCTCACACACACACACACACACACATATAAATTTTATTCTTATCTATGAAATGTACATGATAGCAGAAAGTGGTACTTTTTTGCGTGGGCACGGGTCCTTAAATTGCCCCGTCTCTGGATGACATAAGTGAATAAGTACATATTTTACAAATATAGTATACATATTCCATAAATACAGTCGCCTCTAATTTCATAACACAAGAGCACAGTAATTAGACATTTCTATCATTACATAAACAATATTTAATATTATAGTCAACATACTTATTCATACTAATCCTATGCATATAAAATAAGTAGTCAAATCTAATGATTTTCAACCCCTTTATTAAACAACGACCAATATTCTCGCTAATATTTCCTTATTTCTTTCATACTTGTAAGCACAAAAGTTGAATAGATTAAAAGGGCAATAATCTGCCGTAGGCGAGGTTGGAGTCTGTTATATTATAAATGTATGACAGACTATGTTGTGTGTATTATGCACGCGCATGCACACACACACACTATATATATAATATGTCATACATTTACAATACGAGATTTCCTCATACAAAGAAGCTACTTTATCTAGAGTACTATTTTGTGTCCTATCTTTTTCATTTGTATTGTAGATAAACATATACAAAGGCGATTCATTTTATGTGTGATTAATTTGACATGTATTTCAAGTATATTGATTTCATCGTTATATCCATTTGCATTTACAGCAGCAGTTCCCACGTGGGAATTAATGCTTAAGAGAGATGCCAACTGTTATCGCCTACGGGTACCTTTCTCTAAAAGCCTTGATGAAAGCTTAATAATTGTGTCTTTGTAATTTTAGATCAAATTTTAAGAAATGCATAATGTAAAATTTCGCTTTGGTATCATTGATAGAGGAAATAAAGATTTTACGAGCAGTATTCGAAGCGAGATACAATTTTTCAGTTACAAATTCAGTCATTATAAGGTGGCTTCATAAAGTGATTTGTCGTTCGTTACAGATTTTTCTAAGTATAGCACACACATCGAGATATATCGCCGCTTGTCGCTGTTTTTAGCACGGTGACACGTCGCGTCATCA
Organism: Dolomedes plantarius; assembly: GCA_907164885.2. Taxonomy (NCBI): domain Eukaryota; kingdom Metazoa; phylum Arthropoda; class Arachnida; order Araneae; family Dolomedidae; genus Dolomedes; species Dolomedes plantarius. Next base: position 132,663,422 of record OU015498.1, read on the forward strand.
AAATAGAAACCGAAACCCACGTGCGGAAAAGAAATTTGGATTTCGCTCAATTGTTTCTAGCGTAGGGGAAAAAAATTTTCGCGCTTGTTAATTATACATTCACCTTTCTCACTCGTATGTTGATCGTTAACGAGTCTCTGATATGTATTCCGGTTTCCGTCCAATTAAGTGAAGTTCGCGAACACGAGCAGCAATAACCCCAACAAAGGACCAACGTCAACAAACACTGAAATCCCCGTCAAAGGGAGAGGAAGTACGTAAACAAAAGAACGCTGTTGGTTACAGGGAGGTGGCAATGAACTCTGGATTAAGAATAGTGTCTTCAAAAATGAGAGTAGCCGACCCTTTTGCACTTATTCCAAGTCAAAGAGATTCGATTTTTCATTTTCACACTTTTTTTTTTTCGGCGGGTAAAGGTTCGCTTCCTGAGAAACTGCGAAGGATAATGCCCACGTTATTTTTGTCTTCTCTTTCCTTTTAAAACACCGCTACCGTATTTTTTTTCTCCAGGTAACGAATCCCAAAATTTGTAGACCTCCAGGCCTGACATTTGTGTTCTGGCAACCACGGAGTGACTTTAAAATTGTAAGGCTCTGTGACTCAATAGTTACACGGGCCTGTGAATCTCAATTTTTTAAAAATAGGTTTAAATTATACACATCATTGATGATAAATGGAACAATAACGAGCAGAAACTGCAATATAATTATAATTTGGGCTTTATAAACGGTGAAAATAAGCTTGATAAGCTCAAACAAAAGGGAAGAATTTTTCAAAGAATTAACAATTAAAATTTTTTTAAAAAGCATTAAAATTCAGTTATTTAAGCTGCAAATTTATTTTTTTAATTATATTGCTTACATTCAAATTTTTGGCAAAAAGTAACTAAATAAACGATTCTTATTTACATAACTAGAAGGTAACCCGTCATTTTGACGTCATAATACTAATAATGACGTCATAATGGAAAAAGTATATGCAAGTTAAAAAATATCCCGAATTATCTAACAATATTCCATTTAATCCACACCTTGTAAAAGCAAACCCTTTCATTATTTTTTATTTATTTAGTTTTTCATTCGATTGGAGTAGTAGACTGACATCCAGTTTTTTACAGCTCACTACGCGGTATGAATACTTGAGCTACTTGATTCATTCACATTCAAGTTTGTTTACTTTCAGAATTCATCGCAAAAGTAAACAGATTTTTAAAAACTGTTAAATATACAGCTAAAAGCATCCAATTTTTTTTAGTTCGGAATGTTTTATAGAAAAATAGGCTGAACAAACGTGATTTTATGGAGAAGATATTAGTTTTTAGGTAAGAAAAAATTCTGGTCCACATCTGAAATTGAAATTAAGCCTAACCGGCTGTTTGTTTACTGAGGGCTTCAACTGAAAGATTAGTACAGCCCGGAAGTGTTATACAGAGACAACGGCTATTATATATATAATATTAAAACTCTTAATATTATGTAAATAAGAGTTTGCCTATAATTCAACATGTCAAAAACTGTGCACAGTAAAAATACAGTATCCATGAAATGAGTAGAGTTAGAACAGTACAATTTATTAAAATTGGACCTATAGGGACCTATACTAGTAGCTGCCATTCGGGAGCCCTATAGGGCTCCCGAATGGCAGCTACTAGTATTACATTTCAAATTTTACCCGCGATTCATTTTAAACTGTCAGTTCATACCTATTCCTTTCAAATTTCATTGTTGCCATCTGTCGAGTGAAAGAGGAATTTTTTAATTTTTTTTTAGAGCAAAACTATTTTTATTAAAACTTTCATAACTCGGCAATTTTAAGTGCGTAAAACTTGAAAATTGAATCATTACTTTCTATTAAAAAAGAGAATGCTTAAAATCCAATACCGTTTAATTCAGTATTCATTTGGAAAATTTTGAAAAATAAATAGTGATTACTTTTGCAAAATTAGAACTTTTATTTATCTTTTTTTTTATTTGCCGGGAAAAAATTGGAACTGAAAAAATATTTATTATGAAAATTTTATGAGGAAAAAACAAAGGTAGTAAACACTTTCCATTTAGTTCTTAGCCGACGATAAAAAGTAAGCAAAAAAAAAATAGGGCAAATTAATCGAAAATATTGTCAACACCAAAAACATTGTCTCTTGAGTACAGGGGAATTTATTACAGTTCCTTGAATAATAAACATATCGAAATATTTAATTAAAGTATCTCAAAAAACCCTTCATTTTGGTGCAATATTGCATTTAAAATTAGCCGGAGTTCTTAACAATCTATGAAGAGTGAACCAAAGGTCTACGGTTCGTCAATTTTTTAGTTTAAAGTGTTGATCCACCATGCGGTTAAATATATTATATATTATATTATATAAAGAAACATTTAGATAAAATAAATAAGAAGAATTAGGCTAATGGAGCGATGCACATTAGTAATTTCGCAGGTTTTGTACCGCTTATATATATATATATATATATATATATATATATATATATATGTGCGGCAGATTGAAAAGGTTCATTACATTGTAGTAAAGAAATATTAGAGAAAATAAGTAAAAAATTAAAGAAATAAAAGCATGATCACATTTGGATGTTTCCCCTTTGCTCAAAGTTTAATAATTAAGGTAACTGGAAATATTCCGATAAAAAGTTATGGAATACTCTACGTTTAAGACAATATGGTAAAGAAAAGCGTCTGAAATTTTGTTTCTCAGGAAACACCAGGCATTTTCCAAGCAGGAAATCAAAAGATTTCGCAGGAGCAGACAAGCCTTCACAGCTTTAAAAATGATTTGAGAACAAAAGCTGGCGAACGGGGTGATTTCCTACTCAGCACAGTAGCTGAAGAATGCCGCATAAATCCGGTAACTGTTGAGCTCTCCGCGACCCAATACATTTTCGCATAATATATTTACGTCACCATCGCAAACAAAAGCACGGAGTGACGTAAGGTATAAACTTATATCGCCTTGAAACATCAAACAAATCACCATTCACCACGCTCTCTACGCCCGTACCACTGCCGAAACGTCAGCAAAACCACGTGATCGGAAAAAATTATTCTATTTACGACCGATGGCAATTATATCATCCTCTTTGGCCAACGCGAATAATTGTATAAGGCGGGTGTGTGCCAGTTGTTGGGACGGGGTTTATTTTGAAGCGTTTCAACGTGTAGAATTTTCTTTTTTTTTCCGTGATATTGGATTAATGAAATTTTAAATTCATAAATCAGTAACTTTGGACCTCTAAAGTTTTAACAAAAGAAATATTTTCACTTAAATTTTGTCAATGAAAATACTTCTTGAATTAAACGTATTATTAAGATACATTTATTTGACCAGCTTCTGTAATTTTCTGCATTTTAAAGAAATTAACCAATGAAACATTAAAATTCCATAATATATCTACCACATGTTTTAAAAAACAAATGGGTGTGTCCACGTTCACGATCATTGGAAGAACAAAACAGCCTTTTTTATTATTATTATTATTACTATGATTACAGAGTATTATTATTATGGTTACTGAGAGACAGCCGAGAATTAAATCAAAGTGGAGTGTGCAATTATTTATAATTTTGCACTTGAATGGAGTGTTCAACGGTGAATGCATTCACTGAGGGTCTTTTTTGTTAACAGTAAGGGCCTGTTCACACAAGAGTCCGGTAGCGGAAGCGTAAAAGGAAAGATGACGGAAATGAACCAATCATAGGCGTTAAAAATTTCGTTGCTAATCGTTTGGAGATTTGTCATTGGCTAAATATATTTCAATACTTTAACGCTTCCGCTACTGGACTCCTATGTGAACAGGCCCTTAGTCATTTTTATGAATCTGAAGGGACTTAAAATTGTTTTCAATGTACATTAATTGCGACTTTCAACAACTTTTTTATATTGGAGTTGCTCCCAATTTGTTGAACAGCGAATTCGGCGAAAGACGTTCAGATGTTCTATCACACATCTCCCCCCCCCCCCCCCAAATTCCTACATAACATTATTACAGAAAATCAGCTCTTCTCTTTTATAATTTATTTCGAATGAAATTTCGTTTTCTTGGTATCATACCACGAGGCAACGAAAATATAAACAGGAAAAGGGGAAAAAAAGAAGATTGAGAAATGCCTCTCCCAAAACGTGTTCTAGAAAACAAGATGATACGAGAATTTTATCTTAATTTTTCACGTTTTAAAATAACTTAATTTTGAAACAAGAATCCGTGTCATGTGCCACAAAGAATAGTTAAGTAACATATAGCTCTTTAACTAACTTTCTAAACTGGTTAAGCACAGTAAGAGCCAAAAATATAGATGAGAAACACAACCGCATTACTTAACAATCAGACAAGAAAGAGTTCCGTCACACTCGCATAGCCAATTACGTTTGAGAATCTGTTGAAGCGGCAAGAGTATTGATCGGGTTGGTTATGGGGGCGAATAGTATCAAGGTTAACAGTGCACGTAGACAGCAAGTTAGCAAATTTTCTTGTCCTACTTCTGTATTTACTCTATACTGAAGTTTCAACGCTCCCGATTTTTAAAATTTTTTTTTATTTATTTATTTTATTTATTTATTTTTTTTTTTAAAGGAAATACTTTTGTATAAGTTAAAGGAATAAGTAATCTTACGTATTAAGGAAATTAAACTGAACTGAAAACGTTGTTCATTTCAGTTGTTTTTCTCATTCAATAAATCCTTTTTAGGCTTAAAACCAAATATACTTTAAAAAAATCTACATAAGAGAAATGTAAAGTAAAAAAATGTGAAATTAGTTATCGCGTAGTAAACAAATCAATATCTCAAAAATAAATTTAACGATTTAGATCAAAGCACTGGCAATTTAATTCTTAGCCGCGAGGCTCAAAAATAACTCAAGATAATTCATTTGTCGAATATCTTTTTTCCCCGATTAATATGTCGTGCGTCAGATTTAAGATCAGGGGCCACATGTTCCCTCAATCATTCCCGTCCAATTGGAAGCTTTTTTTTCAAACGAGATAAGGTGAGCAAACTTCTTTTTTATCTCAAATCACTTGTACCTTCTAATTCTGGCCTTGGAGTCAACCCAACTCATGGTAATACATAAATATCTCCTCCGGTTTGAGAGCGGAACCGAAATTAAGCTAGATACTTTTTTATCACTCATTCAGTTCGTTTTTTAATTTCGTTAGACTTTGAATTTCAATTTGTTTTAAATCTCCCTTTTTCTACTGTCAAGTTTTATTCTCATCCCCTTGAAGGGAAATCACAGTTTACATCGAGTTATCAACAACGTTGTTTTCTGCTTTCAATTTAAATTCTGAATAATGATTGGTTTTTCTGCTGCGGATACATTCTTCCTGAAACAGGTTGGGGGAGTAAGTTATAGATCTAAAGACACTTTTTTTTTCTTTCCTCACGCAGTGATTTATGAGTGACTAAAATTAATTTTACAACCTAAGAGAGTCTCACCAGAGATGACAAACAGCATACAAAGAAATTAAAACGTTAGCAAAACCCGCAATGCACGGCTTTATTGTATGCGTTTAGCAGCAAATGTCGATAACACCAAGGAATCCTCCCGTCGATATTTTAGCAATGTATAAGGAGCCAGCAAAAGCAACGGTGAAAAACTATAAAAAAGATAATCGATAGCATCTTTTGAAGCCTGCGATCACATGGTGAGAGTAGCTTCGTAAAAATCATTTTTTAATCTTAACCTATGACTGAATGGACCTAACTGATTACCGAATTATAATCACTTCGATCCCTTGTTTCTAATTTTCTTATACATATCCCTGTATGTTATAATCGAGACCTCTGAAAGACAGTTGATTCGGTTTTTCCATGGTGAGAAACGAGTAGTAAACTCCAGAATATTAGATTTCATTGTATGACACGTATCTACAGCTGAAGTTTTCTCAGTGAAAAATCGTTAATTGGATTTCCAGTTACGGGCCAAAACAAAAGGCATTTGACCTCGCTTGTTGGGAGAAGTTCTACCAACGAGGTTCTAGGTTCAACTTCACTTCGTATAAGCTGATTATCCTCAAACTGACTAAGGAGTGAAATAAATTTGTCAAGTACTTTAATATCAATAAGAGCACCATAATTTCACTTTAAAAAAAGGAGTTCAAACCGCGGTGGCGAGGCTGTCTATTCGGTTGCTGTTAGGGGTAGTGTTCTCATAATGCACACATAATAAACAACAAACAAACAAAAAATGTGTCTGATTAAGAAGCCTTTCATTGAAATCGTCAGTTTCTTCCTAAACTACTGGAGAGGTTCCAAGATTCTCTTCTCTCCGTTACGGGAAAAACAGGATGGTGGGGGAAAACGTTCTAAATCCAGATTGATTCCTTTACTCGTGCGTGCGTGCGAGCGCGCGCGCGATTGTTTGTCTCCGAATCGAAGTCAAGGATCCCCACGACAGTCAAGGATTTGACGGAAGTCGAACGAAATTTACACAAATGGGACGCCTACAAAGAGGCTGTTCTGGAAGCAACTGATTTTAGGCACACAGAAAGCGAGGTCACAGGAATTAATTAAAATATTTAGAATAGCAAAGACAGCTCTATAACAGAATTTGTCCTTTGGCAAATCAATCGTATTGCGACGATAGAGCACGCACGAGAAATGTATGGTGATTTTCTTCTCTCAATTTGGTGATACGATATGTGTCGGTTACGTAAAATATAATCGAGAGAAAAGCCATGACTAGCAGAAAAAACAAAAGAGTCATTAAACTTAGTCAAGTGAGACCAATTTTATCAGTTCTATCGTTATCAACACGTCTGATCCAGTTTCTCGCGGTTGGTTTCAAACTTTCAAACTAACGGCTCTGGTTTGCTTGGACTTCGGGTGACAAAAGATGACTGTCTTAAATAAATATATATATATATATATATATATATATATATATATATATATATATATATATATATATATACAGTGGCGCACCCAGGGGTGGGGGAGGAGCAAGGGGCCCTGCCCCTCCCTCCCCCAAAGAAATAGAAACTGCATTATAAATATTGATTTTGCATTATAATTTTTTTTATCCGTTCATCTCGCCCCTCCCCCCAAGAAAAACATCCTGGGTGCGCCACTGTGTATATATATATATATATATATACATACATACACACACTAGTTATCAAAAATTACGGAAAAATCACAAAAAGAGGAACAACACGTTCAAAACTTGGCCAATCTGTTTAAAATTTGAATATGTTGTAAAGCAAAAGGTGCTGAACAATACTACATTATGCAAAATAGTGGCGCTGCAGTCGGAATACGTCGGAATACGCACGCGAGGAACATAAAAGTGCATGTCTCAGAGCAAGGCGGCAATTGTCGCTGCGAGGCTGAGATTAGGCATCTGGCTTACCCAAATTGTAACAATGACCTCCAGGCATCATTTAACCGAAGAACTGCGATGGCGAGCTATTGGGAGACTAGAGGCAGGACAAAGTCGGACAGAAGTGGCCGGATGGCTAAATGTGAGTCCGTCTGTGGTTCATAGACTTTGGCAACAATTTCTAACCACAGATTCGGAATCCAGGTGGTTCAGCAAAGGATGGCCATACGCTACGACGAGTGCCGATGACCGTTATTTGTCATTATGCACACGACCCAACCAACTAGCCTCTAGGCCACATAATGCTGCATATTCACTGCACGTGAATCTCCTTAACCCGTAAAACACAGTTCTATCCATATTTTGTTTTATTATATTAAAAGCTTCTCGTGATCTTTCGTTGCACTGAAATACTCTGACCTTCCGATTATCCACGAGAGGGTTCTCCGTACATCATAAAAGAAAAGGTGACAATGAAAATTAAAATTGAACAACATGACGTCGAAATAAATGACTCGTAAGCAAAAGGAAAGAATACTTTTTTTTTTTCAGAATAAAAACTGAAAATGTGCAAGCATTATTATCAAAAAAGATAAAATCTATTTTAATAATCAGACGTAATTCATTTAAAACTTTATTATTTATTTTGATTAATTTAAAAGCCCTACATATCGAGTTCTTTACAAAAGTTATTGTGAAAAGTTAAACTTTTCTTAAGAACATCCTTTAAATTCATATATTATGTTTATGTATGTGTTTAGTTATTTACATATGTATGCATGCAAGTATGTTTTATATATATATATATATATATATATATATATATATATATATATATATATATATATATATATATATATATATATATAAAACATACTTGCATGCATACATATGTAAATAACTAAACACATACATAAACATAATATATGAATTTAAATCGAGCAACTTATACAAAGAAAGAATTTTCTTTAATAAAAAATGACAGAGACTTCAACTATGACTATATCTACGATCTAAAACGAAAGTTGTTAATCCTGTGTCATTTTTTCGAATTCTCAGAAAAAGCTCGATGTGTGCCGTGAATTTTAATCCTGAAAAAAGTTGGAAAAAAATTGACAAGTCCCCAACACGGGAGCTGCGTGGGCTCGGAGTGTTAGATAAATAAAATAACTTATTTGCCAGGATCTTCTTTCATTATGTGCTTCCGCCGCCCACATATGAGTTCTTTTAATCGAAACCATAAAACATCGCTTTATTTTCGCTCGAGCTTTTTTTTGTCTATTTCCACGTCTTGTCTGAAACACCGCTGTGTTTATTTGGGAGTTTTTTCGTTTAATCTAATGGCAGCGCTTAATCTTGGAAATGGAATTATCCTTTTACGATTAGCTAGAGGTCGAAACGCTTGCTTGTCTCTTCAAATGGAGTAACGAGGAATGTTTTTTGTTGACGAGGAACTGCTTGCTAATCACTCCGTTTTAAAGTAGTCCGTCATAGAGTTCCTAGAAGAATTAAGTTATTTCGCCTCTTCAAATTGTATAAAAGGAAATAAAATAATTACACGAATCAAAACAAGCAGCACAAGGGTTTGAATTTTTAATGTGTTTTTTTCTTTTGCGAGGGAGAGAGATTTCAAAGTAACCATGAGAGTGAAAAATTAAATCTGCTTTTCTAATTGAATTAAATCACTAATGTTAAAATAAATATTCTCCGGAAAACAGGGTTTTGAAGTATTAACTTTTTGCAGTAAAGAAACTTGGAACAATCATTTAGTTTTACGTGATACCCAGATTTTTTTTCAAATTCCTATCTTGCGTAAGATCGATAAAAGCGGAAAGATGTCTTAGAAAAATTATTTCAAATCAGGTCGTCGTGATTTATAATAAGTAGGTACTCATAAATTGCCCTAATCCGTAATAACTTGATCCCTTTGAAAAGGAATTCATTAAATGTAAGTGAGCATAAAACAAAAGGTTTACCTTAAAGACAGCATCATAAAAAGGGTCTTAACACTTCATTTAAATACGAAATTCTACCACTGACCTTAATATATGGGAAGGTTCTAAATATTGTCTGTACGCTGTTTACGTCGAAATTTTTTTTCCTAATGCGGTAGGCGTTTATCCGCAGGCATTCACTCATATGACCCCACAATTTTGTCGGCTGCTTTATTATGGGATAACCATTTCAAGTGAGTCAACATTGCTCTCCGTATGAGCAGACAGCAGAGAAACATCCAAGCCTTAGTCAAGATTCGAACCCTAACCCATTAGGTAGAAGCTCACGACGTAATATTTATTCGAGGTTAATGAAGCAGATAATTTTTCTTATACATCTAAACAAAAGTAAAATATGGTGTTTTACCAGAGAACGAGAATTTTGTACCAATGACATAAGAGAGCGATAAAAGTGCAGCGCTGTTGTCAATGTCCCAAATACATCAATAAAAAACATCAACACAATCAGTTGATCTACAAAAAGTTTTGTTTGAGAGTGGTAAGATGCATGGAAAACAACACAGAAAGGATTATTAATTTCTTGTCGAGAGGCAATCACTCATAATCCGTCACAAACAGTAGCACCTTGGTGAATAGCGGGACGACAGCAAGAATACAGTTTCGCATCATTTGACACTCTAAACGTCGAATACATTGCACGTAAAGAGTGAAATACTTTCACCGCTCAATATTTTTTCAACAACTAGGAAAAGGGTAAAAGATGTTCGGAAAAAAAGCTTCAAAAAATAAAAAGGAAAATTCTGTTTCTCTTTTTCATCCCACCTTACCATGAAATGAAGCTAATTAAAAAGGGGCTTTTTCACGCTCCGTGGGAGTTTTTCCATTAATCAAACTTCGAGAGTCGCTGTTTTTATGTCCCAAGGTGAAAGAAGGTCGCTGCCAGTTTTTTATTGCGTTTGTGTACTGAACGCTCTGACGATCGCTTCCAGAGTGAAATACGAGCGAGATGTACGAGTAATTATTTCACGAAACTACCGTATCACGCTTTTCTCCGAGAAACACCTGCAGGGTTGGTCATGGAAACATGTTCTAGCCGAATTGAAAGTTCTGGAGCAAGTTTATTAGGAAGAGAATGAAATTATCTGAGGGTACGAGATTAGCGAGTCGAGCAACTAATTGCAGGTTACTTTTTCTTTTAACTGGTTTAATTTAATTACGCTAACGCAACACAAGCACAGTCACTATACTTTTTCCTCGTCCGCTGGAGGGAGTAGATACAGTAGAACCACCAACGCTTTATCCTGTTACCAGAACTGCTCAAGACATTTTATGTAACTTGCCTGTACTTTTCCATAACACTTATTTTTTTATTAGTTCTTAATCACTATTTCGAATCCATTTATACAAATCCGTAAAAATGACAAAAATGATGCAATTGCACATCTTATAGAAGTAGTTTCTACACAAAGGGTGATTCGGTTTATTAATGACCCTACCCAACTCCACTGCTTGAGTTCCTCTTCGCACCACCAAATCAACGTGGGACTTCTAGATTCAGATACCCCTTAACCCCGCGTATAAGCTAATGAATTTTTAGTGGTTTCCGCACAGACTAAACCCGAGACTTCATCAAGACTTTATTTATTCATTTTGTTGGAGGTATGAGGATTCTCTCATACGTGTTAAAATTGATAAAAATCATCGAATAAAAATCGCGTCAAAATTAGTCCAATACCTCCAACAGCGACATTATTTCGATGAATAAAAAAAAAAATTTTTAACTGATTTTTTTTTATATATATATATATATATATATATATTATTATTATTATTATTATTATTTAGTATTCTTCGTTAAACTGAACAACTAGAAGGGGAAAATTGAAACAAATTTTGTTTTAAGTAAAATGAAAAATATCTCAAAAACTTATTTTTAAACAGCACAAAAAATCAAGATATGTAGCATATACATAGTCCAAACGTACTGTTTTCAAAGGCACTGTTTTCTAAGAAGTTTGTAAGGTTGGTTAGCTGTCAGCTTTTGCTACATGATAACTAAAAAAAGACCGTGTCTTACAATTTAAAAACCATTCCGAAGGGTTACAAACGGTGAGATTCAAGCCTGTAGTCCTGTAATACCGAAGTGCCTTACCCATTCAGTCGAGGTACAGCAAAAATTTGTATGGGGAGTTTTATTTTATATACTACAAATTTTTAAAAGCTCCAAATGAAACTTTTTTTAGATACTTCTATGCCATTTTTCACTTATAAACTTATTAATAATGCATTATACTCAATATTTTTTATGCTTTCGGAAACGTTAAAAATTGCTACCCAAGATGTAAATTTGATGTTAAAACCATGAATTTTTTAAACGGCTTTGCTTTTCATCTTTTTCAGTTATGGTTTTGGCAAAGTACATTTCCATCCAGTATTTTGGAAAACAAGTAGCATATTTTATAAATTGAAAAAAAAAGAAAGAAAGACAAATTCTGAACACAGGGATTAAGAGAAAATAACCTGACAATGTATTTTTATGTGACACGAGAAAATACTGAAAACAAAGTCAACTTATCAACAAAGCTAATTTGGATGACAAAGTTATCAGCAAAACAAACTCTTTGCCATTAAACACATAGTTTCCAATACCTACCGATAAAACTAATTAAAAGTATTATGAATACCATACCTAATCACGAATTCTGAGCAGGAGCAACGCTGTAAACAGTCACGTGACGATCTCGTGATAAGCCCTTAGTCTCTCATTTCAGTCACGAAAATTTTAAAAGATACGAGATATAAAATCTACCAATAAAACAGGTCCGTCTAACCTACTTTCACTATTCAGGTCAATTATACCTTGAAATTTCAGCAGAAACAGTTTCATTTTTTTCATTCAACCATTTTTTACCCAACAATATATTACACTGTACAGTATTACAAAAGGGAGACTGGAAGTACTCGTACATACACTTTGAAAGAATATGTGAATAACAACAATAGAGTTAGGAAGACATGCAATATTAAAAATCGTGGTTTCATACATTAATGAAAAACCAACGATCACGGAATATTAGGGGAAGAATTTTCGACAAAATTGCAATAACTAAAATACTTCTTTATATTAAACAAAATAAAAAAATGGCAAATCGGTTTAAAGAACAAACATCCAAACATCTAAAAGACCAATTAAAATTTTTGAAAATTCTATTCTTTAGAGTGAACTTTTTTTTCTTATTCAAAGGGTGTATATAGTTTTATGCCAATGCTGAGTGAACAACTTCTCTAATGAAAGTGAGGTGGAAGATCTACCGGGAAAGAAAGTTTCAATGTCTTTTTGAGACTAATACATTTCACAGGCCTACTAGTCTAGAGATACAAACAGGACAAAACGTGCATCTATGGCATTTTCCTACGTCAGTTCATTATAAGGTTTCATCCTCTTACTAGCTCTCTATCTCGTTACAGACTGGTAATATACGGAACACGCCACAATACCATTATTCACTTCACGCCCTTTCATTCCGGTGACAGAAATAAATCCGTTTTCGAATTACAATGCAGCGCAATTCCTCGTTCTGTGTCACTAACTACCATACCGACTATTCCATGATGAAGAACCTAAGAAGTGTGATACTAACAGACGACTGTAGCTTGAATACTTGCAAGAGATATTTGTTTACTGCAGTTAACAAGATATACTTTTTTAAGTCTCCAAATGAATCTTCGCATTCTGATTTTGTAATTTGGAGAAGGAGACCAAGTAGCTCTAAAGTACGCAACGAAATTCTAATCAGAGGTCCAAAATGCTTAACTACATCCTTGTTGGAGTTGCCACTCTCATTTATTCCTCTTCGTGTTGGGGAAAGCGTCTGTTAGGCGAGATTGCGTTAAAGTGTTGGTATCTTTAACTAAGGCCCGGTCTCTAGCGGACTATGCAGTCATAGATTGCAATAATATTTAATCACCAGCCAACAACTATAGACATTCCACCTGTGAATCTATCAAAACAATTACTCGTTGGCCCGGCCATGTGAAGAAGTTAATGATGGGGATATGACTACCGTGTACGAGGGAGCGACTGCTGTTTATTTCCTCGCTAAATCCTATACCTCCTTAGCGAAATTAAACACTTTCCTCTTGTGCGTAGCACTGCATTAATGCATTAGAACAAAACTTAGAGTTTAGAAAATTTAATTGTTTTTGTGAGCCTCGGTACATGAATGACGTGGAGATTATAAATCGAAATTAGAAATGTGCTGTACTCAAAGTAAATGTGTTTCCCTTTTGATCTTACCTGACTTTTGGAGACTCCTTAAATTACCAAAACCTCTACCCGAAATCTATTTTTTCCTGGTTAACAAACTTCTAAAGAAATCAATAACGTTGAGGGCAAAGAAAAGTCCACTGACACATTTCAGAAAACAGCGTAGGTGTGCATATAAATAATTTTCAAATGGCTCTTATGTCCATTTATGACGCCGAGAAATTTGATCGCTGTTTTTTCCCACTTTAATCAAGAGTCAGCCTTTAATGAAAGAGTTGTTCAAAATGGAGTGATGAAGTTATCGCAACAAAGTTTATTGACAAAGAGAGTTTCGATGACGGATTCTGAGAAAATTCATTTCCCTTTCAACTTTCTGGAACTTTTTGTGCGTGTATTAATACAAAACATCAAATTATATGTAAAAGTTTCTGTTGTTAGGTTACATATTTTGAATATAGGTACACAGGAGAGTATTCTGCCACAGGAAGATTTAATTTAATGTTTCCTGAAGATGAATGCATTTCATTGGGCGCTAACAGACAGAAACCAAACAAAAATTTTGCATTCTAACAGACAAAAAGGAAGATGTGTTCAAACGCACATTGGGGAGCCACTCGTAAAGAAAATGATGGATGGGAACGAAAAAAAATATTAATAATTCTTTGAATAATTTGAATGAAACAAATGTAAATTACCATCCCTCTAGTAGTTGCAAATGCGAATTCTACCAACAACACATTCTTCACATTATTCATTCCCACCCTTCCTTCATCCTTACAGAAACCAGATGCAGACGTAGATAGGATGTGAGAGAGCGATGCGAACCCATGTAACAACCTCTGAAGGTAGAGGAGCGATAGCTCGGAGACATAACTGTCTGAAATAATAACTAATAACAGTCCAACCCAAGATGTGTTACGAGTCACAGATTGTGATCTGAATATTCCAAAGATAGAGGCAGGACTATAAGTATCGCTGTTGGAAGTAATTACCCGATGAATATGAATTCGTAGAAAACACGCGAATGACCGTTGACTAGCTTTGAAACACCATAACACTATAATGATGCGTGTCCAGAATAACTGGCTAGGGAGAGAAACAATCATACTCAAGAGAACAGGTTTTGCTATTCAAATCTTCAACAATAAATTCAGACATGTAAGCAGTGGACTGGACAAGAGGCACACCTACAGGTTCGAGAAATGGTTACTAATTTTAGTATAAACCAAACTGTCTAGCCATACAACGAATAATATCAATGAATATTAAAAACATTCGAGAACGGGCAATATTTCGATACGATTGATAGTTTTCGTTGACATTCTCAATGGCTTATATCACTACTGCTTTTCTTTTTTCAATGAGAAATCTCATTATCTAAAGTTTCTTTTTATCTGTGTCCAGCAAAAATACGATGTATGATATTTTAATACAAAATTCGTTTAAAATTTATTCCTCTTTCATTTTTACACATAAAAGAGTATACTTTTTCAATGTTAGCTTTAAAAAATACTTAAATTTTTAAATGAAGAAATACATTTTTTCTTTCATTCTACGAGTTTGTGTTCAAAATTTCGATCAATGAAGCTTATCCATAAGGTAGTCATGGATACGCGGCATTTGACTTGCAAATCAACAAGTCAAGGAGTATGCCTGATAGTATGGCTAGTATGGGATAGAAAGGATATCATCCATTGCACAGTTACACTGGGGGGAAAGAAAAAAGAAGAAAAGATAAAAGAAGAAAAAAAAAAGGAAGATGAACTACCGATAATTTTGGTGCCAAAACTTTACCTATAATTTATGGCAAAATCCTTAAGACTGCTTTCATCTAGTAAAGTCGTCAGATCTTAATCTATGGTGCCCGGTGTAAAGAGCTAAAGTCAAAAACAGTGATTTTAATATACCACGTTATTGGTTTTTATACCAATCGCAGAAATATAATTTCGACTTGAGTCTTTTGTACAAAAGAATGTACTTTTGTATGCAAAATTGATAGACTTAGCCTTTTATACATGTCGAAAGATTTTTTTTATCAATAAAAACAAATATCTAAAAATCCACTTCTTTTGACTGAAGCCCTTTATACCGGGCACCATGGTAATACTGATTTACAAGTCGTGATTCAAATATTACATTTTGTGTTTGTTTGTTTAAAAATCCAAGAATCTGACAGAAGAAAGAAGTTGAGCAGAACACATTAATTCAATCAAGAGTGTTTTAGTGAGTGTGTGTGTAGATAAATCTCGCTTACGAGGTTTAAAAAAAGTGTTAGAACACTGTATGAAAAAGAGAAAAAAAATTTCATTTGCTTTTCACTTTTTCCAGAAACAGATTAAGTAAAGTCACTGTACATATCATTATTTAAGGTTTATAGACTGCTAATGCTAAGTATCTTAAGTTTCAGAATTTATGTTAAAAGACCATAGAAAATACGGATGTTTTTGACAACGCGGAAAAAAATATGCACTGTTTCTTATATATTTACAAAATTATACGTTTTGTATTTTTATGAACTGTTTGCTAGTTAATTTATTTTGAATCTTTTCTTTTTATTTTTGAAGAAATACTGAAGTTTGGTTAGATAATTTTGTCACCAGAGAGGGTCCTTGACTGTTAGAGTTTCGGAACCATTAATGCTTTGAGACACGATCCGTTTAACCGCAAAAGATATTTAAACGCGTTTAAAAAATATGAAAACAGCTCAAAATTGAATGGGAATTTTTTCAAGTCCTTAACATCTATCTTTAATATCTTCTACAATGCGGTCCAAATAATTTGTAATCTTAGCGGATATTACCAGGATATTTAATAATATGGACATCTTACAAATGGCTGATATTATGACGATTGAAATACATGTATGTACATTATGCAAAATATAAATTAATATTCAAGGATTATGAATATCTGTTAGTAACAGGGGCCTTATGAAGTGAAATAAAAAAGCGCCTTGAAAACAAATTTTCTTACAAAACACATTATTATAGCGTTTGTGATCTTTCTCGACCTAAGTTCAACCAGAAATCTAATGGAATGACAATGTTTGATTTCATTACGGTTCTTTAGGGAGAAAGGACTTAGCGTTGTTTAAATGCATTTTTTACGTTAAATGAGAACATACATAAAAACGAAAATCCAAGTCATTTCACAATCATCCATCAAAATTACAATAAAAGTGTATTAAAAATGATTTTTATTAATCTCGCGCAGATCCGAGAAAATTCACTCTACTCTACAGCTAAGACGAAGTGATGACAACCAAACTAAAAGATCTTATCAAATTTTTTCCCACTTACCTGGAGCAGGGTTTCGTTTGGTTGTAAAGGTTGCAGATACCGAACGTTTTATCTTGGAAAATACTGTAAATTAACAAACATAAAAAAAATTGTCAATATACTTATTTAGAGCCAATAAGACGGCAAAATTTTGTAACAGCAGCCAGGCTGCTGGTAGAGTAGACCAGGGCTGAAAAAGAACCAAATTACGCCCCACGCTGTGACCGAATTGTTATCTTTTAGGTTTACAGGTTCTTTTTTTAAATATATTTGTTCACAACCTAATATGCCGAATATTGTGACAAACTTTTAGGTCAAAGGTTTAGTAAACAAAAGTGTTATATAACTTACTTTTTATTTCTTTAAATAATTAAAAAAATCTTAGCACCCTTGCTTATGATCGGAGAGGTAAAAGATCTTGGTATCGGCTTGAAATTTTGACGGTATGATTGGAAGAAATTATGCAATTATGTTCAAATCCTTCATGTATGTATATTATTTGAGTAAGACTGCAGTTTATTGCTGAACGGGAGCTCTAACAATTAATTAAAGGATAGTAATCAATAGTTATGAAAAAAGGATAGTAATCATGGTAATTTTATTTTAATTTATGAACAAGTAAGAAACGAAATTGTGTAAATTCAAAATGCTAGTACATATTAATAATATAATTTATAACACGCAATTATAAAATAAGTCAAAGATAAAGGTTGTTTCCCATAATGTTACCCTTTTTTTATTTTTTAACAACATATTGCGAGGAATAAACATAAGAACAATTAAGGATTACAGATTTTTTATTTTTTTTTTTTTTTTTTTTTTTTTTTTTTTGGGGGGGGGGGTTAATACCATAACTTTATATATATATTTCTATTTGAAAATCTCACACATCATAACGTTAAAACATATCTACAAAAAAAAGGGCATCGGTTTAAAAAAGAATGAACAGCTAATCTTTTCCGAAGCAATACAAAAGCCTGTGCTGACGAAATGATGTAGAGGGTTATAATCTCTAACACACACCATCAGTGTTCCATTAGCGTCGAACGGCAGGGGTGTTTGACCCGAAAAGCAAGCAGTGTGCAAATTGTGGGCGAATAAATTGATATAGTAGGTTTTTATGGCGATAATCGCTTTAACCCTCTTAAGCTCTGTCACGTGTCATAATTAAAAACCGTCGCAATAGCAACGGTTATTCCTTATAAGTATTGTTTGTCTTTAGACTGAAAGTTTCTTGAATATAATTTTTATTATTAATTTATTTCAAAATATCAATTTCTAAAAGTTTGCTAACGTTCAACTTAAAGCACGTCTTGCACTCTATTGCAGCCTTTTCAAAGTCAAACCTGAAACATCCTGAAGTTTACTCCAATGACAAATATATACAC
Organism: Dolomedes plantarius; assembly: GCA_907164885.2. Classification (NCBI taxonomy): domain Eukaryota; kingdom Metazoa; phylum Arthropoda; class Arachnida; order Araneae; family Dolomedidae; genus Dolomedes; species Dolomedes plantarius. The sequence continues at coordinate 132,681,640 of OU015498.1, forward strand.
CTCCAGCGCCCCAAGCAGCCTTGGACCACGGTTTCACCTTTGTTATGGGCTCCTCAGTATGGCATAGACCAGGGATGGGCAAATTATAGCCCGCGGACCGCATTCAGCCCGCTACTGATATTTTTGTAGCCTGCCAAGTCAGCCAGAAAAACTGCCAATATTTTATTTAATTTACATTTATTGATTTTTATGATACAATTTATACCTTAACAAAGTTAACTAATAAATGCAATAATTTTAAAAAGGTGCGGCCCTCCGCTAACCTCCCCTTCCACAAGTCGGCCACCTAAGCCAAAACAATTGCCCACCCTTGGCATAGAAGATGAATGCTGGAGGGAACGGAATTCGAAATGCGGAATTTCTTTACATTTTTACTGATGACTGACAAAGAACAGTCAATCAACCCATTTCGGATGCAAGAACTATGGTGAAAATTCAAAGTGTTTAAAGACAACAAAATGCATTTTGTCGTCGTTTTCCAAAAGGGTTTGAATTTTTTCCCCTTCTTTAATAGTATTATATTTCTGAGTATATACCTTAAAATCTTTTAGTGGGTTTAGTATTGTGTTACTAATATTTCGACAGATTCATACTAAATCTCTCTCTGTTTTATAATTTTGACTATTCCTTGTAGGGTAAACTTCGGCAAAATAGAGTTCCATCTTTACCTAACCACCATAACTTCCCCAGAGAACAGATTAAATGTGCTAATTTGTCGCATTGAAACGATGATAGAAATAGTGAGTGGCTGTTCTCCGTATGCGAGGTTCGAGCCTCAACTGCGAAACAGATGGCTGAATGGCTACGGCGTTGGCATTCGATACCAGACTCTGGAGGTTCGAACTCTTCTGCAGGCATGTTTATTTGTTGCCGTTAGGCAATGGCTTGAAACTTTACGTCTTAGTGTAGCAGTAGATGATCGTAGTACTTACTCTCCGCTAACAACCAACCAACTTTGAAACAAGACTTGTTTCCCGTTTATATGATACATTTCCCGTCATGAAGTCTAACACAGAAGGTTCACTGATATCTATTTAGAGCGCTACGGTCCTATTTTCTCCCTACAGGACTCCATGGACTAAATGGACAGGTACTTTCAATGTGAAGTCGAATTCGAAATGCTGCAAACACCCATACCAAACGCATGGAATGCGTCCCCGATCCACTCTGGAACCGAAGGCCAGCGTCCTAGCCTTTCAGCCATTGTTCGGATTTCTCTGCGTAGAAAAGATTTCCTACCTCAAGACAAATAGTCATCGCACGATTTCACAAATAAATCCGAATGTAAAGTCAGATAGGTAAAAGTCAGACAATATTCAAGACTTACTGTTAGGTTCTAAGTGTCGTCACCACTCCGTTCAAATGCAAGCGATCTTCACTATTCAAGTTCATGAAAGAGACTGGCGTAACCTGGGAGAGCCTAGTCAATTATCAAAGCTAAACCATCTTTCTCGCTGGCTACGAGGAAAAAGGAGAAGCTTCCGAGTTCATACAAATATCGAGAACCCATAATTTAAAGCAAAAGATCAGCTCCCATTACTGTTTTCCCTAAACACTGATTTACCAATACATGAACGCAGATGTGATACATACGATCGTGAGATAAATTGATCTTATCTGGTTAGATATACAGAGGAGTCGAAAAGTGACGGAAAAGCTTCATCTATTTATTTTCTGAAATAAGACCCCAAAGCATCCAGGTTCGTAGATATGTTGGGCAAAGTAACTCACAATATCTCTCCAACCGATGAACGAAATTCGGTGTGCAGCAGATTCTATAAATTAAAATTTTGCATTCTGAGAAATAATAACCTGCTGAGACGAGAGAGAAAATTTTGACAGGATGAAACATTTTCTGCACGAGCAGGTGCTATAAAAAATATCTTTTAAATCCCAAGAATGCAAAATTATAGACCCCTGCCTAACTTTTAATGCAAATGCTCAACTAAAACCACAAAAATATCATTTAGTCCGTACGTATAAAATCTTTTTATAGTAGTGGTTTAGTCTATTTTAATAATAGAAACAGTAATCTCATAATTAACACGAACTTGCTTATCATCTGCAAACATTTAAAATATCGATAAAATCGACTATATTTACTAATCTTTTGAAGAATGGAGGGAAATTATAGTGTCGAAATAATGAAGCCCAAGTTAGAAAAAAAATTATATAGTTTACATCTGGTTTAGTATGTTTATTGCAGAATCCAGACAGTTTGCGAGATGCAGGACATGTACGCATAAGAACAATTCGACTGTTCTTAGGAAGCTTCTTGTTAGCGTCAGTTTGTTAGACTGGGAGTTATTAGACGGGGATCAGACAGTCGAAATCGGGTTCACGTTCCGATCCGAGACCACTAGTGGGCAGCAAATTAGAAAATTATTTATTAATTCAGTATATGATTGCAATAGATTAAATTTTGATTCTAAAAAAATCTACGACTAGAAATTCTTTTGAATTAAAAGCAAATCATTATCTAATTCATCCGATCATTCGGATTGAGTTATAAAAGACGGAATCATTATCTAACATCATTCCAATCACTGAATTTAATCTGAAACTGAAATAGTTGCTCTTTCTCTAAAACAAGCTTGCATATAAAAACATTCTACGGCCTTTTAAAGCTTCTATTAAATCAATTAAACTGTATAAAGGAATGTTCATGAGGTGTGAAATATTGCCGACTTTAATCTATTAATGGTTAATGATCTATTAATGGTTAAGGAGCTATTAATGGTTAATGATCGGCTTTTATTTTGCTACACGAGGGTTAAAGAGACAAGATCAACAGTTTAAAGTAGACATAAACGCCCATGTCTACTGGAGTCCATGTCTACTGGAGTCACATAAACGCCATGTCATGCAAGTAGATTTTATAACAAAAGTTCGGCCTAATAATAGTTTGGTCAATGTCCTTTGCTGACTTAATCCAACTGAACTTTCAAACGCATTCATAGATTAATTAAAACCTATTTACACTTTGGAATCTAACTCAATTCAACAATGAGTAGGTACACTATGCATGTATACTTGCTCTCTATCCCCCCCCCTTTTTTTTTTGGGGGGGGGGTTTGTAAGGGGTGCCTCTTTTGAATAATTCGCAACAATTTTAACTGCCATTGATGCGTTCTCACCGTTACATACATTTCTCAGTGGAGCTATTATCCTGCGATAGTCCGACATTAGGGATCCCATTGTTTTCGCAAATGAGAGCGTATTTACTCCCCATAAACGCAAACGTCAGTCGAATACATAATCGAAATGAGAACACGTCTTGTTTATTCAGGTTCGTTACGTCGAATTACGTTGGACGCTTTCACGATCTGATACGCGTAAAGACATACATTTCGAACACCTCCATTAAAAACCTCCGAGAATGCAGAATCAAGCAACTAAAAGACGCATATGATCTTGAAAAAGACGCAATCTGCTGTTTGCTATTCTCGGCGTCAAGTGCTTCGTGCTATCTCTCCAGGCGCCGCAGACCGGGAGACTCATAAATATTGCATGAAAGGCATTGTCCTGTAGGTGGAGAGAGAGATAGCGGACAAGGAAGTAAGTCCTATCAGATGGTGCACTCTTCCAGTACCTGTTGGGAACAACGAGCTCGGCAGAACGTATTATAGTTATACAACTTTATAATTATACTGATTTACGGCTAACTCGCGAATTTCAGCCGCAGTATTAAATTCCAGTACAAAAATCCCCCACACACATACCTTTTTCCCTGAGCGGTAAGGTCATTCTTAACTTATGCTAACGAAGGGAGCTAAACACTCTACGGGGTCTATGGTTTAAAATTGCTTCAGAACGGGTTTTAAATTGCTTCACACCCATTTGACTCTGAAATTTCAAAATATTGACATATACATCAAACATCAGCTTGAAAATTTTCCGACAGTTTAACTTTTCGACTTAAGCCATATTAACAAAAAAAAATTCTTCTCATTAAGTTGTTAAAGCTTGGATAGTTTTTACCCTGAAGTATGTGATTACCGATCATTCAACTTCTTCGTGGGGTTATTAATGACTTTAATGAGGGTAAATAAACAAATGTTACGGATTACATATTTATCAACAAAATTTGTAATTGAGGAAAACGATTATTAAATTTTATACCCATCTGTTTAGTGACATAAACATATTGGAGAAAAACTACAATCAGAAATATAGTGCAAACAAGGAAAGTTCGGTCTCATATGCGAGGGCTTACTCGTTTTTTACGCCCGTGTAGTTACGTCAAGTTAAAACTTTGGCACTAAGTAATTTTTCGAGACCTTGTTGGCATTTATTCGGAAAGAAGCGTAGGCAGGACCGGAGGAATCAACGTACGAAAATCTTGCTAACCTACTGGCATCGATAAGAAGGCTACACGACAACTGGAATAAAGAGATCCATTCGCCAACTATGAATTCGAATCCCAAACGAAGGGAGGATATAGTTACAACTCTTCAACCTTATTTTTATACTTAGCTCTAAAAAGAGGGCGGGATATTCTTTAAATGATAAAGCCAAAAACTGTCTCACCAAAGGAATATCAGTTTATCTGTGACTTGATACAATCATAAGATTAATTTACACGTTGTAATTTTGCCGCTTGCATGTAAGACTTCATATGAGAGTAGATTCTATATCAGGAGTTCCCAACTTTTTTCCTACATCGACCCCTTTTAAAAGAATTATTTTCTTCATCGACCCCCTCCTATTTTCACTATAATATACAGCATACGACATAATTATAATACTAATAATTGCCCATAAAACACTTAAAGATAACAATTTGACTAAGAATATGAACAAAAAATTAGAAAAAGTGGTTCATTAGGTTTAAAATTTATTATTTTTGTACTATTTTCATTTTTAATTTCACGAATATAAACAAAATTTCAGAAACACAGATTGTAATTGCACAAAAGTTCGATTTCAATTAATGTGGTGGTTGTGCTTGATGCATGGATACAATATTTTTTAATGATGCAATTTTTTGGCCTGAAATTTCTTATTGTATAGTCACAATAACTAACATAACGAATATAAATATATATTTATATTTATTAAAATCGATATTAATATCTAATAATTACATTCCTAAAAAACTAAATTAAATTTTAAAACAGAAAAATTTATCATCGACCTCCAATAGACCCCTGGAATACTATAGACCCTTTTTAAACTTCCATCGACCCCCAAAGGGGGGTCGAAATCGATCCGAATATGACCTCGCCTACGTGTTTAAAGCATCATCTTTAAAGTCTTCCCTTCAGGAAATTTTCCACAAAAGGGGAGTAAGAAGTTATGCCATTCGGCGTAGGATTGAATCCTGAACTCATCCCAGAATTAAATTTTGAATTTTTCATGGAGAGAGATTGTATCAAAACTAACACAAAAAATAAAGAAAGAAAAGAGTAAAAAACGTACCTTCCGAGTCATCTGGAAGCAATCAGATTATCTCTATGATAATGTTTACTTAGGACATGGGCATCCTACCTACCTCACAGTTAAGATAGATTTATCGCAAGTAGACAATTGACATTGCAGAGCGTTGCCGACAACATTGTTATTCATTAAAACTACACTATTTAATTATGCTATTAACATTTTTAACTATTAAAAAGTCCCAAGGAATTTTTGACTTTTTAAAGAAGAAACATTTCAAAGAATATATTTCTAAGCTGTGATTACCTGAAATAACATGCTGATCATCGTTAACTTTCCGACAGCCTCTTTTTTTTCCCACCCTTTGGGGAGAAAAAAAAATTACTTCAATTTGCAATCATCTGTATTTCCCGAATAACGTATCAATTACACTGAAGGGAAATCACTTCTTGACTGGATTTTTTTTTATTATTATCGATTTTTTTATGCGATCGAAATCCTTCCTCCAATAGCTTGGAGAGTTTAGGTGTCTCGGGATGCGGCGCGGTCAAGCGCAAACGGGCGGGACTTCGACAGAAGCCCAAGGAAACGCAAGCTGCGATGAAAATGAAATAGAGAAAGGAGCAAAGATGAGCGTGCAACACGTAACGGATCAGTAAGTGTAGGCTTTTATTATCTGTGAGGTTACACTTCAGGAATTCGGGCTGAATGGGATGCGAGGTTTCTGCAAACACAAGAAGGTCAGGAATTGTGAAAACTATGTAGTTTTTGTGTTGCCCTTTCCACGAAAACTCGCTTTTTGAACAGATAGATTCCGTGACCTCGAAACAAACTAGGAAACGAGAAAATGTTAACTACTGCAAAATTAGTCAGAATCACCTCGATAAATCGTAAAATACTGGGTAACGAAGGAATCGTGTCCTACTGGTCTAGTAGTTAGAATAACCTGTCCGGTCATCAGGAGAGATCCCGGTTTTACTATACACGGGAATGTAAAATTCAACAGCAAAACCAAGAAATTAAAAAGTGACAGTTTTGTAACTAAGTAACACACACATTTATAGAGTAAACTAAACTCACGGCGCTACAGTCCGATGAGGACCAGGGCCAGCGGTACCCATCTCCGCTTTCTTGACCGTGGGCTTGGGGTGCCATACAGCATATGTCTCAGTCAGGTGGTCAACCGGACGTGGGACCCCCAGAGTTTAGTTCCCAAGCATGCTTGGTCCTCATTTTATCGACCCACTCAAGGGATGAAAGGCTGAGTCGACCTTGCCCAGTCACAGGGTCGAACCCTGGACCTGTGGGATGGCAGCTTGACGCTTTTAATCACTACGCCACCTGGCTTCATTTATAGAGTAATACCATTTATCTGTATTTAAGTAGGGGCTACATTCATCTTGCATTTATGAATTAAGAATGAAGAAGAACAAAGGGTTGAAAATAGTAAATATTCATAAATAATTTGGACTTGCATACATTAAAAAGGTAGAAAAATGTTATTTATAGGGGTAGTTGAACGATACATAATTCCGTTTCAGCGTTTTTACGCGGCTGATAAAAATTTCTAAGAATATTGAATACAGATATTCCTCGACTTACGACCGAGACATTGGTAGTAAGTTGATTTGGTCGTAAGTCGAGTTTCAAGCTTTTTTGTAATGTATATTCATATGTTTTACTTTCATACATACATACGTAATTTAAAATACATTGTACTTTATTTAGAAGGCATAAATTATTCTTCACCATCATTACCTATTATGTTAGTACAGTCTAATGGTTCAGGATTTGCGACAGAAATACGTTGCAAGTTTTTTTAACAAAGTTATCCAAGGTAGTTTTTAATAGTCATGTAATACATATGTACTGTACATTCAAGTAACAATATTTTTGAGAAAAAGATAAAAAGTAAAAATAAAAATTTAAATTTTGGTCGTAAGTGCGAGCGGTCGTAAGTCGAGGAATACCTGTACAGATACTTTATATGTTTGAATATAGGGGCCGTATTCAGCCGTATACTTATGATGCCCCCCTCCCAAAAAAGGGGGGAGGGGTGGGGTGGAAGAGACCACTCTAACGTTTTAAATTTATTCTCTTAATACCGATGCAAAACTCTTTAATGAAAAGGAATGACTGATAAAATTAGAAACATTTAAAAAGGAAAATCAATAGCATGAAAATTAACCGTTGAACTACATCTCAATTCATGTTTAGTTGCATCTGATATTAGATACAATTTCAAAGAAAAAAAAAAGAAAGACCTATAAGAGAAATTCAAAACTAAATTTTAAACAAGGAGAAAATAAATTAAGATAGATGATTGCGTTTAGTTAATAAGAAAACAAGGGAATTTCAATTTTGCTAAAGACAAAAAATGCATGTCGCAAACTTTTAATACTACTTACAGTTGTTTCATAAATTATTAAGGCTATAAAAACATTATTGAACACAAAACAGTACATTTTTATGTCAATTACCTCATAGCTGAAAAACTTACACCAGTTTTTCATGGAAATAGCATAAATCTCAAATAAGCTACTGAAATCCAATATTTTAAACCACTGTTTAATAACAACAATCATTCGCTTGAAATGAAACAGGAAAGAACAAGCGATATAAGCAAGTTTAACGTTAACGCATACATGCATATTTTTTTGTAATTTTGCTAAGAAAATTATTCAAATAATTTATCGTAGTCACGACGTCTATTCCCCTTATTTGATTTGTTATGCGTACCTTTTAAGGATTCTAGCTCATTATAAAAATTATTACTCATTATAAAAATGAAAATTAAGAAATATTAAACATTTGTTTTGTAATTTTCTTCACAGCTCCTTCAAAAGGCGGTTATACACTAATACTTAGAAGGGAGTACTTTATCCGCGTACAAAGTCAGTTATGATCATTAGACAGTTATAATCATTAATTTTTATGCAACTCAAATTATCTTTTTAAAGCGAAGGAACTTATGTTTGAGAGAAATTTAGAGATAATATCTATAATTTTAACCCATTAGATCGCAATATAGAGATCAATTTTGGAATATAGTTCAAATGAACTGAATATCTAAAAATCAAGAAAAAGTTTACATATGTAATGAAGAGAACTGTATAAGTTCGAAGTATGTAAAATGCATTTTGGATAGAGTTCCCAAAATATTTTACACTCGCGCATACACACGTATATCCACAGATACTCTGCAATTTGACAATTTTCAGAATAAAATAATTAGTGTTTCGAGTCAGTTATAGTACAACAGATAAAAATAATCTTTATGGAGGATTTATAAGTTTATAAATGGTGACTATACTAAATAAAATTATAATAATATCTTACTTCTAGGTATGCGGGACTTTCCTCTGTTAGATGAACTGGTTAGCTGTGAATTCAAAGATTCTTTTGAAGATGTAATACTCGTTTTGCGCATGCTAACATTTGGTAATGAAGAACGTCTCAGTGAATGATTAACACATTGCGAAAGTTTTAAGCAATTTTCACAATTTATGCCCTCGAGAGCAACTTGATCTTGATATAAAGGAGAACACTGGGAACAAAACTCAGTAAATTTTACATCGTCGATTTCATTTGTAGATATTCCACATTCAGGGGGGTTTACATCACAATTCTGAACATGTTTTAATGAAAATGCAACATCGTTCCCAAAACTGCGTACATTTGACTCTTGGATGGAGGGTATATTGTCTGTGGAAGTCGATGAAATAACACTATTAGATCCATCAATTCCATTCTTTTGAACAACAAAAGCATCAGTATCCAATGCAGTGGAACTAGAATTACAAATCTTATCGATATCATCGTTAGCATGATCAGAAAAATTTGCAGGTAACAAGACATAACTAGAATAAATACTGGATGTCTTATTTTCTTGTGTCACACTGTTTTCAAGATATTCACGTACTGGTGCTTCTCCATGCTGTGAATTTAACTGATTTTCGTTTCCAACTGTTTTTGTAACTTCCACACAGTAGTTGACAGAAGGAATACCTGAATGATTTCCATTGAGTTTATTTGAAGAGGAATCCGTTCGTTTCCCACGAACTTGTCCTACATCCGAATCTTTATAAGACTTAGAAAGCACTCGGTGAGAACGATCACTCTTTACGGGAAGATGCGATTCACTCTTAATAAACCTAGGAAGTGAATTGCTTTTTTTCGATTTCAATTTCGTTTCGATTCGTTTCGTTTCAGTATTAGAATTTCCTTTTTTTCTGCATGGTATCATAGAACTTTTAGTCTTATTGATAATATTCTTTTGGTCTGTGTAACTCAATGGGTTTTCTTTAGTATGCTCATTACCATTCAAAGCCAACTCATTTGATTTAGTTTCTAGAGATGCGGTGGAATTTTCCAGTGTGTTGTTAATGGCAGTAGATTTTTCTTTCTCAGAAAGTTTCTCATCGCTGCCTCTTTCTGAGATGATTTCTTCGCTTTTAAAATTCCCTTGATTAATATTGGAGTGAGCAGATGAGAGCTTTATATCACTGTGATCACAGATTGTATCCCTAACATCTGCTCCTGAATTTCTGTGACTGTCGTTTGAAAGTGGAGCACTCACCAAATTTCGGTGGGAAAAGTCTTGAGGTAATATAAAATTTTCCTCTTCGTAAGGGTTAGATATCTCGATGAGACTATTTCCACCTTGACCATAATCACAAGATACATCGTTGATAACTTCGCACAGTCCCGCGTTTCTTATATCACAGAAATTATGACCACTGAGATAATTTTCAGCTCCCAAGGACTCGAGCCTTTTCGTTACTTCCGTACAAACGAGAGGATCGCAGATTGCTCGTGGCCCACGGTAAGTTTCTCTTATCTCTGGATCAAAGTAAACTGAGGTTTTGCTGGATGTTTCTGAGGTATAAGAATAATCCAAAACTCCATTTAGGGAAGAAATTGTTAGGCCGACACTGGATATCATATCCCTCGGCGGTGGTCGGTCATCGGACAGCTGTTTCTTTTCAGTGGTAACAATCGAAGTGTGCTCTCTTCCGCTTTTGCTCTCGAGTGGTTGGAGGGTGGACGATTGTTGAGGCGTGTCGATGCCTTCTAAATCGGAATCGTGAAGCATGACGATAGTGGGTAAAGCCCCAAGGCATGGCTTCTGACACAGATTTTTCCCACGAGCTGTGGTACATTGCTCTCCGTCGGTACACACACCACGAACAGATTCATCCTCGATTAGTTTTCTGTAATTAATCCATTGTTTTGGCGGCGACGGAAGGGATGATATCTCCCTTATATTTTGGCACAAATTTTCAAGGTTGGGTTCACTTTTAGAATCTATATTTTGCTTCATTAATTCACTATGGCGAGGAGATACGTCGATCTTTGTAGAATTACACGAGAGAGTTTCGGCTCTTCCGTTCTCTAGCAAATTGGGATAAATAAAAGGTAAATTAAGATCCAAGACTGATTTCAATTTAGGCGAATTACAGTTAAGCGGAATTATGTAACTGCAGTCAATAAATTCAGGGGTACTGCGAGACATATACTTATTGCAAACTTCCTCAAATTCCAAAAGTGACAGTTCAAATTCAGGCACTTCTTGATCTTTTTTAAATTTATGGAATCTGTGAGTAGGAACTTCCTTCTCTGGCACTTTTTGGTCATTATTTTTGTTTCCTAAGCTCAAGTTCAAGGCACTATATTCATGAAGTAACAGATCGTGTTTTGAGGGAAAATTAAGAATTTCTTTGTTAACACATGATTTGTTTTTTGATGTAGAAATATGAATATCCATAAACTCTGAATTTGATCCATGCAAAAAGGTATCAGATGAAGGTGAATTAGTGTCTGTTTTCAATACATTGCTATGGGGGAAGCTTCCAGAACAGTTTTTAGCAAGGGGGTTCTCAACTACATTATTCTCAACCACTTCAGAATCTCCCGACTCGTTCACTAATGTTTCATTCTCATAAACTTTCATATGACATAATAAATGTTTGCTGTTAGTTATTACTGGTTGTTTATCATCAGAAGAACTTAGAGAACTTACCTTTTCCAGACCACATTTTTCCCTACTGACAATGTTACCGCTCATATCATGCATTATATTAGATATGCCATTTTCTGGATTTTTGTCTGTGTCACAAAAGGGAAATTTCGACAAATTATCACTTGTTGCTTGAACTGATAAATTTGATGGCAAAAATTTTAAGTAAGGTATATCTGTGTTACTAGGCTTATCCAAAGGAGGTTTCTCAGCAGAAATGCTCTTATTTCGTCCCGAACATAACAATGGACTTGCACAACTAGCACCGATTTTGTGATTAGGTACAGATGATTCATCAGCTTCAGTTTCATTATATTGCACCCCTGGAGAATTCTTCAATTTAACGCACACCGAGTATCCGTTGTTTTTCTCATCTGCGCACACGCGATTCCTAACTGAGTCATTATCATAGCTATTACGGTAATTTACAAAATTACAGTTCACTGCTGATGTGACCAGACTTCCTTGAAGGGGAGAAATAGCACTACAGATTTTATCGCCGTCATTCGATTTTTCATAGCACCGAATTTCAGAAGCTATGTCGTCCAGAATATAGCTAATATCAGAAATGCTGTTGTCCTGCATAATCTCGGAACACCTCTTACTCATATCCTCGGTCTTAGTCATAACTGCGATGTCGACTGTCTCGCCACTCGGCTGCTTATGAAGATTCGACGTGTTCGCTAAAAAGCTAGGCGAATCATCAGAAGAGGTGAATATATTTTCACGACTCTTCCGCAGATTATCACTCACGCGGGCAGGCAATTCACTCTCGAGTGCTCTAGAGTCTTCTTCAACCATGGCCACGGAATCCACGGTTCGTAGCGTCTTGTTATCGCATTTGGAATGTGGAGAATCCGTCGAACCATTTTCGGAGAAAGAAACACTTTTACTTAGTTTGGAACTGGAGGAAACGGCACTTTTGGAGTTTTGCCATTTCAGGGATTCAGGATTGTGGATGCCCAGCGGTTCAATATTGATGGATGGCTCTTTGGAAGGATGGCGTATAGATGGCGAGGACGTGGAGAGGCTCCCGTGGGTCGAGTTCGGAGCCACTAATTTTTCCGTCGGCTTGCGCAAATCGGGAGTGGAATACCGCTCTACCTGTGGCTCGCTTTCTTGCCCGTTTAGTAACGTTTCTGATGGCGTGGGTGCTATACGTCTTTTTTTCCGCTTACTTCCAGGGAGACTCAGTCGAAAGCTGGAGAACAGCGATGATGCACGATCTCTGTGAAATGCTTCCGATGACGGTTGGCTGGCATACGTGGCGATAGAACTGATAGAGGCACAGTCGTCCTCGTCAGCTTCCGACTGCTGTGGCGGCACAGATGTGTTACTGTCGTCGGTCTTACGCTCGTCTCCCCCGCGCTTGCGATTTTTCTTGCGGCGGAAAATGCGAAAGATGCTGGGAGATGAGGATGGGCCACGCTTTTTTTCTTCGGCTTCTTGCGTCTCCGTCCCTTCCTCCTGTCGGCGTGACGAACTGCCATCTAACTGGCGATTCCATCTGATGCGCATGGTTAACTTTTGGGAGCAATGTTTACAGCTGCGTCTTTTTTAGCTCACTTTTCTTTTTTTACTCTAACGAGTGACATTAGAAAAGGAGATTTTCGTTCATCACTATCGTAGTGCCGCTCGTCCGACCAGTTACAGTTAAGAGTAGCGCGTTTCACGCTTCGGTAAATATTGACTCACTGCTGTCGCCCAGTTTTAAAGTTTTTCTTATTCTTTTTTCTCCCATTCACTTGACTTGTGTGTGAGAGAGAGAGAGAGAGAGAGAGCGAAAAATCTACCACGTGAGAGTCGAATCACAGAGCGTGTCACTTTTTCTGTTTTAAGACGGATATAAACACTTCCACAAAATAAACAAAGGACATGGGACTTTTTGAATATGTATAATTCATGGGGAAATAAATCCGTTGTTTTGGTAGATATCGGTATCATTCGTTGCACTTTGCATGCCGCTGAAGTACTATCAACAGATACTGGTAGATTCCCCCGTAGATTTATGGCGAAAACACACTATCAAATATGTATTACAGTTACATTTTAAAACCTTTGAAAAAATATTGTAGATTACTGCACAGCAACGTTTCACACTACATTTCGTTTACCTTCCGAAATCAAGAAAGAAATTATGTAAACATGCTACTATGGATTGGATATCCGAGCTAAAATCATGTCATAAACTGGCACATGAACTCTCCTTCAGTACACTCCATCTCCAAGAATACTGATGCGGTTGACTTCGAGTACAGTTTAGAGTGTAACGAAACACTCGCTATACGTAAACACAGCATAATCATAATAAATATATTTCCTCAATGTTTAAGTATCCATGGTCGGGTATATCATAAGCTTATACAGCTGTTTATGAATATTTTACGTACACCGCATGTCAACGAACGACGAATGTTTTAGCAACACACGTCAGCTAGGCACGGGAGAACAACAAGCTTCCGCTACAACCACTCCACACTCGGCAAGGTCAGCTAAATGAGCTTGCAATGGTTTAACGCGGATCGAGTCTGGGATGCTGTGTGCCGGTTTTCTCTCGGACAGATGCGGAGATGAATGGTCGCCAACTGGAGGCTCGCCAATGTCGCCAAAAGAGACGAGCGGTTAAGTTCTTGGCAGATAAGGTTAAGTAGGCGTGAGTGTATTATGATACAGGGGAAAACACAATTCAAAAGCCCGCCAGGATTAGAACAGTGTATGAGGACTCCGCATTAAATAATACACGCGAGCAAACGATGGTGAAGTGTCTTGGCCAGAAACAAGATAATAGCCATAAAATACACTGATATACATACAATAAATAACTCAGACGCAGATGCATTTTTATTCGTTGTATTCGGAATGATTCAGAACTTTCAGTTCCCCAACAAAGCACCAGTTACTCGAGTATTCAATAATGGACAGTTATGAATGATTGAAGTTAAGTGATATAGAATATTAAACTAAGTATAATCATATCATGCAAATAGTATTGTAATAGAGTATTTGAACGTAAAACGAGTATTTTTTTTTACCCGAAAGCAAACTGTTAAAAAAAAGGAAATAAGAAATGGAATTTTTAAAAAAAAAACCTTTTAAACAGAAATTTCGCTCAAACTGGAAAAAGAAGAATGAAAATCCCCTCCAAAAGGCAAATATAGTTAGTTTCATTTTCGAGTGCACTTTACACGAATGCCATGTTCCTGAAACCGGAAATTCAAAGAAATAAATTTCTTTAAAGTCTGAAGTCCGATTTTCCTTACAACTGCGGGTATAACCTCTCACAAAGTATATTTTTAGAATAAAATTGAGAGTGAAAGCAACTGCACTCTTTTTAAAATTTTCTAGATGGTTTTACCACTAGGTTCAGTGTGATTGCATAGAAACAAACGGCCTTCAAGATCGTATGTTTGGGGAATAATGTAATCTGCATAATGACCATTTTTGCATAGCATTACTGAGAATGTGTTGTTAAAATTCATTAAAATGATTTACGTCTGAAAAAGTTTAAGTTATATACCAGTTAATTTATTCAATTATGGTTAAATAAGTATTACAGTAGCTTTGACCGCAACTACTCAGTGCAAATGTTAAACTGGAGGAAAAAATGCTTCAATTTAAAAAAAAAAAAACTGTTTCTTTTTAAAGTATTTTAGCCACCGGTTGAACTTTAAAAAAAAAAAAAAAAACTTAGTTGACTTCCACTCCATATTTCTGTGACTTGGTTGCTTAGCTGTGATTTTGTGTGTTGTGCTAGAGTGATTGGCGAACTTCATTTACTTTACTCTTTTCTGTTGGCTTCATTGTTATCGCCAATTATTCGAATGATTGCCCTGAGCAAAGTTGTATTTACCAGGCATATTTAGAAGAGTTCACGTCATTCTACCAAAATAGATTTTCTCGTCGAAATATCAAAATAATTATCGCAGTTGAATTTGTGAATGTATTTTTCCTTTATCAAAATGCGGGAATATGAACTTTATTATGCGAAACACATACTTTAAAAGGAAATTTATTTATACGAATAGGAAAGGAGCCAATAACTTGCAGAATTAGAAGAGTAGAAATTGAATACTGTTAATCCAGTTGTGCGATGGCAGATTAAGAGCTCTTTAAAGAAACGTATATTTAAAGAGATCTCCGATGGGGAAAATGCGAGAGCATTACAGGACTAATATAGATCTTAGAAAACAATAACCGGATTTATAGCTTATTAAGAGTCGTAGACATCTCATAATATCCTAGTAAAAATCAGGACATTTTACGTTTAAGAAAAATATAAAAGATCATCGATGTAAAAAAAAAATGGAAAATGTAAGAAAAAAGTTTTTTTTAATAAATAAATATTCCCTCTTAAATTCAGCTTTCGACGTTTTCATAATCATTAATGTTCTTGAAAGTAAATGAAAACATGGCTAAAACGAATAAGCACTATACCAAAGACAATACCGTACGAAAGCTTCATATGAAAAGACCCTCATTTTTCGGGGTAATACGAATGCTCGTTACTCACCTCTGCTCCAGACAGTGAGGTAAACGTGAATCACATTAAAATCTCTCCACGTTCACCTCACAAAAGTTTTTCTTTTAATTTTTTTTTCTTTGGGGCTCATTTGAGCATCAAAATATACACTGGTGTAAGAAATTAAGAGAATTTGCAGACTTGGTCGATTATCTCTAGAACTACTGAACCGACTTTAATGAAATTTAATATGTACATACATTGATACAATAAAAAACAAATAACCATTCAATAATTGTAATATACACGCATGATCGTGCGTAACACTCGTTGGAGTCGGAAGGTATGAAACAGCGGTTGCAGAATAAACAAAAAAATGAGTTAATAGATGGGTTAAGAGGGGGTATGGTCACCTCATACAGATATGCAGGTCTCACAGCGTGATTTCATACTTGAAATAAGGCAGTTTATCATTTCCTGTGGAATTTTGTCCCACTCGTTCAGCAACGCTGTTTTCATTCCCTGGATGGTTCTCGGAGGAAGGGGAGGGGGGGGGGGGTGCGAGTTGCAATTGCCCTCTCCAGAGCGTCCCAGACATGCTCTAAAGGGTTAAGGTCTGGAGATCTGGCTGGCCAATCCATCCGGCGAATATCCTCAGTCTCTAGAAATTCGTCGACCAGAAGAGCTCTATGGGACCTCGCGTTATTGTCCAGTAAAATGAACCCAGGGCCAACTGCACCCCTGAAAAGGAGAACATAGGGCTCCAAGACCTCATCCCTATACCTCACACCAGTCACAGTGCCTCTTTCAAAGACATGGAGAGGTGTGCGGCCATCCAACATGATGCCTGACCAGACCATTAAACCTCTTCCGCCATAATGGTCGATTTCGCGGACATTGGAGGGTAGGTAGCGGGTCCCTGGTTCTCTCCATATGAACGTACGGCGAGAATCTGTGTTTAGGCTGAACCGTGACTCATCAGTGAAGAGGAACGGTCGCCCATTGATCCATACTCCAATCTCTCTGCACCATGATAAATGGATTCTCTTGTTCGTAGAAGTGAGCGGGACGCAAACAGTAGGTTTTCTTGCAAACAACCCTCTCTCATGAAATCTTTTGGAAACGGTCACCCTTGATACACGGGTTCCTGGGGCTGCATACAAGTCACGAGAGAGCTAAGAAGCTGTAGCACTTCTGTTACGCCTCGCTATAATTGACAAATGGCGATCTTCTCTGGCCGTCGTGGCTCTTGGACGAACTTGCCCAGGCTTTCTCTCGATGGATCCGGTATCCTGGAACTGTATCCATAAGTTACACACGACGCTGGGCGTTAAACTGAACTCTCTACAAATTTGGACTTGAGATTGGCCTGCTTCTAGCCTCCCCACAATTCGCCGCCTCATTTCATCATCTAAACGTTGGTTGTTACTCATTTTTACTGTTACAATTTGAAATTAACCGATTGCTGCAAAATTAACCCATCTATTGACCCACTTTTTTGTTTATTCTGCAACCGCTGTTTCATACCTTCCGACTCCAACGAGTGTTACGCACGATCATGCGTGTGTATTACAATTATTGAATGGTTATTTGTTTTGTATTGTATCAATGTATGTACATATTAAATTTCATTAAAATCGGTACAGTAGTTCTAGAGATAATCGACTAAGTCTGCAAATTCTCTTAATTTCTTAGACCAGTGTGTGTGTGTGTGTATGTATATATATATATATATATATATATATATATATATATATATATATATATATATATATATATATGAGTTGAAGACTATGTGAAAAGTAGTAGCAATAGAAAACAAATTTTGCATCTTAGAGTTAACTGACATGTTAAAGAAGGGCCCGGCTTTTTAGGTGCATGTCTATGTGGGGATGAGGGGTATAGAAATATTTCGAAAGACAAGAGTAATAGACCGAACAAACTCTCACCAGCGGTATAAATTGAAAACCTAACGATTTAAAACGAATGCATTAAAAAAGGAACTGCGGTCGGGCTTGAGCTATCATACTGGACGAAAAAAAAAATCCTAATAAACCAAGGGAATCAAAGGAGATGAATATTCACAAATTCCCCGCAGCGGCGATAACGGGCGCACATTGCAGCTCCAAAGCACGCGCGCAACACCGCTGGATATCGTGGCGGGAGGAAGAGAGAGAGCACCTGCCTCGACGAAAAGAAAACTCGTTCTTCGAGTCCGCTCTTCTTCGACACGGAATCGCACACGGAATGCTCGTTAATCAGGGAGAGATGGGTCGTTTTACTTCGGCCCCATGACCCTGTCCTGTTTTGTTTTGAATTGGAGACGCGTGCATGGAAAAGCAGAAAAGATTAAATCACAATTAATAGACGTTGAAGGTGAGACGCATCGCTCTGGGTGAAAGAAAAAAGTTATTGTGGTTGACGAGAAAAGAGAGCTCGTAGAGCATTTACGGGAAGCAACCCTCTCCGCTCATCAAGAGAAGTTCTAGGCTAGGGCCCCGAGATCAATTCATTTATGCACAATTATTGCAGAGGTACCTCTGCTTAATAATTCCACTGTTTAATCCTATTTTTGTCCAAACTGAAATGCATAAAAATTCATGTAACATAAACATTGATTTAACGAACAGGTTTCCTAGATTTAACGAATACCTATATTTCCCCTCAGAGTAGGCCAGGACTACGTGAATTCTGACGACTCTGTACCCACTTGTGAAAAGCAGTGGCGAAATTCGCGACAATCAAATAAAGAAAAATACGTCAGATTTACAGGCTGATGAAAATTGTCCAAAGTTCTACGGTGACCCATTAAAAACGACACTTTTAAAGAGGTTAATGACGTGTTGGTCTGCATGAAGCAATATTTAATGCGTTTTACTATGAAAAAAACTACAATGCGTTTAGAAGTGGAAGTGTGACACGTAGAACAAAAATTAGACAGAAATTACAGCACTGTTTCAATAAAGATTTACATTCGAGATTTAGAAACTTCCATGTTATATTCAACTAAATAAAAAACCAATTTTATATAAGTAATCAAATTTTTAACAAACAGAATTTTATTTAGTTTAGAAAAAAAAGTGACATCTTTCGGGGGCATCTTTCAAAACGGATATTTGTTCTCTCAGACATTGATGAAGCCAATTCGTTTTAACGAATATTTTGACTAAATCAAATACTCCTTACGACATTCTGTTTTATCTATAAATGTAAAATTATCTACTGAAAAATAGAAAATTTAATAAAACCTACTAGAATCCACAAGAAAGCAAGAAAGCCAGTAATTAGATTCAAATACATAATCGTTGTCCCCTTTTTCGCATCACATTTACATTTGATCGTTCTTTTTGTCCTGACCAGCATCGAATCAGTTAAAAAGACATCAAATAAAGAAGACTATATTGCTTATATTAAACATTAAAAGACTGCACTGGTGCGAATTCAGTACAAATCTCTCCCTGACTTAACAAAATATTTGCAACCAATATATTTTCAAAAGCCGAAATTTGCCTCTTCCACATCCAACCATATAAGACCTCTAACTCCTTAGGAAACTCAGTACTCCAAATTTGATTAAAAACGACAAAATTGTCAAATAATATATTTTTCTTATTTTTTTAGGTAATTAACTTTTGCAACTTTAGATTCTGACGCAATAACTGTTAATATCTTTAAAATTCCCTCAAAAAAATTATGACGAATTAAAAATTTAACTTTTTTTTCTGTACTCGTCAGGATTTCATTTTTCTGACTTTGACAATATCGCTTTTTGATCGAAATTTCGTGATCTTTAGGTAAAAAAAAAATAAAAATAAATAAAAAATAAAAATAAAAATTGAACCTTCAAATGCTAGGATATCCCCCATGTTTATTTCTTAATATTTCCATTACATTCTATTTTTTTACTATGACGAAAAGATTTCCCCCCCCCCCCTTCCCGTGACAAATATCGAAATGCCACCAAGAAACCACGTCCTCTTGTAACAAGCAAAATTCGTGACATCAAACATCAGACGCTTCGCGCTTGACCTCACCTCCCATTCCTGTCTGTTCTAGAAGGGGAAATAACAAATGGGGAATACACGAAAACTCATCCCTGTGGTCATTACTCGTTTGGTATTGCGCGTCTGGCGCAGGAACATACATAATTCGGAGGCGATTACGAGGGTGAATGACTGGCCTGGAAAAAGATTAATTTCTGCGGGAAAATGAATGAATTACAGAATGGTTTTAATAAAAAGGGGAAAAAGGCAAACACATTTACACAGCTAATGCCGTTCGAGCGCTGGTTTTAAAATAATATCCTCTTCAACTACTCACAACTGCTTGAACAAGGTTGGTGAAATGCTGTCGAAAGTACTGTTTCCAGGACGATATTAATAGTTAGCCTTCCGCAGCAGGTCGAGAAATAACTGGAGCTTCCTCGATTATAAGCTCACGATTGTTTTCTGACCCGCGGAGTGAAATTAATTACTATTAATTCTGCAAGAGGAGTATGATGTTTTCTATTATAAGCGCATATTTATAACGATCCAGTTATACTCATGGAGGGAAGAAACTTATCGACTTTTCTTTTTCTATGAAAAAGAAATTTAACTGTCAAACTTACTCAAATTTAACCGTTTTAGGTACTCAATTAATTCGGCATCTGGGAAATTATTCTCAAGGAGATTTATCTACCAGCGTATGCTGTGCTAATGTTTATTGCTCAAAGGATGCCCGAGGTGTGAATAGCGAGGATTAAACCTTTTCCACTAATGCAGTCAGATTTTGTTTTTCGGAGCAATGGAGCAGCGAGCAGGACATACCCGGGAGTTGATCCCACCCCCAAAGATCCTTAAATGTGTGTGTGTGTGTATAAGCCCATCACAGACACGAATCGTGAACGTAGTCGTGGCGTAAAAACACTCGAGGAAAGAACAGGAACACATTGAAGAGCTGGATCCTTTATTCTATGGAAGTATATTTCAGACAGCAGACATCAAAGAAGGTACACAGAAGGTTTAACAATGACGGAATCGGACAGCAGCGGCGTATAGGTTGAGGGTTAGAAAAGAAGAGACGCGCAAAGGTAGAAAAGAGCAAAATCGTAGAGCGCAAAAATCTTCTGCTAGACCTTTTATACTATGGGGGCGCTAGATGTTTAGAATTCTATAGTTGGTTAGAAACGGACACATGATTGACCACGTGAAGGTATGATTCAAAATCTTATGCATCTGAATCATCTCTGACTCATCTTTCCACGCGCCTGTTAGTGAATAGGAGGCTAAAAATAACTTTAATGCTCAGCGCGTGCAGTTAAGGGAATAGAATAGTTGGTTAATTCCTTTATTCCTAGGTCGCAATTTGGAATAGGGGCTGTGCTTTATTGAGGAGAAATTAGGAAGTTAGAATACGAGACAAGTAATAATGGCCTCTCTCTCTCTCACACGCGCGCAGGCGCGGAAAATAAGTTTTGTTATTTGTTTCACATATAAATTTCACCTCATTTTCCAGACTAAAATCCTGGCTATCCTAATGTTTCGGGGACAATGGAAAGTAGTTACTATTTATAACACAAAATTCTTTGGACATACCACGTTATGCAACTAATAATAGCAAAATAATTTCAATAAGAACACAGCATAAAAGGTTGCATAGAGCCAATAATAAAACCTGAACAATGTATACAATAAAAACACATCAAGGAACCAAAAATTATTCTATTGAGGATCTTGCATTGTGGTAACATTTCGATTTTGATGAGATGCCAATTCAAAAATTAAACTCAAATACGATTAATGTCTTGCTATATTGAGAAAGGTATGTAAAATTAAAATTTCAGAAGTTTATTTTCTTATCTAGGGGAAACTAACCGCCGCAAATAGCATTTAATATTGCGAATGACTTTCTTTGTCAACAGATAGCATATGGACTGTTATTTGGAGGAGAGCCCCTCCTTTTGGTTACCTACTCGAAATATCAGGATACTCTCAACTTAGTCTATAAATTACAATGTTTTCAGTGCAAAGCAACTGATGCCCTTTTCTTCTTGAAACCGATTTTATTTGCTAACAAGGTCAACAACTGATAAAGAAGCCTAAGAAACCGTGTAAACTTTAACATCTAGTAAACATGTTTTTTGATGCACATCAATGAAAATCATCCAACTATAACAAGCTTTTTGACAAACAATGCCATTGAAGAAACTGTTACGATGATGTTATTGTCATTCATGTGAAACGGGAATATTTGATTTAGAATGTTTCATCTCATTAAATAAATTCTCAAATTCTGAAATAGAATTCAGAACTCCGTCTATACCACAGAATTATTTATAGAAGATAGTGTAGAAACGATAAGAATATAATGGGTGTTACTCGCTCTTTATATATTTCTTTCATGACGTTTTAAAGTTTAATTATAATTTTCGAGTTTATACTTTACACATACACCGACGCAAAGGCACGCCCATCTCGATTTTTTTTAACCCTTGTTTACAAATTCAAAGTACCAATCATTTAAGTAAAATATGAAGTTGATTCTCAATCAGTTGTAAGCTTTGTAGAAATAAATCTTTCATTTAAAGCAGCCGCAGTGTGCTTTGCAGACGTGATTATCAGAAAAAATGACATTGTAATACAAGTTGAGCATCCATTCTGCCGAAATGTTCCTATGTCTGAAGTTTTTTACCATCGACATGACGCCAAAAGTATAAAATTTTTTCTCTCTACACCTAACTTCACTTCACATTATTGGAATAGAGGTACGTCATATTTTTAACAGTAAAGTGCTTACATTTCATTAAATGAGAGGAAAATGTTTGCTAGTTACTGGCATAAAACTTAAGAGTCAAGAATAATGGTGGTGCTAACAAACAATCCCTAATTGCACACATGAGTGGCTGAGACAATCAACATATCTTTCTACGATGGCATAGTTCATTTAAAAATAGTGCTACTCGCAGAATTATTCATAAAACTATGTAAATAATCTTCAGGGTAAGAGTACAAGGACTACGAGAAGCATAAGGAATTTTATGTTTATACATCTTTCTCACCCCAAGATGTCAATAAGCTAAGTGTTTCAAAATATTTGAATGTACAAAATTCGAAACTTATCGTTTCCTAGGCATTTTGCGGGAATGAGATATTCACCTGAAAATAAATCATACATTTTTCTAAGAGGATTCTTTTTAAAAAAATCTTCATTCTTGTTAAAAACTGATATACTTAACCATCTACTTTTCGTAATAGGCAAAGTTAAATTTTCCCTAATCTTTCTCAATCAAAATACTTTGATAGGGCTTATTAAAAGTTCCCAATCACTAGTTTATTCTGGAAACAGCATCCGTGCCACTCGATAAGAATATAATGAGGAATGGTCTCTCCTCTCACGGATATGCATTTATTATTGCTAGCGGTCACCCCACCCTTCTTCATTACAGTCTCCCGCGGGTCGCACGTCTCGGAAGGACGCTGCGTTCTCCTCTTGCCCCGATATAGTATCGAGCTACCCGCGACCACAACAGAACAGGTGCCTTAAACGTAGGAGAGAATTGTAAAGGAATGTCACCTCCTACGCAAAAAACGCACACCAAGGTCAGGCGAGGGGGGATCCGAAGGCGGGAAATTATCATTAAAGGTGAGGGGAAAGGATGTAGGTAGTAGTGTGTATATGCATGTGTAAAATGAATTACGTGACAGAACAATTTCGCGCGAATCCCACTTCGTCATTTAAGAGCTTGCGAACTTTTGAGTAATTTCCTTTGTCTGAGCACATAGAACAAAGAGAAAAAAGACAAGCATAACCCGCAAAAATACAGACTGGACGTTCCCCAGCTCAAGAGATTTGACTAGCGGATAGCTTATTCTGCGGTAAGGAATATAACTGCAATAAGAACTCATACTAGTAATATAATGATATGGTGGAGAGGGAAAACGCGGATTTAGAAAAAAAAATGGCTGCATACCTTTAGAGTGATTTGCTCCTTGAGCGGAGGCAAGGGCGCAGCGAAAAGAAGATTTGGGGCTAAAAATGAGTTAAATTTTAAATTTAAAGCATGCCTCTCGCCCCTAACCTCACTAAAACGCCATGTTTATCCATATTCTTATCTACAAAATATAAATTAGTGACATCAACTGGACTTACGTGTCTTACTTTTGTGCATTCATAAACTATTCCTAATAGTTTTCCACATAGCGTTCGTACTAAAACGAAAAAGGAATATACTGCGCAAAAATTGTGCATTTTTTAAGCATAAAAACTAAACAAAAGGCCATTTGAGGAGCACAAATGATTATGAAAATTTTGTCTTTTTTCGTTAAATATAATGTCCTCCCTAATGGTCCTTTATCGTTCTTTCCAAAGGTAGAAAACTACAGTAGCAATTATCTGCCAGAACTGGGAGTGGAACCTCAGGCTATCAACCTCGAGGTTAGTATTTTACCGAATAAATCACCCTGCGAAGCGACAAACGCTCAATTTCAGAATTCCACTGTTCAGAATTCCACTTTTTCCGTGTTTATTTAACACGTAAAACTGTTCGAGACCGCTATAAAACTATAAATAAGGGTTCCTCCAAGACCATGAACATATTTACTCACATTCACTCAGAATAAACTTTCCGCATTTTCCATAATTAGACACTCCATTCTTTTTTTATTATTAATATCATTATTCTCCCAAATTTTCAATCTTAAAAGTCACAAACCTAGTGATAATGTTCAGTGTGCTTTGCGTAGCAATAAATAATCAAAGAGATTACAGCATTGAGGGGAAAAACAGTGTCAGAGAAATACATGCACAATAGTATAAAATTGTTTACTGATGTCACTAACCCGACGAAATCTGCACGAATCGAAGATTAGCAGTTGCAAGTTTCGAATGTAGCACGTGCCCTTCACCTCGGCCCATAAATAAACATATAATTCTAATTAGACAGTCGATACCGACAGTGGAAAAGTGGTTGGAGGTTTTCACAACGGTGATATTTTAAACTGAAATAGAAGACAGCTGCACAATGCGTGCCAATAACATTGCAAAAAATGAAACTTGTGCGGTAAGGGAAACTTGTAGTGGAAACTCGGGTTTCCTACTGATATTTCGCTGAAGTAAAGTATAATTTCATAAATGGTCTTCGGATGACAAATAAAAATTTATATGTTTAACTCCAGGTAATGGATGCAAATAAATGCATTATGCCGGCATACATTAAAAGGAAAATAGAGCTAGTGGTCTTTTAAGACCATCCAATTACTTGGGTAATTTTAAAAAAATAACAGTTCAGAGTAAGACAGCATTATAAATATTTATGTCCTGACTCTATAAAAATCCCGACAATCCTTTGAACTGCTAGGCATTATTTTGTCATAGAACTTTTTCTGTATTGAAGAAA
The DNA here is from genome assembly GCA_907164885.2 of Dolomedes plantarius. Classification (NCBI taxonomy): domain Eukaryota; kingdom Metazoa; phylum Arthropoda; class Arachnida; order Araneae; family Dolomedidae; genus Dolomedes; species Dolomedes plantarius. The sequence goes on from OU015498.1 coordinate 132,706,873, forward strand.
TCAGAACAAATAAATGTAGAATAAATTTATCTGAAAGCAAGTGGTTTTTAAAAATCAACAATAAATAAAAATAACGTTAAATGTGTCAAAAATAAGGAACAAAATTATCAGGCCTTTCTAAATCAGTATACATCAGGAAAATGTTAATTTTCTCAGATTAATTCCAATACCGTGAAATTTCTTTCAAGAATTTACATCCGCATTCAGGATTTGTTAACTGCACATTCCAAATTAGGGAACACTTATACTGGGAATCGAAAAGTTTGCTCATTACGTTTGGTATAATAACTCGGACACACTTAGGCTTTTCTCCCCGATTCCAATCGCTCAATAACAACATTTATTAGCTCATATAATCCTCACAGATCTAACAAGTTTTACTATGTTTAAACAAAGTAATCTTCTGTTTTTTTTTTTCATTTTGGGGGGAAGGGATAAGGGTGGGAGCGATTATTTCTATAATAAAAGAGAAGGTTAATGGAATACAGCGATTGCAGTTTGTTTCTGTATATTATTTAACCTCAAAGGGAAGGATGTAAAATGAACGACTACAATATATTTAGGCATAACATATTTTGTTGAAAATGTCATGGCAAGAGATCTTATTAATTTTTACCCATATAAAGATTTTTTAATCATTAGCACTACATAAAATTAATTACATTCTCATTAACTGAGATATTTCCTAGGAGTTAAATCTAAAAGGAGACGGCCAAAGATAACAATCGAATAGGTTGCATCCACTGTTTGTACACAAATTGCCCAATAACTACAAGATTTCTAATTGAGAGATGTTTCGCAAGATGATTACAAAAGTATTTTTTTACTATAACGTGCAATCATTCAAATTTATGTATTCAGAACCTTTTTAGAAAAGTCATGAAAAGAAACTTTCAAATGAGCACAATGATTAAAATATTCTGATAATGTTAACCTTGTTTCAACACTCTCACCGATGTTTTCGTGCCAATCATACCGCAACGTTTACAACATACGTAACTTTTAAAGGAGTAATAACATTCCTCTAAACAGAATATAAGTGAAAATAACGAATTAAATCTCCTTGACTCTAAAATAAAACAACCCTTTTAACTTGGGGCAGACAGCTTCGTGATTGGATGCAGGGCCACACAAAAGGAACATTTCGTTTCATCAGAATAAAAATTTAGTTTTCAAAGTGGTTTTCATCACGTTATTCGACTAGTTTTGCTACCAGTTTTCACTTTGTTTTCCAGTCGAAAAGACATTGGAGATAGTAAAATAAAAGACAAAATACTAGAAAAGTGCGAAGAGCATGTTCAACGAAAAAAATAGTAATCTAACTATTTTTTTGCTAATCTGTGTATTCATGTGTTAACAGCTCATGAAAAGAACTGTGGAAGATAGTCGGTTTCTCCTGTAGAGAATACTTACACTGTTAACCATAAGTGCTTTCTCTAGAGAGAATACTTCTTAGTCAACTATCAACTGAAAAAATTAATGAGGTTACCAATCTAAACACTTCAGTGTTTCCATACACGAAATTAAATTCAAACCAAACTTAAAAACCAATATTTTCAGTCGTATAGGACTTGTAGACTATTATATGATCTGCTATCATCCTACTAAAATAATTCAGACTTAATGACCTCACTTCTATTTCTCTTCTTCCATCTGCTTGATGAAAGCCCATTAAGGTCGATTTATATAGCGACGTGAAGTGAACGTAACGGGAACGAGCCGAGCGCGCGACGAGTCGTCGTAATCATTTCCTCCCTGTTTTTCAATGGAACTGTTTATACTGCGCCGTGACACGTCCGATTCTCGGCAGATTCCCGGCCGAGAATCGGCGCCAACGATTCGAAGCAGGAAGTCGTTCACTGCTCGGCCGTCTCTCGTTCATGGCAGAAAGTAAAAAGTGGCTATTCAAGATATAATTTACATACTGTTATTTATGTTTGATATTTAGTATGGATGATGAAAACTCATTCAGCTGGTGAGAGGTTTTGTACGATTTGGCCCATCAAAATACATGAATCCAAAGTTCAAAATGACAATTCGGAAGGCAATAGGAGGAAATTATACTTGAAATTACAATTGGTTCACTAAAATATAAAATTTATTAATTTGTATGAATAATGAAACAATGGAAAAATTATTTACACGATTTAGAAAGTGTAAATTTTTAAAAACAAATACTTACATGTATGGATTTGTTGGTTATAAAGTAATTTTTCTTGCTTTCTGAGCAGCAAAATTGTATATTAAAAGTGAAAAGTCCAAAGATGATGAGAGATCATTTTCATTAGAAATAAGGCCAAGGAGGACAGGCGTACAATCCGTATTCAAAGCATTCTGATTGTACCTGCTTTGTAATATTTTCAATTTTTGTGGGAAAAGCGGGAAATAAAATCCATTATAATGATAGAGAGAACAAGTAAAAGCCATTTTTTGTTTACCTCACTCCTTCAGCCTTCAAACCCCTTTCTTCCCAACAGGTTTGAAGCCAGGGCCGCCCACAGGGGGGAGGGCAACTGGGGCACTTTGCCCCAGGCCCCCAACTGCCGGAGGGGCTCCAAAAAATTAAAAAAAAATTATTTATTAGATTTCCTCCGAAAGAAAATTCTGAAACTTGTACCGTACTTCAAAATTCAAAATAATCTCCTGAAAAAAGGGCCCCCTCCCCCCCCCCCAAAAAAAATAAAAAAAATTATTCGATTAATCAGATTTCTTGGGGCCCCCAACAGAAGTTTGCCCCAGGCCCCGTAAAGTCTCTGGGCGGCCCTGTTTGGAGTGCATTTACTTATTTGTCTCACACTCCCTGGAGAAATGTCTTGTCTATTGTTTGCTTTGAATACAGCAAACATTTGACCAAATGGTATTAGTATTCGTTCACAAGGATATGTTCACGTTTTTCTCAGTTTGCAACTATTCCGTGAAAACGAACAAAGTCCGACAAAACGGTTTATAATTCTTCAAATGACTGTATGTAGTGACTGACAGATAGTAGAAACTGATATTGAAAAAAAGGATTGATAATCAAGGGTTTACTATAACTGAATTGAAGATAAATCATGTTTTTTTAACCGAGAAATTTTTCGAACCAAAAGGGTAATTTGTCAATTAAGATTCTTTCTGTGATTCTTTAGAAAAAATCGAAACATATATATTTTTATAAGTTGAATTATAGAAACCGCAAAAAATGAGGGATTTCTTTAAAAACCCGTAACATTTAGAAAAGTGTTGCTATGAGAAATAAAAATGGTGGCCCTGGGCGGTTACCCAGTTTGTCCACCCTTAAGCACGGCCCTGGCTCTCCTCTAACAAAACTGTGATAATGGCTAAATCTTTAACTGAAAAATGAAACCGCGCCATGACGTTACAAATCTTTCACAACAAATGAAACACGTTCCCGCCACTTTCTACTCCCGTCTCTGTATAAACACATGAACCCGGCGCCCGGGCTCGGCTCGTTCCCGTTACGTTCCCTTTACGTGCCTGTATAAATCAACCCTTATGCACCTTTTTTTTTATTCTTATGAAAAATTTTATTACTTAAAAATTGAATTTTAAAATTATCTTTCAAGTCCAATTGTTTTTCTTTTATTATATTCTTTTATTATTTTGTTCCTTAAAATTCTGGTCCACCTATATAGTGCCTCCATAATAAAATGGCCAGCAAACTGCGGTGAATTATAGGTGAATGTCTACACGACAAATGCCTCCACTTATTTTTTTAAAAATTAAATTAACTTTCATAAACTAACTATTTCACTATGTAATTTTCTTTTGTTTGATTCACTCATTTTTTTTATTTATATATTTATTTTGTTCCAAATCTTGCTTTTCTCATTTCTTTCTTTATTTTTTTTATACTAATGCCCAGTTAGCTTTTATATCAAGTTCTCTTTTATTATGTTTTACAGCTTCCTGGCAATGGAAATTTTGACGCCTATGAAATTCCTTTATAAATGGTATGGGGCCATTGAGCTTCTGTTTTACGAATAAGTGCTATGTTACACTAAAAATTAATTATTTTTAAAATAGTTTTTAACATACACAGTTAACATGAAAATTCATGGCAAATTAGACGAAATTTTAGTTTATATGCATAGGCCGCTAGATTTGTTTCAAGAAAAAGAATAATTCAGAGAGATCTATATTCAGACAATTGAATGTTTTTCATATGACATTTAATACCGAAATAAAAATTAACAAAAGAGAACTGAATAAAACCTGATATTCAATATAAATTTTTTATTCATAAGCTATTATCATTCACAGGCACATTTATTTCTTTTAAACTAGTAAATAAAATAAATAATTACATGGTTAAAAAAATTAAATCATGCGAATAAAGAAATTTGTAAAAAGGAATTTTTTTTTAAAAATGAGCTCCAGTGAAACTCAACAATTCATGGCGTCTCCTGAAAATGAAATCATTTCCATGTCAAAAGCGTGGAACATTCTGAGAACACATTTCAAAGTGGCTACTCCTTTATTAAAGTCATTTCCCTTTGTTTATGGAAAAAGAAGCAGCAAGTGTGCACATCACCGACATTTGAATGGAGAAGATCTGATAAGACAAAAATAAAAAATACAGAACTACCCCCGCCGTACAGCGCTTGCTTTTAATCTATACATTTTTGACAAGTGTATTGAAAAGACAGACACCGAAAATGGCGAGTGGGAGGCTCAGCGCGGCTAACCATAGGATAAAGGTGAGAAATAATCTACATTTTCAGACGAGATATATTTTTTGGAATTTTTGTTCCTATGCCATAATATTTAGAGATTTTAAACAGATTTCCTCTTACTCTAGAACTCATCTGTAAAATAATAAAAAAGTAGTAATTCAATAAAATTTTCATTTTAAAATAAAAATTTGAATCAAAAATTTTGAATTAGCTTTTATTCATTTTAACACTACAGTGATTTTAAGAATCCCCGTTCTTTAAGGACTCGCATCATAGGTCCCCATTGAGAAGCGTCACTGATTCAAATTCTTAATATTTACTTTGGGCAATTGTGCGCTACCAAACCAGAAAAAAACTGAGGTTGGGGGATTCTGGATTTAAGGTCACATGCATCTACAATTTAAAGATTGGAATTCCAGATTGTAGACATGGCAATCTCTATGCTTCGCATGAATTTCAAAGCGCAGTAACTTGTAGGATATTATTCATCCTGAATATATATGTTAATTTAAAACTCGGCAATGCAATAGTATGCTTTCTACCCTAATTTCCACAATTTTGATATAGGAGAAGTAACTTCTGAAGATCAGGAGGCCCTTCTCTTCAAAATATAACTTTGGACAAGATACAGGCCGTAAATATATGAGCCCGTTTTCCAGTAGACAGTCACTTCTTTCAAAAATGTAATATCAATAAAATGCCTATTAAACCCAATGGAGGAAATTTAAATCACTTTCTTCCCTCCAAGCATTTTCGTACGTGGATTGATTTAGAAATAAAAGATTCTTACGAACGTATTAGAGTGCTTAGAATAATAAAAGGGAGTCTATTTGAACATGTTATACTGCTGCTTCATATATCACGTAATTCTTATAGCAACATTCCGCACAGTCTATTTTAAAGGAAAGGTTAATCACACCATTAACTAAATAAATAATAAAGAGCAGGTAGAGACAAGTACAGTTGTGTAATAATAGGGTGACTTTTACATAAAAAAATGTATTAAAACTTCTACAGCTTCTATGACTCACCGTTACATACAGTGGCTCCCAAAAGTGCTCGTACACTTACGAATTTCAATGAAATGGGGGTCTATCCATTAATTAAAATGAATATTTCATAATGGGAATTTAATAATAAGATCTATAATCTATTCTTAACAAAACTACAATAAATATTTTGAAAACATAGTAAAACTTTATTTTTAAGAAACCAGTAATCAAAAAGTAACAAAAACTTTATCTCACAAAAGTCATCGTACACTGAAATATTTTCGGATACATTCATAATTAAAATTATCGTCTGGCGCTTTATTTTTGAATTGCGGTGGCATTTAAAATATCGTTTGGCTTTAATTTTTGCTTGCCTACTCCGTAATATTCTATTTATTATTTAAAAATGGCTCGTAGTCGTAAAGAAACAACAAACAGCATTCGAAAATGGATTATTTTTCATCATAGTAGTGGTAAATCAGTTCGGAATATTGCTAAATTACTTAATTTATCCCATTCTACTGTGCAGTATGTGAAAAAACGCTTTAAGGAAGAAAATTGGATCGAAAACAAGGTAAGAAAAGGCCGTCCGGCAAAGTTAACAAAACGTGATCAGAGATTTATAATTAGAAAATTTGTGAAAAATTCACGTTTGAGTGCTGTAAAAGTTTCTGCAGAATTCAATGAAACATTTTCTACTTCAATTTCACCTGAAATTTTTTGACGAGTTCTCAGAACAGCTGGATTACATGGGCCTGCCCATAGAAAATTTTTTGTGAGAAAAACAGAAAGTTTAGGCTTCCCTTCGCACTATCAATGATAAATAAGCCCCAAAGCTATTGGAATAATGTCTTATTTGCCGATGAACATTTTTGGTGCTGATGGGCGTATAATTGTATGGAGAAGAAAAAATGAGGAACTTAATCCCAAGAACTTAGTAGGAACAGTTAAGCATGCCGGTGGAGGTATCCTTGTGTGGGGGTGCATGTCAGCATCAAGACTAGGAAATTTGGTATTTATTGATGGCATAATGAATCATGCTGTTTTTATAAATATTTTAAGAGACAATTTAAAATTATCAGCTCAAAATTTGGGTATTGGAAACAACTTTGTTTTTTTATCAAGATAACGATCCTAAGCACACGGCTCTCTACGTTCGCATCTGGTGTCTCTATAACTGTCCACAAGTTTTGAAAACACCACCTCAATCGCCAGATTTAAACCCAGTAGAACATATTTGGAGAGAACTGGAGGTTTGAGTACAAAACGACATTCACACGAAAAGTGAACTAAAAACAATTATGATGGAAGAATGGATGAACATTGATGCAAAAATTACAAAAGAACTAAAGCAATCTATTCCCAGACGTTTAAAAGCTGTTGTGGATGCTAAAGGAAGGATATCCTACTAAATATTAATTTAACGAAAAATTAGAATATTTACTAATATGTAGAGATTTTTTACAAGTGCACGATGACTTTTGTGAGATAAAGTTTTTGTTACTTTTGGATTATTGGTTTCTTAAAAATAAAGTTTTACTATGTTTTCAAAATATTTCATGTAGTTTTGTTAAGAATAGATTATAGATCTTATTATTAAATACCCATTCTGAAATATTCATTTTAATCAATGGATAGACCCCTATTTCATTGACAATCGTAAGTGTACGAACACTTTTGGGAGCCACTGTATATAGTAAAATTTTAGTTACCACTATCACAGCACGCGATAGAAAAAAAATGGTCCTAGTAGTTTCATAATAACTATAGATATAATTGTACAAATGGGGAGTGGATAACATCCCTTTTCCATCCGTCAATTTTTTGTGAATATGAAAGGGATGAAAATGAAAGATTAGCGAGGAAATAAAATGTAATTAGATAATCTGTAACGTGTTTCTACTAGAAACACGTTACAGATTATCTAATTATTTTATATAGGTTATATATACTCACACTATTTTTTAAGCTTTAACAGAATCTTTATAGTTCGAAATGCTATTTATATGAGCAAAGACACGGATTAATTGGACTATTAAGTTCAAGAGCAGACTTTAAATGGAAAAAAAAAACTGACGATTATCAAACGGACGATTGTCAAACACTGACATCAACGTCGGATGTGGCACCCGTAGATTTCGGTATTATAAAGCCAGTGTCTCAGCCTTTTGGTCATCGTCCCAAACCATAGTCAAAGCTGATTTTGCTATAGAAAATATGCCACAGAGAAAAATCTGGAAACAGTGTCGTTAATTTATAAATGTATTTCCACGAATAAAATACAAATGAGACGCATATTCAAAGCTCATTGAATGGTTTAAACAAAGACTTAATCGCCATTTCAATCAAATATACAAGGGTTTTTTAAATACAGATTACTGAAATAGAGAGATCTGAATTATCAAAGAATGAAGATAATACATACCAGAAATATAGGCAGGAATTAAATCCGTTATTTACTGAAACATAGGAATTTAAAAATTTTCAGAACCGAGGTAAAATCTATGACAAGTGCAACAAGTTCTTCAACAAATTGTTAAATCCACAAATAAAAAGATCCTCAAAAAATCCAAAAGGCAATGGCACGTTTCTAGCTAAAAAAATGAAATTACGAAATGACGTACGTCATCTTTTCCTTACATCATAAGTCCTCCTACTCCGATTTTCCCAGGTGTAAGTTTTATTAGACATTAAGCAACGTTTAGCCTTGAAAGCCACAGTCTCTCAGTTACTCGCAGCAAGAACTCCATTTTCTCGTATTGGGCTCGATATGCAATATATATATATTTATGTTTGTGTGTGTGTGTGTGTGTGTGTACAGGTGGTTATCAAAATAATGGAAACACCTATCAATATTCGTGGTGTTTATGAATGTGCTTCGTATCCCTTAAAAAACAAGTCTGGTCAGTGGTAATTTTTTTATATAATATGGTGTATGTATTATTCTACTGTCAGGTAGCAGTAATGAAGCTAAGGGCATCGTGCTTTTGGGGGAACAGCGTAAAATGTCAAACGTTGCAGACCTTGCGAAAAGGGCAAATTGTTGGAGCGCATTTAAATTGGAGTATCTGTTACTGCAACCCCCAAGCTAATGGGTGTTTTTCGAGCTATGGTATCGAAAGTCCTTATAGTATACAGAGTGAACAGAAAAACTTTCTTTGCCAAACAGAATAGTGGACGAAAGGGAGTGCTGAGTGAAAGAGACGGACTAGGTACTGAAGTGGATTGTGACATGAAGAAAGAAAACAATTGCAACCGAAATGACCGAAGAGCTCAATCTGCATCTGCATGTTCCAATATCAACCATAAGAGGTAGAATGGAACTTCACAAACAAAGCCTTTACGGAAGAGTAGCTATTCCCAAGCCACTTGTAATAGATGCCAATACAAAATATCATCCATAATGGTGCCACGAGCGCAAATCCTGGTCGAGTAATATGTCAAAAAACGGCATTTAGTCCGACGAATCATTGTTCACATTGTTCCTCGCAACAGGACGTGCGTATGTCTGGAGAACCCCTACACAAGCGTAAGATTCTGGCTGTCCCATCTCAACTGTCAATCATGGAGGTAGATCTCAGAACCGGATTGAAGGGGGCGGGGTCAGTCAAAAGGGGGCAACTGCCCCGGGCGGCGGCAAAATGGGATTGAAAAATTGATCCTTTTTTATAATTTCATAGTGTCATAAAATATAAATAAAACATAAAATTTAGATATCATCAGATCACTTTCATTGTATACTGGTGGGATTTTATTAAACTATTAATTACAGAAAGTAAACTCAAATCCTTACTTTACGTAAAAGTAAAACAAGCTCATTCAGTAAGAAAAGAGCGCTAATTGCGTTGATGTGATTAGCGGAGATTGTTTCATTGCCGAAAAACAAGCAGATAGCGAGGGGAGGGGAGGGGAGGGTGGCCCGTGACTAATAGAGATGAGGGGAGGCGGGAAAAGACAGTGCCTGTTGCAGACTTCTCGTTGTCGCCTGTCGGTGCGTCCGCTTGTAAATTGAAATTTTTAGTGAATTGTGCAACAGTATTAAATTAATTAGTGGCACAGTTTAATTGAAATGATGAGAGATCATGTTCGAAAGAAGATACTGAATGACATAAATCACGCCAAGTACTACGCAGTATTGTTTGATTGCACACCTGATAAATCACACACAGAACAAATGAGCCAAGTAATCCGATATGTTACTAAGGATGAAAATGGCCAATTTGAAATCAGAGAAAGCTTCAATGATTTTATAGCTGTTATTTGAAAATCTGGGAGCTACTTGGCAGTTACAATATTTCAGAAGATGGAGAAAGATGGGTTAGAAATAAGAAATTGTCGAGCCCAAACATATGATAATGGGTCGAACATGATGTGTGGTGTTTATAAAGGAGTTCAAGCTAGGTTCTTGGATATCAACCCATTAGAAGCATTTGTCCCGTGCACAGCCCACTCCTTGAATCTGGTGGGAACTATGGAAACTCGCAGAATCCCTAAAAGAAAAATAATGCCTGGAGAGATGGCGCAAGATGAAGGAAGAAGTTTCTCTATAGAAGAAAGTTTTTACCATAAAGGAAGTAATCGATGTGATACTGATCCAGCTAAAAGATAGAATGCAGAGTATAAGTGCACTCAACAATATTTTTTCTTTTCTAAATTGTAAAGATTTGAAAAGCTTGAATGACAAGGAGTTGAAAACTTGTGCTGCAAACTTAATTAAATCTTGAAGATACAAGTGAAAATGAGTTTCCTATTGAAATCCTAGTTCTTCGTGACCAGTTACAGAATTCAACAGTTAAATTTTGAAGAAATGAATCAACTTAATATTCTAACCTAATTCAAGAAAGAGATTTGACTGATGCTTTCCCAAATGTGTGCATAGCCTTGAGAATTTGCTTAATGCTCCCAAATACATCAGCAAGCTGCGAGAGGAGTTTTAGTAAACCGAAGATAATTGAAAACTATTTCAAATCAACAATGACTCGACAGATATAAAAACCTCGCAAGTCTATAGAAAGCCAAGAGGCTAAATATAATAAATAAGGGCTAAATATAATAATAAATTATGAAGAAGATCATTTTCTGAGAGAAAATCAAGGAAAAATAATTTTGTAAAAGTATCGGCACACAACACATTTTCTAAAGCACAATGAAGGGTAGCCGCGAAGACCATTATTGCTTGGGCAAGAGGGTAGTGGTGGGTTTTATCTTTAGTCGGTATGAAAAAAAAATATGCATATACTTCAATAAATTAAGTTTGGCACACCATCAAAAAGACTATTACTTTTATCCTGTTATTTATTATTGCATTAAACAGTGAAAAAGAGCTACAGGGGCGGCATGGAGCTGATTTGCCCCCGCTGAGAAATTTCCTAGATCCGGCATTGGTAGATCTATCATGGTATGGGATGGCATCTCGTGGTTTTCTTCAGGCCCTATTGTAACCCTAAAAGGGAGATTGAATGGGAAGGACTATGTCGAAATTTTAGCTCACTAGTCCATCCTATTGAGCAAACATTGTTTCTTGCAGGAGATGGCGTTCTCCAGGAGGATAATCCCCCTTTACATACAGCTAAATCTATCAAGTATTGGTTTGAAGAGCATGAAAAAAAGTCAAATATCTTATCTTGCCCTGTACTACTCTCCTACTATTTATCATCCAACCACTGTGATCTGTATAAGCGGATAGAGCCAGGTATCGATATCCACCACAGCATCTCTACAGGAACTTTCCTGATTTTTCCCTGGAGAATGGTATAATATACTGTTAACCACTATTCATAACTTGTATAATCCAATTCCAAGGGGAATCAGGTGGTATTACATGACAAAGATGATCCTGCGCCGTATTAATAAAGGTTTTCATGATATTTCTTAGTGTTTCCATCATTTTGATAACCACCTGTATATACTTTATACGACACAAATTAATAAATAATTTGCTACTCAGCAGAAAGTATATAATTTCTCGATAGCTCATGATAATTTAAGAAAAGTTGAAAAGTTTAAATTCAAAACTTTGCAGGGAGCCGAGTTATAGTTTTTTCGAAGGAAGGTTGGAAGATCAGTACATTTTCGGATATCATAGATTACGAAAGGTAGAAAACATTTGGGGTAAATATTATAACGATCAAACTGGTGATATTGACAATAAAAAATGTTAACACAGACAGACAGATCAAATTAAGAGGTGTAAGAAGGGATAAGATTCAACGGGACAAAGATCTTTAATAACTCTGATCCTGGGTCCCGTCTCAGCTCTCCACTCGGGGAGAAAGTTTTGATTCAGAATAGAGATAGATAACCGGTGGAAAGAGATGTAGAAAATGGTTACAGAAGAATGAAAGTGTTAGTTTTATACGAGATCTGTCATGCTATCGGCCATATGCAAAGACCACTGAAGGATAAGCTCACAAACAGTTGAAAGCTCCTTGCGGTCAGTACGCTAATCTACGGTATATTCACGCAAAGGTAAATTTAACTGAATTATGCACACAAAAGGAAAACACTAAATCCCATCGCTTTAAGCTACAAACCTCGCAAGCACTAGGATAAAACCAGCGAATCCATTTTGACTAGCCGCCTTTCTCAAGTCTCGAGTCTTAAGTCATTCAGCCACAGGTGGGCTGTGGATGAAAAAGGGCAAATCTCAATCAACTAACTCTACGAAGAGGTAGATTTTCTCCTTCCGTCTTAAGTAATCCTTTTACATCTCCTCAGCACATGCGCCCAAGAGAACCCACGGTTCTTACTTAGTCAAGCACTAGTAACCTTTCACGGTCGCGACCTTCGCTTCATGAATGGGGAAAATCACTTGTGAATGGCGTGTTTAGGAAAGCATCGGGTGTGACCAGTCATGTCCACCGGAAAGAAAAAAAAAAAGAGAAAAGTTCATAATACTGCGTATACACACAGAAGATAAATTGTTTAGAAAAACTTGAGACCGACTTATACGAGCGGAATTTTAATAAACATGCAAATTTTAAAATATTTAGTTATTCAGCTTACGTAAGTCACGATCGTAAATGTGTTTAGTTAACAGCGGAAAAACAAAACTTTTGCGCATCGGTACAGCAAACAGAAATTTCACAAGCCACTGGAAGTGTGGCTGTGATGAAGTAATTCATTTAGCAAGGCAGGTGACAATAATTCATGCTCCCACCATATGGATGTTTCAAAATATTACTCTTGTACCTGATGAAACCACGGTTCCCTCAAAACCGATTGCAGCAGATCTCTGCAGCACCTCCGCCATTTAAGTACACTAGCATTCGTAATCATGAAAAAACAAGAGTCCACCCGCATAGCCTTTCAAAGGTCATTAAAATGATGATCTCCAAGAATACGGTCGTGTATCCCAAACTGTTTGGGGGACAATTAACAAGGATATGCAATTTAGCATTGCATGGTTACTTTATAAGGTCCTGGGTTTTCAAGTTACGTCTCATGTAACATATCTCAACTTCGAGTCCTATTTTTCATAATGGAAGCACACATAGCATAACTAATAACTGATAGATTTTAGCGGATTTAATCAAAAAGTCAAACACGCTAACCACAGGTAAAGTTAAAACAAGAGCAGCAGCCAGCTACCTAACATTACAACTCACGTTGCTTGGTTAGACTCTAACATGACTGAGTCGAATTTTTTTGAACTTGTCTGGAACTCTTTGCAATACAAGGGTTGAAGTGATCGAGGTCTACAGCTTAAAGACCATTCAGAACGACAACGAATATCTGAAACAGCAAAATTGAAATGAGATAGTAACGTTGAGTAAATAGCTTGATACGCGTCTAGAAGTACCATAGGAACCAGTGTTTAACTGCGTTCCCTAGGCCAACGCCTTCTAACGCAGATATTTCATGATTAAACAACGAAGAGCGAAAGTTCTATCGAAATGAGAAAAAGGAGTGTTCGTAAACGTGTAGAAGTATAATATTTGCTAACGCTTTAAGAGCATATTGGAATTTTTTTTTATTTTTCGACGTACAGAAGCAGTGATAGAAACTGTTTAAAAGGAGTTAATGATGGTAACAAAAAATGCAGCCTTAAGTATGAAAAGAAGAGTTGCAAACAAAGTTGTTTCGAACAGATAAATTTTTAATGTACCTGCTAGAATTTCTAATTAATGAAATTCATAGTTTGTAATGGAAACTTGCGGAGAAGAGAGAAAAAAAAGGCAACGACGATGTAATTTGGATAAGCAGCCAAACTGGTCTACTGCATTGATCGACAGTTCCTTCTGTAACTAGTTTTATCCCGCTTACACAGTGGCAACTCTATTTATTCTCCCAGCTATGAGCAAGTTTGTGATTCGCATTTTAATTATTTTCTATTCGTATTTATTAAGAGGTCAATGCCTCACGTGAAATCTCAGGAAAATCTCTATCCCTACTTTAAAGAGGAACAACCAACATAATTTAGGTTAAACATATTGTAGTACTACAGGTGGTATATTCCGTGTAGTACATTCAGTGGGCACAGAATAATTTAACTATGGTTGCCTTCGGACAGTCGTGAATAACCTTGGACATATATTGCTTATGAAAGGCGTATGGCAAGATTATCACCCTATAGTTTCTGAAAGCACCTGTAGCTCCTCTTTTGGTGCGTTTTCAGATTGAAAATGTTTATCTACAGTTTAGTGAGCAGATCTTATCTCAGACTATGCAAAATTACACTGTTTTTACTATTAAAAGGTTTGCTGTTTAGTGTATTAGTTTTGTTTTATCGACTTAAGTACTGAACATGGGGAATATGGTGCGTCAAGAAGACATATTTCAGAGGAAACATCGAAAATCCATATAATTATAACAATAGTCTCTAATAAACCATAAAAAAAAGTAACACAATATGTGAGGCATAACATTTACAATATACACTAGTGTAAGAAATTAAGAGAATTTGCAGACTTTGTCGATTATCTCTAGAACTACTGTACCGATTTTAATGAAATTTGATATGTACATACATTGATACAATACAAAACAAATAACCATTCAATAATTGTAACACACACGCATGATCGTGCGTAACACTCGTTTTGAGTCGGAAGGTATGAAACAGCGGTTGCAGAATAAACAAACAAATGGGTTAATAGGGGGTATGGTCCCCTCTTACAGATATACAGGTCTCGCAGCGTGATTTCATACTTGAAATAAGGCAGTTTATCATTTCCTGTGGAAATTGGTCCCACTCGTTCAGCAACGCTGCTTTCATTCCCTGGATGGTTCTCGGAGGGGGTTTTGCGAATTGCAATTACCCTCCCCAGAGCGGCCCGGACATGCTCTATAAGGTTAAGGTCTGGAGATCTGGCTGGCCAATCGATCCCACGAATATCCTCACTCTCTAGAAGTTCGTCGACCAGAAGAGCTCTATGTTGCCTCGCGTTATCGTCCATTAAAATGAACTCAGGGCCAACTGTACCCCTTAAAAGGCGAACATAGGGCTCCAAGACCTCATCCCTATACCTCACACCAGTCCCAGTGCCTCTTTCAAAGACATGGAGAGGTGTGCGGTCATCCAACATGATGCCTGACCAGACCATTAAACCTCCTCCGCCACACTGGTCGATTTCGCGGACATTGAAGGGTAGGTAGCGGGTCTCTGGTTCTCTCCATATGAACGTACGGCGAGAATCGGTGTTTAGGCTGAACCGGGACTCATCAGTGAAAAGAACGGTCACCCATTGATCCATAATCCAATCTCTATGCTCTCTGCACCATGATAAACGGATTCTCCTGTTCGTAGAAGTGAGCGGGACGCAAACAGCAGGTCTTCTTGCAAACAACCCTCTCTCATGAAGTCTTTTGGAAACAGTCACCCTTGATACACGGGTTCCTGTGGCTGCATACAAGTCACGAGAGAGCTGAGAAGCTGTAGCACTCCTGTTACGCCTCGCTATAATTGACAAATGGCGATCTTCTCTGGTCATCGTGGCTCTTGGACGACCTTGTCCAGGCTTTCTTTCGATGGATCCGGTATCCTGGAACTGTTTCCATATGTTACACACGACGCTGGGCGTTAAATTGAACTCTCTACAAATTTGGACTTGAGATTGGCCTTCTTCTAGCCTCCCCACAATTCGCTGCCTCATTTCATCATCTAAACGTTGGTGGTTACTCATTTTTACTGTTACAATTTGAAACTACTTGATTGCTGCAAAATTAACCCATCTATTGACCCACTTTTTGTTTATTCTGCAACCGCTGTTTCATACCTTCCGACTCCAACGAGTGTTACGCACGATCATGCGTGTGTATTACAATTATTGAATGGTTATTTGTTTTGTATTGTATCAATGTATACACATATCATATTTCATTAAAATCGGGACAGTAGTTCTAGAGATAATCGACCAAGTCTACAAATTCTCTTAATTTCTTACACCAGTGTATGTCCTCTCACTGCCAAAACAGTCTTTCAGTCTTTGGGTCAGAATATTAGCTTCGCAGTATAGAGGTGCGTGGTCTAAATACCGGTCCTGACAGAGGTCGCGACGATGGCGCTCGACCTCTGGAAAGAGCATTGATGGATAATTAAAAAGAACAGACAGATATAAATAGCCGAAAAAAATCACCATCCTCAAAATAAAATAACTTTCCTGATGTCCACTGACGGGAAATTTGTTTGGGTTAAGTAGGGACTTTGTTGACTTGTTTTGAAACGAAACCAGCTAGATGCTCATATCGTGACAAAGACCCCGAACCTACGCTACTGCAGATTTTCTAGGGCAAAGGCAAATGGACAGTATTTAGACACCATGCTTGAAAAGTAAATTAAATGACGAGTCCTCCTTCCATTAATAGTTTCAACGAGTGATTCTCATCTCTAACGCTTAATTCGACAGACGAACTGGTTATCTAAAAAAGCGAGTTACTAGGCGCAACTGGGAAAATATAAAACTGATGATAAATATGCCTCAAATGTTTCAGTCTCTCAGTCGAAAAATAAAGGTCTTGCAAATGTAGTCGGTATCTAATTTCTTAAGTTATTTATTCCACAAATGAAATATTTGTGGAATTAAATGTCCAAACGTCTTCATTATAAGATTACTACAAAATTGATCTCGTTTCTTTGTGCTTTCAACATGTGCACAGTCAAATTTCATGCATCGTGACCAGAAAATCCTTGGGGGAAATAAATAATTTAAAAAAAATAATAATAATGAAAGAGTTCTTTGTTATAAGCAGCTACGAAATTTAGCAAGGTCTCTTGAGAATCAAATTTAGATGAACTTTGATCAAAATTATCATTTAAATAAACGTGTAGTTTTCATGACCTATAAAATAAGGACAGTGGATTAGCAAACTCTGTGCAAAGGAACATCCAGAATCATCACCAGGCCTGGGGCAAAATTCTTTTGGAATCCTAGATTCTAGGACCTAACTGGGCCAATAATTACTGAGCCTAGGGATTCTACCCCTTCTTTTCCGGTCTGTTCGGGCTGACCCTGATGAGAAAGAAAATTCCCTTTGATATTAAATATAAAAATAAAAATTGAAAATTAAGGTTCTAAATCACTTATTATTTCGGAATTTTTAGAATTTTCCTGTAAAACAAACTCATCGTCACAGAATCAGAAATTATTCGTCATTTACGATTCCTTGAAAACAGATCACGTTTTGCTTACGACTGTTTCAAGTTTTGTTCTACGCTAGGTCAACAATGTCGTTCGCTTTGGCAAAAATGTAGAATCTTATGGAGTTAAAAATATCTTAATTATTATAAATTGTTCTCTTATTGATTATCTGTGTCCTACAAATACAGGAATGAAAAGGGCAGAGGAAAAAAAAACTGCTCATTCGGCCACCAAGATGAAAAATCACCCAACAAAGCCAATTTTAAAAAAAGTCGCAGAAACAAAATCAATAGCAAATCCCTTATGGACTGAAAATACTCGTATTTTCTATCGAGTCGAAATAGAATGAAACTTTAGAAAAAAGAAGAAAAAACTACTCGTAACATCCCCAACGAAATGATAGACATTGGCATCGCAGATAGTCGAATTCTGTGCGAGTGGCAAGAGATGCATCCTTCCTCTGCTATATATTTCATCGAAATACGAAAAGGAGGCCGTAGGAAAATTTCCAACTTCCCTTTTTTTTTTTTTCTTTAAATCATTACCTGAGAGATATGTTGCGATACTTTCTAACTTTCAACGACCTTTCCTAGTGTGACGGAGATTTTTCCTTTTTAAGAAAATAAAACCTGGGTAGAAAAAAAAAACCGAAATGCTGTACAAAAGGGAAGATGAAATTTGGAGATGAGAGTGAAAACTAATAAAAAAAGGACGAAAAGTCATTAAGCTTGTCTTAAACCCTCTTAACGATGTGATCCAGCTAGGGGACGACCCTCTTTCGTTCGACAGTTCTGAAACATTACGCGTCATTAAATATCCATTAAGCGATACTACAGTTTTATGGGCTGTTTAAAATTCGGGCAAGAGAACGCGAAGAAAATACATCCCAGTTCTCAGAAACTCTCCGAAAAATAGGCTCATTGATAAAACAAAAGCAGGAGATATTTTGTGAGACGACGTCAGACACAATGAATCCGTTTATAAATTGTGAATAATTGACGCACACACTACGCTTTTTTGTTCTCCGTTATGCCAAAATGAATAATAAAAATATGGGTGGGGATTTCAACAAAGTAGAAAAGTATGGGAGTCAAAATCATTTGATTGTTATTCTGAATGCTGCCAAAACAATAGAAAAGCTAAGAATTTTAATGTAGAAGTTGCTGTTAAAAATTAAAATTTTGTATAAACGTACAATGTGAGGAGAGATAAATTTGCTTAAAGCGAGAATTTTTTTAAAAAAAATTCGATCTTGTAATTTAACTCCTTTAGATGATATACTTCTTAATCATAGAATTTGAAGTTTCTGAATATTGTTTAGAGAAACCTAAATTTATTGCATTAAAAAAGAACAAAATTTGTTTAGAGTTCCCAATCAAACGTGAAACAGTTTTACTTAGATTTGCAAGTTAATTAATGTTTTGTTAAGAAAGAATTTTGCAATTATAATTTAAGTTTCAATCCTAGGCTGAGTGTAAAGAATTTTTGTAAATTAAAACTCAAAACCTTACTGGATTTGTTCAGTGGCGTAGCGAGCATAACTGGCACCCGGGGCACGATACCTATTTGGAATTAATGAATGTTTTTTTACCAAACATATGAATGATAAATCATTTAAAATTAAAGTCAAGAATGTAAGCCAATATTTTAAAAGAAACACGACTCAAAATACTTTACTTATTCACTGACCTAGATCTAAAAAATATAGTGAAATAAAGTGAATCCTGAACTAATATTTTCGACTAAGCTCGGGGCTAAACACGCGTCAAAATTCAATATTATTAATAACAAACACATATTCATTAGAATATGTTTCAAAGTAATCTGACAATTCTTTTTGAGATAATTAACCCTGAAGACCTCGTAAGAAACTATTTTCCATTCTATACTTGGTTGAGTATAGTTTACATCGTAAAACCACACAATAAGTTGGTTCATTGAGATTTAAAAGTTGACATGCAATCCCGAGTAAGGGCATTAGTAAGGTGCTTATTTTCTTACAGACGCTTGCGGAAACCATAATCTTAGGGATTTAATCCATTAGGGTAAGGTGACCAGACGTCCCGCTTTTGGCGGAACAGTCCCAATTTTTAACAATTTGTCCCGCGTCTCGCGGCGTTTTAAAAAAGTCCCGCTTTTTTTGAAAGAAGGCACGATAAGCTAGGGAACAGCGGGAAGGGAATATACGATTTTCGGCGGCCATGTGGCTATTTAGCCAGGATATGAGTTTTATATTATTTTTGTTAATTTTATAATGTTAAACGATCTGAGGTATCATTATTAAAAATATATTGATAAGGAAAAAGTTAAATCTTGGGCATCAGCAAAAATCACGATAGGAAACACATGGTTAGAAAGATTTCATCATTTTGAAACAAACCATGTTCCATAGAATAATGCACTAAAAATTGTGGAATACGCACTGTCCTTACCAGGAACTAATGCTGCGACTGAACGCGTTTTTTCTGCGGTCAATAAAGTGTGGACATCAGAAAAATCACAATTAAGTGTTGAGACTTTGAAAGCCGTTTTATGTGTGAAATATAATTTAACAAATTCTTGTGAAAAATTTCATGACCGTTTAAAGAACAACAGCAATCTACTAAAAAAAATTCACGCAAATGAGAAATATGGCAAAGAATAAAATATTACTATACATAATTTTTTTAATTTATTATATTTGTAAATTGTATTTATGTTGAAATTAAAAAAAATATATATTACAATACTATTTTTGCGTTCTATGAAAATTTTTGTTGCTCCATATAGACCAAATTTTTAATCAAGAACGAATTGAATCAAGAATAATGTCTATTTGAGAATACATAAGAGACGGATCAAACCAATACAAAAACATTGAAGTTAAAATTACTAGAGCAAAACAGTTGAAAATGCATTGTACAATATTTACATAAACACATCATTGCATCATTTCTAAAAATGATGGGAGGAAATTCTTTTTCTTATCGACAACCTCTGAAAAGTGCAGGAAACCAAGAGATCTTCGGAAGCTCAAAACAAAAACCTCTCGATGACTGCTAATATTAAGAAATAAATAGCAGGTGTTTCTTTCCACTTTACGCATCACTGGCACGGAAGAAAAGGAAACATCGATACCGGGCATTTTTTTCTTTTTAGCTTTTGTTGATTCTTTCGCCGAAATTCGGTTGTATCCGGCGCAAATTCACCGACAGGGACACAGTCCACTGCACCCTTTCGGATGAAGGTATCCTGGAAATCAGCAGGCTATAAAAACTAACTGCTGTTGGGAAATATTTGATGGGGTCTCATATCAATACTGCAATCTAAGTTATTGCTTTTGGAATTCACCACGCGAGCAAAAACAGAAAAGCTAGGAGGGAAAATTTCATCAAGATTTTGTTCTTCTCAGACAAACATTCTGTTTATAACCCAGTTACATTATCGTAGCGATACCTCTAGTTAACTTGCATACAAGGAGTATTCTTATAGCATCATTTGAATAAGCTCTAATTCGGGGATTGGGAATGTTAATCAGATTTAATCGTCGGGACATGGGTGAAATCAGAGTAAAGACAAACAAAGAATTAGAAGACAAATCTTTTTAAATGAACTTTAGTACTTCCACCCACCCACCCACCCCCAACGTAAAAGTATGTGCAAATATTTTTAAGACGTGTAGTCCATGTATAAGAGATAGTATCCTGTCACAGACACCTTTAACAGATTTGTTTCAAAAATAGTAACTTATATGACACTTTTCAGAATGTCATCTGTAGGGAGCAATCAGCAATTGCATCCCCCCCACCCCACCCCATGAAAGAAGTTATTTTATCAGTTTACCACACTAAGTCTTCCACTCAAAGGGCAAAGTCTTGTGTAACTCTAGCGAAATAAGTAAATTACAGCAGCACTCCCAGCTAAATCGAACTCTAAGAACCCATCTCTAGGTATTTTAATATAAAGCATAAATTCTAATCCAAAAACTACTGGATGACAATAGTAAAGACTTCTTCAGAAAGTATTTATCTAGTAATTTCGATAATCTCAGATCCAACTCGGCCCCCTCCATTAGATAAATTTGAAACATTTTCGATGCAGTTATAACAAACAAGCAAGAAGAAATCGCAGTGTATTTTCCAGATGCCTTAAGAAAATGGTTGACAAATTAAAAGGCATTGAATTGAATGGGTGATAAGACCTTGCTTTGGTTTATTTTATCATAGACGGTTCTGTGTATTCTCCGTTTGATACGATATTCAAGGAAGACTCCCATTGTAACAGATATATATTATGTTTAAATTTCACGGTAAGAAATTTAAGACTGAATGTTAAGACTACCTGTCAGACTGCTTTTTCTCTCGAAAGGAAGCCCTCGGGTCCAGTGACTCTCCTAAGTTCTAGTGCTTCAAATTGCCTCAAGTTCTATTTGAATTCAAAACAAATCCCATCACATATCAAGAAGAAAATTATACATCTCTAAATTTCTGAACACCTTCCTTTTAAGTGTCATCATACAAATATTATGCATTGTTTACAATTTTTATACTTCCTTTTCCAAAAATGAAAACCTCGGTAAATTTGTCTGCTCCTTCATAAAGTTATCAGCATAAACGATAAACTTATTTTTATTTGGTTAAAAACAATCCCAGATGACAAGTAGCCATGCTGTAGGGCTTTATGTTATAGAGAACGAAAGTTTACATAGATAAGCAAATCGCATGCTAAATTTTTATTTTATATCGAAATGAGAATAGTATTCCCACCTTCTTGGATATAGTGTTAAAAATATTCGGAGTTCAAAAATGTTCCGAGGGTCTTTATTAGACGTGTTTTTCATAATCAAATATCTTTAAAGCGTGTTATAGAACAAAGATAAAACCACATGCAGTTTCTCTTAGGCATTACGCCTTTTTATCAATTTCAATACGTTTTAAAATTTCATAAACATGATTATTTTACATTTAACGAGTTTCACTTAAAAAAGAAAATTACCAGTAAGAGGAACAATGTCCAATACGGTAGAAGGTTCAGTAGTGAAAACAATTTTCTTTTCTTTTTTTTTTTCATTAAAAGATCAAAATAACACCTGGCACGTTTGTCATTCTGCGTAAAGCATAGTTTTTTTCAATGCATAAGTACAATAACCTTTTACTGTGTCCGCATTTGCTCACAGTCGTAGATATAATACTTTAGGAGTAACTGCACAAACAACCACAACGTTAATGGTGACTATTCAAAATTGCCGCGCGCGTGGCCGTGAGGATTGTTAGGGATTAGGAGAATTTGTTTAGTGGATTCAGCCTCGACAGAGAAAGCTTCAAATTTTAGTGCCTTAGACGACTGCCCAAACGTTGCTAGCTTTACTGATCAAAATAATACTTCCGAATCAAATAATGTAACAATGCCAGCGCAATATTACAAGGCACGTGATCACGTGCTCGAAGAGCAAAAACAAGGCACGAAATTAAAAATAAGTAATAACAAAGCATTACGATTTCATGCAAATAGCACGTGATTAAACTGCAGACAGCTATAATATGCTGCTTGGACAGTGCCACTGTCGAACGCACGCAAAACGTGCGAACCAGCACGTGCTGCAACTGTTAACAAACGGTGTGCCGCACACATTTTTGTGAATATAGTAAACGTCCTGTTCCGCATCCACAATGAGTGATGCCTTTCGCAACCCAAAGCACATAGGAGAGAGAGGTTCGGTCATAGAAAAAGGTCTAGGTCAAACACGAGACAGGTTCTATTTGGTGGACGGGGTAGTTTTTGAACGGAACTCCGCTTCGGGCACGACAGTTGAATAGCAGAGAGCCGGCAAACGGGCAGTCCAAGCGGAACGTGGAAATGTAGCAAAGGTGAGAGCAGGTGGTAGGGGAAAAAAAGGAGAAGAAATCACATGCACTTCCCTCGTCCCTAGAAGTGAAGGACGAACTTAGACAAGTATTGTAAAAGAAAGGAAATTTTTAAAAATGAATCCTCAATTATTTATTTAAGCATACTCAAAGGTTTCAACAAGGGGGAAAAAATGACTACCTCAAGTTGTGCCCCAGAACTCTTTTTATGAAAACGAAAATTGACCACAAACGCTTCTATTCTCTATTTCGTTAAACAAAGCCCCCGATTTTTTGTTTTCGGAGAAATTGTGTAACTTGGTCTAGGACCTTTTTGCATTTCAGAGGATGTGAATCCTGGCTCAAAGGCTAAGCAACAAGAAAACAAGCATGCTTGAACAAATTTGGTGCTATCGAAAGCACGAAATATTTTACTTATTACTTCAAATATCATATCTTATCATTGTAATATACAAGGCTCGTCATTTTCCTCAACATGAATATAACGTGAATTTTACTTTGTTATATAGTTCGAAACATTTTCAGTCGTCTAAAATTGTTACTAGGGACATAGGCATAGCGCTTTTTTTGGCTAAATAAGCCACGAAAGAGATTTTAAGGTGGTGACGAATAACTTTCAAATTAGGGCTGTTAGTCATCGTTACAATATTTTCATTTTATCTCTATAGGAATGTTCTTCACGAGTTTGATATATGTCAGGATTTTAAGGTGGTGACGAATAACTTTCAAATTAGGGCTGTTAGTCATCGTTACAATATTTTCATTTTATCTCTATAGGAATGTTCTTCACGAGTTTGATATATGTCAGGATAGTCCAAAATAAAACTTTTTTGATGTCTAAACACAAAAAATAAAATTATGAGGCCTAGAGGCTTTTAACAATGACGAAGAAACTTGCTCAAGGTAGAATCAATTTCATTTAAACCTGAAAATAATTTTTTTTTTAAACCCACGGGAAAATTCAAAATAATGAAGGTAGATTATATCGATATTTTATTTCACGTGAACTTTTTCTATTTCTGTGAAGCGCGAAACTCCTTTGATGTGTTTTATTAAAGAAAGAAAAGTTATGCGTACAATACGAATCCTAATTTTCTCCTCTTCCTTTACTGAAGGGCATATTTCTACGCCCGAATTTCTTAAGCTGAGACTGGAAAAAAAAGAAAAAAAAAAGCCTCCCAGGCAACTCATGATTTTCTTTTCCATGTTCAATTTCAAATAACTTTTTAGATAGGTTTCTTGTGAGCCAAAAATAATATTGGGTTTCAAAACAATGTCATCGGTATGACAATCTTATAACATGTTATAAAATAAAATACACTGAAATCAATTGAAATATTTGTATATAGAACATTATAAAGGCAAACGAGTAAATAAAATCCGTAAATTGCATTTTGGAACCTGAAAAGAAGATGAATTTGAATTGAATATTTTATATTTTTATTGTACTTCTGTATGCACGTCACATCACCGACCTGTAATTGTTGTTCAAAAAGACAGCAAAACAATATATTTTCAAACACTCAATAATAAAAAAGGTCATATGTTCCCCTAATAAACAATATTATATCCCTGCAATAAAAAACACGTCAAAAATTTATAAAATAAATATCAAACACAAGCTCCAATATTTTCAAATATTCCTCTACACTTTCGAAAATGCTAACCCAAACTAAAGGCTAGCCTAGTTTCTTTGATTGCTTCCCTGAAAATAACAGGTGCCAACTGGGAAATAACACTTTACTAGATATCATAAAATTGTGACTCGACAAGCAGCCCATCTGAAGTTCAAATTCAAAACAGAAAAGTCTTCCTCCTGTGTCACACTAACTACGCTTGCAAGCAGGCACACGCACACACAAATAAAAAATGCAATTATCAACATTACGTGGAATTTAATTAAATTAAAATCGGCTCAGTTGTAGACAGAATAAAAAGTTAAACGTATGAGCAGAATAAAACGGCTGAAGGTCTCCATTTAACTTCAAAGCCATTGTGACGAAGTCGATTTCAATTATATGACGAATGACGAACTTTAGATATCGATTGCTCTAGGAAAATGCCCGATCTATGAATTTTACAGAATGCTGTTGGGACTAAAATATATTTTACTGGTGCTATTTTTGCGCGTTTAGATCAATCAAAGAATAGTATTTCACAACAGAAGTACTTGTGTTCACGCGACCTTCAATGAGAAATTATTCAATACTAAGGACCTGTTCACATAGGAGTCCGGTAGCGGGATCATTAAAGTATTGAAATATATTTAACCAATGACAAACCTCCAAACGAAATTTTTAACACCTATGATTGGTTTATTTCCGTCTCAGCGCCATCTTTCCTTTTACGCTTCCGCTACCGGACTCCTATGTGAACAGGCCCTTAGGAAACTAAATTCTTATTAGTTTTGTTTCCGGAAAACGACCCGTAAACTATATAATTTTCTTCATCTAATACTGTTATCCGGCATTCCCCTTTTCTTTTCTTTTTAAAGGGGTGTGGGGTGGAGGGGAGCATAACTCCCTAGAGCAGGGGTGGCCAACAAGTCGATCGCGAAGCCAATTTTGGTCGATCGCTTGCGATGTCTTAACTTAGAAACCGATTAAACTACGTCATAAATAGAGCACTATTTTAGGACCCTAATTAGGGCGGCAGTAACTCGGGTTCTGTTTACACTGCACTAGACCGGGACTGTATTTCAGTCTGAGATCGAACGTATACCATGCTGGCACCAAATTATGATTCCTTGGTTAGAGACATGCAAACTCACTCTTCCCATTAATGTTAACGTAATAAATTCTAAATCTGTCTTTATCTGTAGCTAATTTGAACTAATTTTGTCAATAATTACTCATGTTGTTTTAATTCCCCTGGATGTGACTTTTTTGGCCTGTTATGTATGTTGTTTTACACGTAGATAGATACGTATGTTTGAACATATATTTTGCTTGTATTCCCATAGCTCGCGAGAGTGCACCTCATAATGAAACACTGTGTATAAACATAGTATGTATTTTACGCCTTCCCCTCCCTACTTAGACTACGCCTATGACAAGTCGATCGCGAGACAAGAAGACAAAAGTCGCGAGACAAAAGTAGATCTTATGTACACAAAAGTTGGCCACCCCTGCCCTAGAGAACATCATTTATATCGCAACGAAAACGCATTGCGTTTGCGTATTTATATTTATTTATTTAGGAGAATGGACAAGGAGTTTTTATTATGAATTAAGATATCGTCTTCCAAAATGTTAATAGGGTATACGATTGATTACGATTACGAGATAATGTAAAGCACTAATAAAACAAGGTTACGTTCAGTTTTAGGCTATGAAAAAAAAAATACTTCTAAAAGTGGCAAATAACAGATGTAATGGTAGCAAAATTTTCTGAAATTTTAGGTCTGATGAATTGAGTCAAATTTATCCTTGGGTTTATGTTACCCTCTAAAGCGGGATGATAAAATATTAAAACTCAAAGATTAAGGACTTTTTACTTGTTGCTGTGGGAATGCTGCCGTCATCTTTCGCGTGTTTTTAGTAACATGAGGCTTAAATAGAATGAACGTACTTTTTAAAGTTGTCTCCAAACAATTGCAAACCTGCCAATACCAGAACTTGAGCCCGTAGATTCTGGTACCGTATTCTTAAGTGTTTGGTCAACGTCCGGATTGAGAGCTTAAAGGAAGGAATGGAAATGCGATGCAGTCTCTTCTTTTCTGGAGATGAGTCAATGGTTCGAGATACTATTACTTTTCTTTTTCGTTTTTTTTTTTTTTTTGCGATAGCTTTTTGATACTTGTTACGTTATGGTTTAATATTCGAAACAATTGCTGTCACTAGCTATAACCCTTGTTCACAATGTGATGACTCACCCCAAAAACCTCCTAAAATATGATTCTTTGGTTTGGAGCGCTACAGCAATAATTTGGTCTACACGAGGACTACACCACCTGAGATCTACTAAAAATAGTACTTAGTACTGTGTGATCGTAAAGCTGATTCCGAATGACCAAACTCCGAACCTTTAGATTCTATGACCAAAGGCTAGCGCCATAGCCGTTTCCCCAGCGTTCTGGAGCCTCCGGAGTGAACTTTCCGACAGCCTGATTGAACATCTGTATAACCAGCTAAATAGTTGAGTTTATACAATGTACTCCTGCGAAATGTTTCTCTTGCTTTGAGTGACTCGCAATCACACGGAAACAGAAATTTAAAAATTCAGTTTATAGAGGTATTAAAACCAAAATCGCGAGTGAGAAAAGGTTCAACGGAGGTTCATTTTCCTCTTTAAAGAAAATATTAGCTTTCATTTAAAGATGGTGATTGAAGATATTAAAGCACGTGTTCCATAGAAACTCATGGCTTTCGTGATCCCATTTGCTTATAATGTATCTTTACCTTGAACCGATTGCCAGTACAAGGGGAGTTTCTTCTTTGCCGTTTCATTTTCTACGGTCATTATAACCCGTTCTGGGACCACAACATAAAATCCGACAGCATTTTCAAGACTGGTTTCTGACGATGAACAAAAGTGCGAGGTTAAAACCAGACTCAAAACAACCAGGCATGACGGGTTCTGCAACAAAAGGGGCCCAATGAAAAAACACAGAGGGCCTTCATGATAAAAAAACCACCGGCGCGAATCATCGGGTCAGAACATCTCGACCTTGGTACCAATCATGTCTTGAGATTATTAAAAAAGAACTAGGGCTGTGCAGGGACACTCGGCCAGTCCATCACATGGGAGACCAAGAGGAAATTCCAAAACAAACAGAATGAGGTTCGAGCATTGTATTAGAGAGAAATGATGTGCGAACAATTTAATACCGAACCAGAAGATTAATGGTCAGAGGCTGAATAGTCAGGGGAAACTTTTTTTAGTCATAAAGAATACGCATAACAGGAAACGGCTTAAACAAGCTACAAATATCTTTCTCACAAACAAATGTGGTTTCAAATAAATTGAATCATATCGTCAACGCAAGAGACCAATATGCGTAGCCGCTGAACTATTGATTTCAAGATAGGACATTCGGACAGCCTATTTAACTTATACAATTAGTGATCAAATTAGTTATGACATTCAGACCATTTTATATAAACTAACTATATCATTGATATCAGTGATGTCATAGTGATAAGGAAGGGAAAGCGAAAGCCACGTTGAGAGTGTAGAGACGTGTATTGCAGATAAGGAAAAAAAAGTAATTATGGATGGGCCCTAGAATACCCTTGAAGTACTTTTGTGAACTTAGCTGCTCTTGCAAACTGCATTAAGAAGCAGCAGTAGTCATAGTTTAGCAAGCGAAAGACGAGAATTTGTGTCGGACTAGCGGTCGCAACTATAACGGCGGTCCGTCCGGACCAATATCACGAGTAAGGTAGATTATCTAAAATATTCAGTAATACATAACCCGATTCTAGCAACTGCACTACTTCTGCGAAATAAAGTACTCTCATTTTTTCACTTCCATTCTTCACGACGAGTAACGTTTCCCTAGATGTCAAAAATTTTAGATAACTTTTTAGAACTTTCATTCTTACAGGCTTTTAAAGGTATTTCAAACTAATATGACTATTTCTTGCTCCGATCTTTTGATGAGACCGGAAGTTGACTGGACCCTTTGAGATTTCGGTTGATATAACTTAAAACAAATCAAGTTAGTTCCATTTGCACTGAAGAGGGGAAAGTTAGTTCCATTTGCACGGGGGGGGGGGGGGAAGAGGCAGACTGACAGAGGAAAGCGAGCACTATTGCTTTCCTGTGTTTAACAAGCTCAGCTACCACGATCCCTTTGTTCCTAACTTTTTATCACTCATTCAATAGGCAAAAAATCGAGTTTTTCAGCTGTTTTATCTGAGCAACTGGGAGATAGATATTATTTAGAACTTTGTTAGGCTCAGTATAATCTATCTTTTGAACAATAGGTTTCCGAGACGGAATTAACACACACAAACATTTTATCCCCTATCATATGAAAAATCATGATCTAGCCCTCAATCGACACACGTCGCTATACAAAAAGAGAAGAAAAAAATTTACAGAGATTGTTTTAAAAGGGAATAAAATACTTGAAGCGAAAGACACCGTACATATGCGATGAAATGTGTAGTAACAGTGAACTTACACAACAATTCCCCGTAGAGTGAACACCAGTGATTGCTCAGAGCTCTGTGATAAGTTGGGTCTGGGTAAAGGCATCGCAAGGCAATACTGGCTTATTGGAGAACCCAGTTACAATTTTTTTCGCGCCTCATATCGAGAGATTGTATGGGATCAAAAGAAAATTTCGAAGTTAATAATTTTAAAAAATTTGAGAAAAATTAATTATTTTAAAAAGAGAAACTAAGATTCAGCTTCATTGCAAGATACCACATACCAACATACCTGACACAATCTAAAACCTGCATTTGAAGTTACTCCAAAAAATTCTAAATTCACACTAGAATCGTGAAGAAATATTTATGTCTTGCCTATTCCAAAACTTTTCAACGTTCCATTAAGAGATTGTGTAAGAGAGTTGATCGAAAATCAAAGATCATCAGAGCAGGCGAGGTAACTCAAACACAAGAACAGTGTTGAAACCAGAAATACACTACTATCATCTGTAATCAAAGCCAGGACATACGCGTGTAAATTCCGGGAGAAGCCAAAACGGCAAACAAGAAATCGGTATTTTTTGGCGCAATTATATTATTGCGTCCTTCTGGTCTTATAACACAAATAATTTACATCTACGTAGTAAAGCAAAACAAGCCGCCTTCTGAAGATCGCAACCTCCGGGTCAATGACGGGTAATTGGGTCCAGCTCAACAAAATTCAATATTCGCATTACCCCCCCCCCCCCCAACTTCCCTAGAGAGAGAATGAATCCTGCTTAAAATTTTGAATATGTAGAACATACAGACACGCGTACGATTAGTTCATGATTTGGGGTATTTATTTCCATAGTACGATGACGATTCTTGAGGGGGGGGGGGGCTCTTAAAACATGTTTCTCCTTTTCTAAACATCGTAATTCCATAGACATAAACATTGATTGAGAAAGGGCTTGTAGTCTGTATTTTTTTACACGACGATATTCAGAGTGATGTCCTACATATTTTGAGAACATGTAGGAAGGAAGACATCTAGAACCTTGGCACCTAACTACGTGACGACTATTTGTTCAGTCAAAATAATAATATTTCGATCGTTCTACATGAGGATATTTGAGAAATTAGACAAAGACGTAGAAATTATTCAACCAGTCAAAAGTTTGCATCCGTTTCCAACAAACCAAAATTTATATGTTTTAATCATTAGGAGCGTTTTCAAATTTTCCCAAGTGAGCTTCGGTAAAGAAACGCTGTAATTAAACAATCTGTTATTTCCTATCCTCCTTCCCAAAAGGAAGTTAGAGTTCTGAATATTTAAAGACTTCACGAAGTGGGGTGTGCACCGGAAGACCTTAACCAAGCAAATTTTTGACAGGCGGTTGTATCAAATTATTTAGCAGTGTAAAGAAAAAGCAAATTTTTCACATGAGTTTGCAGAATATAAGCAGCAGGAACTGATTTCAGAATGAAACAATAATTAGCAGCTCGAACATTTTTTCCGATAACTCAGTTGCCATATACGCACCAAGATATATTTTAAAAATCATGTTGGATTTGTCTGCTGCCGAAGTGACATCCTTTAAAAAGCTTTTAACTTGCGACACATAGCTCTGGTTGTTATCCTAATCCGCCGAGTTAACAAAGCTAAAAAAAGGTAAGGCAACTTCCATATTCTTAGCATCACGCAAGCGATATGATTGACGACAGTTTGAATGGAAGAGGTTTGCCCCTCTTTCTGAGTACGGGGAATCACCCACACATATTTTTGAGACTGTAGAGATAAAAACGTTGCTTTCTTATTCTTTCGTACCGAGGCTTTGGAAATGTCGCAGCATAACTTTTAACCATCGACAACTGTCATAGTCACGTTAAATTCATTATTCTCACGAAATTCAACTGCCACAGGAACAGCTTTTGATACAATCAATATGCTGTTCCTTCAAGGTGAAACATTTTAAATTACTCTCATTATGGACTATAAATATATTAGGTGAAAAAAAAAATCAATGGACTAAAATTTCTAGGCACTTGTACGCTGTTTGATATTCTAAATAAAGGAATTATTTTCTTAGCGAAAAAATATAAATAAGCAACTTAAAATAAAGATCGCAGGTTGAAATTAATGTACAGAGTAGGTGATGCAAATTGAACGCAGCTCAGTCCCAGATCGTTGAGTGTACATTTGTCAGGAATTTTCAAAGGCAAAAATTCAATTTCCACGATCAAGATTTCTGACAACATGGTCGTTAAAGAAAAATCTGTTGTGTAATAATTTTTTTCTGTGATCTAAGTAATGAGAACTTAGAGACAGCATAGCACCATTACTTTGTGTTTTGCTAAACGGGATCACTACCCTCCAAAGAGGAATCTTCCTAAAAGGACGTATTTGAAACACCGAGCAACTGCATGGGGGAAATACTTGCGCAGTGGCGGTAGAAAGTAGCTGTATCAGCAATCTGATTACCATTGTCCCGTAGTGATGACCATTCAGGAAATGGTCAGCTGCTTAAGCAACATACACAGCTTGAAAGTAGATTCAGAACTGCCCAGACCTCCGAGAAAGAGTAAGAGTCAAGCTCTGTTGTATTGGATATATTACTTGATGCCCTTAATTCCGTCTTCATTTAAAAGCAAGCAGACTACATATAAAATGCTTCTCCCTCCTAAAGTTACGGCAAATAACCGTATTTCAGCAGTTGTATAAAATTATTTTTCTACAGAATATTCTCAAATAATCGAGACGCATTTCCTTCAAGATGTCTTCTATTCTTAAGCAAAATGAAAGTATCCAGATTTTTGTTACAGTTTTTATTTAAGAACTGTTGAAGATCACTTCCATCAAAGAATAAACCTTCATTCACAAATTGAAGAATCTCCTGATAACATGATATAATCGAACCGGAGAGAAATGTATAATCTCACAGCCAAATATAAAAAAAAGTCTTTTTCTCGTAAGTCTTTTACAACCTTAATACTGTCATGCTTTGAATAAACTCTTTCTTCCAAACACAAAAAGTTTCACGCTCAAAATAAAAGATATCTCAGGACTTCATTATTACACTTAAAAAGAAATAACTGAATGCACATGCTTCAATATAAACCACGTTCAAGAATATTGAAGTTAATCTGCGATGCCTTAAATTTCCCAATATCAATTCAAAACCATCTGCATTTCCAAAAGAAAATTCGTAATAAAACAAAACATACTGCTCTTCTTTAGGCGAACTAACTTTTCAAGAATATTCTGATATGAAGGTTTTAAATTATTCATGGAACATTTTTATAATATTGTACATGGATTGTAGCATTTTTGTAACATAACCAAAATTCTTCGCTAAGTTTCAAATACCTAATTTTAAGTATTATTCAATTAAAAAAACTGACATTTAGGTCACAAAAAGTAATAAATTTTATGGTTATGAAATCAATTTTAAACATGATTCCCAATAAACAGAAGAAAATAATTAAACAGAAGACCTGAATATAATGATGAACGAAAAAGTTGACAAGTATATATTCTTTTAACAAGCAACAAATTCTTTTCAGAAATTTTTTAGTCTACAAACCTATCATTTCCTGATACAACTGATCGCGGTTAATTTTTGTAAATGGGTAATCCCATTTAGCACGATAGGCTAATTACAATAATTACGCCTGCAAAATGCTCACAATTAAAGTGCGACTATCATTCAATGAAAGTTTAGATGATATCCGTTTCCTGGTGCAGATATTTAATCCGGCTAATCCGCATCGACCAATTTGTTTTTTTAATACCTTCGCAGCTCAGGCAATTTCCTTTTCGCAGCGATGTTATCAGAGAAAACTCAATGGAGAGCACAAGCATGAATGCGAAAGATCTGAAAGGGGGATAGGTGAGTAACAATGTATTTCCGGTAATCGATTAGGTGCTACCATGGCAGAAAATGACAATACCTCCACGTTGGAAACACAGTAACGTAAATACTTCAGTTTCAACTCTCTGGAACAAAAATAATACATTTTTAAATTCTTTTCTTCTGTTTGCTCTCTTTTTCTATCTTCTCAATCTCTCTTTTGATACTTTTATTCATACTATTTTAATTTTAAATTTTTCTCTAAAAAACATGCGTTACAAATTCGTTTTGAAAATCCTTCCATTTGTGGAATAATTTTGACTAGATTTAGAGGTGCGCTTGACTTTTATTTTGATTTGTACCGCTTTACACATTATGCTAAGCCACATACAGTTCACACCCGTTTCGAGGTGAAGAATATTGCCTCTAAAGAGCAAATCTACCATCCCCTTCACACTATAACATCCCAGGAAAATCTTTAGTTACATTCGTACTTCGCGAAGCTACGACCAGTTTGAGTATGGCTCTCACTCACTATTTGAATAACCGGCCATTATTTGCTCTTCCCTATGGTCAGGCGCCACTGCAAAGACCGGACGACCATCCACCAGGAGTGAAATTCAAACCCTTTTCTCCTAACCCCAAGCAATTATAAAATTTGAACTATTCCGTTGATGTAAAGAATTTTTCTATGACTTCCTTTCCATAAGATGTTGAAAAAAAAAAAAAAAAAGTAAACTAATGCCTGTTGGAAGAAGTTCGGAATCTGAGGACTAAGGAAATGTGCTTGAACGAACGAAAGAAGGTAATGAATAACGATTTGCCAGAAATGCCAAAAGAGACTTTTCCACAAAAATAAACGCAGTGTGAAATTTATATATACAGTAGAACCCCGTTATAACGAACTTCAAGGGACCAAAAGTTTTGTTCGCTATATCCGGTGGTTCGCTATATCCGAACCATTAAGAAATATGTTAGATTTCTCAAAATGTATAACTGATTAGTTGCTATGTATGTTCAATAATGATGTATTGAAAGAATGCTAAAATCTATTAAAACTGATCATTAATGAATTAAATTCACTAAAATCGATTACATTAAACTGACACAATAATAATTAAATTAACTAAAATTAAAGACAAATAGAAGTAAATTGATTTTATCTTTAATAGTTACTCACTGTTTTGATACAGAAATAATCGGTAATCTTCTGCTGACGTGATGCCGATTTCAAAAACATTTTTTGAATTTCTTTGTCCAATACATCAAATGACTCTAACACTCTTTCTTCAACTGTTTGTGTTGACAAAAACTTATTAATTACACTCATCGCTGCTGTAGCATCTGAGATGGTGGAGATTTCGTCATTTATGTGCTCCTCTTCACCAGCATCAGAAGCCGAATCTTCGATTTCAGAATGATTCATTTTCATTTCTTCCACAATATCTTCTTCAGTCAGATTTTCGCATGTAATGACTTCATCATCAAATGTTTCGAACAATTGCACGCCACAATTTGAAAATGATGAAATTTTGTGCTTTTCCATCCACATCACGATAGGTAAATCTTCATCATCTTCTTCTACATTCTTTGTTTCTTCAACATTCATTGTATCTTCAACATTTTTAAAAAGTTTAAAAATGATAAAAAATTCAGTTGACGACTGAAAAAAAATGTTCGTTATAGCCGATTCTTAAGATTTTGGAGGTTCGCTATAAAAGGATAAATTAGCATTAAATACAATAGGAAAACGGCGGGACCAAAATTTTTGTTCGTTATATCCGGGAGTTCGTTATATACCAGGTTCGCTATAACGGGGTTCGACTGTATGTGTGTATATATATATATATATATATATATATATATATATATATATATACATACACACACACACATCGCACGTTGATGAAATACTTCATAAACAGGTTGGTGCTCAGGCAACTCAAATGAATAAATACCAAGAACTGAGAACATTGCTTACCTGTTTATAAAAGAATTTTAGATCGGGTTTGTTTGCCTTTTTTATCCCCGTCTCGTATCATAGTACGTCTCGTTTACTATTGAAAGCATTACCTTAAACGTAACCTTTAATTTTATTTCAGAGCAATTTTTTATTTCATCGCTGCAAATTTCATAGGTTATAGACCACATTGAGACACTCGACATAAATTCGAAATAGTATATTTATTGTATGTTAATAAAATAAGAAAAGAGTAGAACGTAATCTTTATAAAAGACACCTATCCTAGAGGATAAGAGTGAATTCAATGGCATCCCATCATCTGGATTGTAGAAAAGCATTAACCTACTTTTTAAACGGGAAAGAGAATGAATGCCTTTGACACCTTGCAAGACATTAGCCTCTGTAAAAAATAATCACAAGCAACCTCACTTTCTGAAATATCGTCAAAGTATAATAAGATCTCGTTTTATATGAAAACGCGTATTAAAAAAATTAAACTCTGAGTACTTTTTTACGTTTGACCTCATGCGAGTCTGTAATCAGTATACATATATATATATATTGATTGATTGATTGTAATTTTACCTCTCAAAGTTTTCTAAGTCGTACTTCTTTAATGTATTTGCACAATTTAAGAAAATCGATATATTTTCTTCACACCCCAAAATCCCAAGTTTCATTCAGTTCTTGCCAAAGGACCCATTTTTTTCTAACATAAAATTATCCGAACATACAACGTTGCCCTTCAAACTTAATAAGCTCTCGCTATAGAAAAAAATGACAAACTCAAATATAACGCTTGCAGGAAGTATTACTAATTTTTTTCTAAAAAATAAATAACCGTAACCGAACGAACTCAACAACTCGGTTACAGATTTGGGTTTCCTTACTATCACGGGCTTCCCCGTGACTAAACTAAATAGCTAAAGAGAAGTCATGATGGAATTGATTTGCGAAGAGGACAGTTTACTACAATTGTTACATACACTATACATATTATACGTATTCATGGTTACATCATCGTGCAGTTATAAACACAAAGACGAAACTAACAGGAGAGGGAGGGGGGTACTGGGAAAATATGGCAAAAGCAGTTTCCGTTGTTATATTAACCGAAAATTGACAAACTCTTCGGCATTGCCGATTTACTGACTGACTTTTATTAAACTACAAAAGCAATCTGATTCCCGACAGTTTCTGTGCTTCCTGAAATTTTGAACAAATGTACAGAAACACAGGAAGGGAAGCATATTTTTTTCTTCGTTGTGATTATTTTTGAGAAAAAAAAAATCAGGTAGATTATTTGTTAAATGGAGATGTCATTCGGGAATTTAAATTTGGCATAGGAGCACGTCTTCCTGCATTTTATTATTTTTTTCCCCTCTTTTTTACTGTACGTGTCCAATGAAAAAAATACATCTCATAGACTGGGTTATAGATGGCGCCACTACACAAAGGGACATTCATGTTATTTATCAGCAATTTTGTTGAACAGTCAAAAAGGAAATAATTTATGTATAGTTTACAAAAATTATACATATTTGAAAGGAAAATATTACTCGATGCGTTTACTCATACAAGTATGCTTCAATATAATGAAGAAGAAAGGAATTAAATGCATATCGATAAAAAAAAAAACTAAATGTGCAAATGTTAATCTATGTTAATCAGTTTCCTATTGTTAATAGAAGAAAGTTTATATTAGAATTAAATGGTTAAAAAAATAAATCTTATACTATTAAATGACATTAAATCATGTTATTTTTCAATCCTCTTAATATGTTGCTTGTCTCCGTCCAGCCGCTAGATGGCGACACCAACAGATTTCATTTGTAAATCTAATGCAGACGGGAATTTTTCTATGCTTCGCATCTCAGATCGTTTTTCCTTTGTCAAGTTTTTGAAAATATGCGGAATTTAAACAGACAAATTGGTACATATATTTGACCAATAACTTCAGCCCTACAAATGAAGTGGCAAATAAGCAATCATACCTTCTGTCAATCACAGTTATTGCCACTACTAGAATTTTAAATTTTAAAATGGTAATGAAATATATTTAGGAAAATAACTCAGTTTGTCAAGGTGTTTCAAATTAAACTGTCTCTTTCGTTGGAGTTTATACCAAAATATTTACAAAGGATAACTAAAAAAATTAAACTAATTTTATTTTGATACCGTTTCTTAAGAGTTACATTAATATAAAATAAATTTAATATTAAATTCCGAGTAAGGCTCCTTCACTGCATATGTTCCGATTTCACTCTTTCATCATCGCGTCATTTCTTGTTCTACTAAATACACACGTATTCTTACTCGCTTCCTTAGTAATACTATCACGTACCTGCATATAGTCCCAACAACAAACAGTTGGGAAAGCTTAACATTTATAATCGGTCGGTTCTTTTGTACCAGAGAAAGGTAAAACTCAGCCAGCGTTCTAGCAGTTGCAGTAGCTAAAAATATCAGTACTGAATATTAGGTACTTTGGTATCGAGAGAAAGAGGAGAACGTGAATAGGAAATGGGAACAAATTTAAACTCTGATATGTTTGATCTAACCACAGACATTCATTTAATATTTCTATTTTTTCCTTGTTAATAATACAATCTTCACATCATTGTGTGCAGGTGTTATTTCTTTCAATCTTTTGATTTTAATTTCTTGGGCGCTGTGTAATGTGAGAAAGCTCGTACATTAATAAATTTACATGATCAGAGGTATTGTAAGGCAAGAGAACTAATAGAGTCATAGCCAATCTTCTGGGCATTTGTAATAAATAAATTAATTTACGAAAGTTATTTATGCATAAACAAAGAAAGGAGTGGGAGACTTTTGCAACCAATCCACAGTGCGTTGAAGCCATTTGCAAAATGAATTTAGTTTATTCCATTCTACACTGAAAACAAATATATTCTCTTGGTTTTCAAAACCAATTTAAGTCTGCCAATGACCAAACTTATACAGACAAGTTCCTCATAAGTGTTATAGGGAGATTTTGAGATGTTTAGACACGCAGATAGAAGGTGTTGAGGGGAGAAGATAGCGAGCTATAACTTATTATATCTGCTTTATGCTGTGGAGTTGCGAGAAGTACTACTTTGAGAATCATGTGCGTATCCGTATTTATTATGGATTATTTTTTGCGATGGGAAATATTTCCTGTTCAACTAAGCAGCATATCTTACTCATTTTTGAAATTTTTAGCCAAAGGACCCATATAGGACCTTACACATTTATTTGGAAACTACTTATACAGAACGTCATTATTTTCTGACGTATCAAAAGACGAATAAGTGATATTTAGGAAACATCACCGGGATTGAAGTAATAATGTAATCTTAAAATATTGTTCAGGTTTCTCTTGAGGTCGTAACATGAATTTTGATAATCTCGCCAATTTCTATGTATCCGTGCAGGTTTGACAAAACTTCCTATACCCAAAAATAATGAAAGCCAAACTTTTCTATAAATTAAGCGATTTAAAGCCGTGTACTTATAACTCATGAATGAAAATAATTTTAACTTTGCCAGACAGGAGTAGTTAGATCACCAAAATCATGTGTTATAGGTATACAATGTTTATTATCTCTTGTTATGAAGGGGAAATTATTTACCTTTAAACGTCAGGATAATTTATACATAAAATTGAGTTACATTTTTATTTTGAAAGGAAACTAATATTTTACAAATCATACTGCAAAAATTTTCCAATATTAATAGTAATAAAGTAGGTAATTTATTTACTTTTATTACCTATACAAAGAGCAGCAATAAATTACGTTTTATCGTGAAAAGCAAAGACAGAAATAGCTTTCATTCAAGAATCACATACACGGAAACTCAAATGTACCCAATGTTTGAGTAACCTTATTAATTACCAGAGAGGAACACCTGTTTGAACGGATGGATATTTCCGTAGACACAGGTGTAGCAGAAAGTCAATAATCCCTTTTCATAAAATAAGTCAGGAATGAGAAAAAAATGGAGAAGATATTTTGAAAATTTAAACGCTAGCCATGTATGGTTCTTTAACCGTAGCTATTTTTGTAGGATTGCGTTTATTAATTACAAAGAATGGAAACTGTGCCGAGAAACGTAAATATAATGCCTCTACTAAGGTTTTACTAAGCAAAAGAGCAATAGATCACATAAATCAGGACATATAGGCCCAGATGTCCGCATGGGCAAGTGGGGCACTTGCCCAGGGCCCCCAAAATGATGGGCCCCCTAATTTAGTATTAAGTTGTGCATATTTTTGAAAATTTGGTTTTTGGTTAATACTTTAAATGGGGGTAGTGGCAGATACAGAAAAAAAAAAAAACCTGGATGGAGTACAGTGCACCCACTGTAGTGAAAGCATACTTACATCCGTAAGCGTTTCTGGTTGAATTTTTTCTTTCTTTCTTGGGGGGGAGGGGGGTGTAATAACTTCAGACTGTGATCTAATTTGAATTTCAAAAGAAAATTTCATGAATTTATTAACATTAAAAAGCAAATAAATAAATTAACGCTTATTATTATTATTTTCAAATTTTCGACTTGTTGGTCGAAAATTTTTTTGAATTTCCGGTCCCAGTTTATGCGGGACCTGGGTGAGTGTCCCACATGTTCATGTGGAAACCTGGTCCTGGGGGATTCACGTGATGGATCCCCCCTCTGGATCTGTCCTTGGAGGGGATCCCCAAAGTCTGTTTTGCCCAGGGCCCCATTGGGTCAAAGTCGGGCCCTGAGGACATATCTGTGAAGCTGCTACGATTTGAATCGGTTTTTTAGAAGCACAAAAATATAACTTATCTAGAATCAACGTCCATTTTCCTTAACCAAAATTCTCGGACTAGATTTGTGCTTACATTTTGTGTAATTATAGGGAGTTTCTAAAAGCCATCGCGCAACTTCAGTAAGTTTGGTCTCTCTTTTGCTTTGTAAGCTCGCCAACTGATTGAGAATAGGAAAACAATGAATAAATGTATATATTCACACACGCGAGAGCGTGTATGTGTGAGAGGGGGGGGGGGGGTCGTTAATTCTAATAAGGAAAAAAAAGCCCCATATTTATTCGACAGAACCAATTTAATTAACCACCCGTTTTTTTTATTTTTAAGCCTTGGGATAGTATCGCTGTAGGAAATCGTTACATCCATGGTAGTGAGTTTGGTCGCAACAGATCTGATGACACGATAGATAAGAGAAGGTAATAAACGCCACATACAGGGCTGTAATAACGAATCATAAAAGCGTTACCGAGAGAAAGGCCTGCATTTGTTTGCCGGCGTAAAGGTTGGTAAAAATGCAGGTGCGATAAATTATGTATGTGGGCGACGAAAACGTATCTGACCCATGAGGGTAAAATAAAGACAAAATAGATTGTCTTCCGCGTTTGAAGGATGGTGGAGAGAAATCGAGTGAAAGTATCGACCTATTTTACAGAAAGGAAAAGGCTGATCCGCCCTTCAAAAAAGCGTGGCTGAATCCACGAAGGATACTACTTTAAACACTCTTGAAATCTACACATGGAGAAGCAATTGCAGAAAAAGTTTTAAACAGTGACATCCTCGCTTCTAACACTGCCAAGTGTTACATGGTCGAGATTTCGTGGTCAGGACAAAATCCAATACTTACTTTTGCAACGGATCAAATTTTCTCTCTCACATTCTCGAAACACCCTAACTCTGGGACAAACTACCTACGTGTAATTTGGTAAGATGAGTAAGTTACTTACATTTAGGATTACCATTGCTCATAAGAATAATTTTTCGGAAATCAAATTGAATTCTCGAATAATAGTTATATTATTTAAAGCGACAGCAAATTTTACTGGTTGGATGCGATTTCTATTGAATGCTTCAATATTCGAGAAAATTCACCTATTTGATCTATGGTGAACTCCCATGTAATGATATGGGGCAATACAGCTAATTTCTCTGCTGCACAGAAATATATGCCAACACTTTGTGAATGACACTACTCTGCTCCGCACTACGAATACTACGAATGTAGCCTTGCATATAAACCCGCGTTTGTGAATTCTTTTGTGCGCATTAACAGAAAACTTATTTCTTGAAGTTACGCCAAGCAATCACATTTCTCCAAAGTTCTCTCATTAACTCTGAATTTGTAGACAAACCCACCTAAACTAACTATACAATTTGACGAAAAACGTAGACAGCATTTTGGCATTGTATCTTGGCGTCGTTAAAAAAATAAAATAAAATAAAAATGAATAATTCGCGTTTGTCTTTCTTTTTCATAAACAGGGAAGCAATTCCCCTTCAAAAATAAAGTTAATACTTTCTTTTTAAAATGGGGGCTGAATTTTAAAACATATCTTTACTAAACCTTCCCTTTCAACATGCTTATAGTATAAGTAGGGGTCGAATAAAAAACAATTGCGAAACTAAGCCTCATGTTGCCTGTGAATATGGGAGAGCTCAGCTGTTTCGAACACATGTTGGTGATGCACAGCGAATTCGATTCTGCATTTGCAAGACATAGAAATGAAAAAGTAGATCATGAAATGTGATTTGCCAACTGAACTGCTTTAAACAGATGCTTTCAAAGCTAGAATCATGGGCATGAATCAAACATTGAAAAAGTGCATGATGGAAAGCTACAGAGGTTTTCACGATTTTCGAAAAACACACAAAAATGAAATATCACCTGATCGTATGGTGTCGTACCATGTATGGCTGCGTTTCACCCAGATATTGAAAATGTGGTGAGTATGTTAAGATAATCTGGATTTCAAGATCATCTCTTGATGTCAGGCCGGCGGTTGACAGCGAGGCAGTGAGAAACAAAAGTTATAATACACCATATTATATCTATTGTTAGTTACCGTCAAAAAAGCAGGTTTCGTTTAAGGGGATAGTGGACCTTTCAAAACGATTTTTGAAAATTTTACCACAGAGATATGAAATTTTGTATATATATTCATTAAAGTATAACAATATTAAACACCTTATAAAATTTTATAAATATTTAAAAAAATATTTTATAATTAAAAAATTTAAATTTAATTACCCTTCTTTAAAATGCTCCTTGCGACTTAATTTTAAACTTTTCCCATTAATTTTTCATTTATATTGCTTATAAATAATTTCTGAACAAAGTTATGTATTTTTTTGTACTTTCGTTGAATAGTTAATTTTTAGAAAATATTTTTATGCTTGTACTCTGAATTTTCGCGAAAATTTTGTACTTTTCTACACTAAAGTTAAACTTTTATAACCTAAATGACCTCGAATCCTAAAAGGGATACATAACTTTATTTTGATGTATTACAGGAATCTTTATTATAAATTTCATAAAATTTCCTCAAAAATTGTGACGCGAGGAGCATTTTAAAGACTTGCAAATCTCAAAATTTCTCATTTTGAGAAAAAGTCATTTAAAAGATAATTTTTTATCTACCTTTAATACTTACTACTCTAAAGCCACCAATTTTTCATTTTTCTTTTCACTACACATTTTAAATGTATTTTATTCCAATATTTACATGTTTTTAAAATATTAATACACCCCCCCCCCCCCAAAAAAAAAAAAAAAATTCCAATTTTTGCTCGATTTTTGGTAATTTGAAAGTCCACCATCCCCTTAAAAGACGTGCTTGGTTATCTCAATTCAGCAAACATGGTAAATTCAGCAAGTGTCATTAACCCTACTGAAGTTCATAATTTGCACAGCTACATCCACGCGGTGGATTATTTAAATATATTTTAAAACAAAATCTTAGTCCTACGTTACATTCAAAAGTCTTATTTATTTATGAATATGTCAGAACACGACGCTGAGGCCCCATATTTCCAACTTTACGATATCTTTTGAAACTAGTTAAGCTAAAAAGTAATTTTGAAAATGTTGGGATTATTTTCTATCAAGTATTTATTATAACAGCATGCCAGCATAAAAATATAAGCAAGTATATATATGCGACATCTGTGTCCCATGTATACATGGGTGCGTTACATACACATTTATGCACTGCTTCCTGCGTAAAAGCGAAATAGCGAATAAAGATACAAATAAGAAACGCTCTTCCTCTTTCTTTTTCCTAAAGTTTATCAATCATTCTCAAAGTTTCTATTAATATTTCATTGATATTTTAGCATCATAATGATAAGCAGAAGATAGTTAAACCTGGTATAAGATGGAACAAATGACGTAATAAAGTGAGACGACAGTTTCCACTCGAGAACAATGAAAAAAAGAAAGCAAGTACAGCAGTTTTCATTTCAGAGAAATGTATAAAACGGGGCAAATGGGAAAAGAAAAAAAAATGCTTCGGAAATTAGCAGCCTGCATCGTAAAACCGCAATTCAACTTTGTGAACGAATAATGAACTTAGCGAAGAAATGAGGTTTTCGGAAGAAAAACCACATCGTCCCACAATGATTTGGCTT
The DNA here is from genome assembly GCA_907164885.2 of Dolomedes plantarius. Lineage (NCBI taxonomy): Eukaryota > Metazoa > Arthropoda > Arachnida > Araneae > Dolomedidae > Dolomedes > Dolomedes plantarius. The sequence goes on from OU015498.1 coordinate 132,750,262, forward strand.
TAACCGACATATTAGACATTTTTCGACAAAAGCTGGAAAGCAGGTCTTTGATTTTTTTGCTCGCGTGACAACTGCCCGTAAATTTCTAACTAAATAGGTTGAAAATGATTTTAAAAAAATTCCATTATATAGTTCATTCGAATTTATATTTTCCTCACTTGACAAAAAAATATAGACCTCTATTTATTAATACATGATGAGAAATAATTTTAAGATGATATAAATATTTTGAACAAGAATATATGTATAAATTAACTCCTCCTTCCGCAAGTGTAATCAAAACGTATTTTCATTTACTTCATTAAAACACGTGCAATCCGAAATCCAAAAGAACTAAATGTTTGACATTGAATCTCCCCTTTGATTATACGACACTGTTTAACAAAGCTCTTTTATCAGTTCAACAAACCAATGAATATAATTTTTAAAATAGATGACAAAAAAACGAAATAGTTAAGTAATATTTAAAAAATATTTTCAATAAATAATATACTTCAAAATCCGAACTATCTGAGCACCAGAATAGAAAAAATTTAGAAATTAAATACAAATCACTGTTAAAAAATATCAACATGAATCGTAAACAAAGGGTTTCTGCAGGAGAAAATTGAAAATTTACATAAGTTTTAGTAATATCCAAATTAAGGTATTTTGATTGCTTTACGTAGATCGTTTAAAACCTCTAAATAGCTCATTTGGTATGAATATTAAGAGTTTTGGGGGCATCATTCCCGTTTTCAAGTTTTCCGTGAACACCCGTGCATTGATTTGCTCGGATTGCCCCGAGTTCATTGTACATACTTTCATAAAAAGCAGAAAAAATACTTAAACTAGTTTCACTATTCAGCATATTTCAAATATTAGAGACCGTTTCTAAAGACCGTTTCTATCCGAGGAAGAATACCATTATCATGTAGAAAAGAATTATTTCATTAAATCAATTTGTCCAGGAATCCCGGAAAGATTGTTGCCAAAATGACATAAAAAGATGAACATCTGATAGCTATCCCATTACAGAAAACCATTAAAGATTCGATGGACGAAATTGAAATATAAGTAAACCGCGAGAAAGGCACTTAACTCTTGTTCCCATTACGGAGCTTGATTTTGGGCAGACTAGCAAATGCCACCCCCACCCCCACCCCCGTCCTTCCATCTTACACTACGACAGAGAAAAGTTTTCCGCAATATTTATGTATTGAATGCAAGAGGTGTAGTCAAATTTTCCCTTAATATTTTGAATTGGGTTTTTACAAGTTGACAGCAAGGAATGGTCCACATATGGCAATAAACAAACAAGTTTGCGTCATATGCAGCTTTATGTACACCTCCGTGGGTATCTATTCAAATTCCTAGTAACACATTAAGTTTTCCGACGACATGTCAGCTCTACTGAAAGCAGAAGAACGAGATACAACACAGGACCTACCTCTCTTGACCGGTGTCCTATCTTTTGTCCTGGAAGACGGTGATAATGATCGAACGCTGCAACCACCGGGAACTTGGAGTGTTATACGAGGATTGCCAGCTGTGTAGGAGTCCAAAATGATTATTAAGCATGCAGAGAACCATGCAAAAAATAATAAAATAATAATAATAATAATAATGAAGCTCAGCTTTTGGCCAGAATTCTGAACGTGTAAGTAATTTTAGAGAGAGGGGGAAAAAAAGGCAGAGATTACTTTATACAAACTGCAAACGCAAAAAAAGCAAGCAAGCTCTCCCTGAATAGGCCTAGAAATTATAGGCAGTGAATATAACATTATCTCATATATTATTCCCCATCTCTTCATTTCATGCAACATACACTACTCTTCATCACTCCGTTGCCCTTCGAATACATGCCGGACACTTGAAACACTATTTTTGGTTTTATGCTAGTTGAAGAGTTTAGAATTTGTTAATTTGTAATTTCTGATCCGATACTAAAAACTGGAATCCAGTTAAAGTTTAAAAAAAAAATAAAGCCTTCGCCAAGTAAACGTGAAAATCTCTTTGAAAAAAAGTAAAACCTGTTAAGTCTACAGTAGAAACTCTTCAAAATTATTTATACATACATATACGCGGGCATGCATGTATGTAATGCCGAAAAAATTTAATTCCCTGTTATATATGCCACCCCTGACCTAAAAATTATCCTTTTAAATAATACTTCTTTTAATTAATAAATTTACACTTGAGAGTTCTATCTTTGGAACGTACGTGTACACAATTCCTCCCAAGGACTGTGTACATCAATGCTTTCGGATGAGCTCATTTTTGCTGGAATCCAGGGGAATAGAGATTATGATTGGCATTTGCAATAAATAATTTGTGGCAGACGTGCGTAGATTTTTTAGGAGATGGGACGTGTCGAGCTGGAGCATAGAAGATAATGCTAAAAAGTTAAGTGTGAAGAGTATAAGAAATTTTATCATGTACTGTGTTTTCTTTGACCTTCTTACGGCCACAATTATTACTACAGTAGAGTCCCGATAATCCGAATTGATTGGGACCAGACCCTTTTCAGATTAAGCGAAATCATTCTTAAAATATACTTAAATTGCATAATAAAACGTGATTACATAAATATTACATATTATGTGTGATTACACAGTTTATTTTATAAGGTCTGTCTAAACATTACCAAATCTCTGGACGAAATGGGTGATAAGAGAGCGGAACGCTGCCTAGTACAGTACAGTAGAATGTAAGATTTTAGACGATCAGTAGATTGTTGAAATGGTTTTGAAAGAACCTATCAACATGTCAGACGAGAGTGAAGGTGAAGCAGACTGTGACAGCGAGCAGAGGGTATCCCACTCAGACACCGCGACTGAAATGGATGTAGTACTAGGCTACGTAGAGCAACACTCCACCGCGATCAGAGCGGACACCATTTTTCTGACGCGTTGGCGTAATTTGGCTTCAAGGGAGACGTATTCTTCTCTTCGATAATAAAAATTAACAGATTTTTTTCAAACCAATGTAGTTCAGTAATAATTAGTTCAGTACATTGTCTAACTTTCATTTTTCTTGTGATTTTCAGAAACACTTTATATTACTTAGTATCACTGTGGTTTTATTGTAACCTTTGTTGTTTTTGACTTTTGGTTTCGGATTAAGCTGACTTTCCGGATTACCGAAGTTCGGATTATCTGGACTCTACTGTACTACGCTGCAATGATAAACTTTATTGTTGACACTTTCATGCGTAAATGCATATCATCACTTTTGAGAAATTGAATGTTTATATTTTTATTGTTTTTAAAGCAGCATTTTGTTTCTATAGCTCAACTGTTTATAAGTGAATGCAAGATTCTCACCCCAATGCCTAGTCACACTTTACATCAGGGGTGTCCAACTCAAAGGCTAACTTGGGGAAAACAAACAAGGTTTAACTATAGGTGGGCCACGAAAAAAAAAAACATTATTAATAGAAACGTAGGTTTTTTACAGTATATTACCTAATTACAGTATATTCAACATAAATATACACATTTTGTTTAATAATAGCAAAAAAAGAGTATATTTAAAAAAGGACTTAGCGAATTCTTCCTATCTAATTATAATTCTGCGTCGGTTATTTTATTATACATTATTGTGTGCCAATATATTGGCCGGGCCGCGAGTTTGACACCCCTGCTTTACATGAAAGAAGAGAACAGAAAGCAATCTTATCCATTGATATGAAATAGCGTCGCACAGTTATAGAACTCTGACCAAAAGTAAACAAAATATAACTTTTAAAAAACAAAATAAAATATGTCTAATTAAGTTAATAGACGAAAGGAATTCAAAACACATGCAAGCTTTTCCTATTCATATATCATAAAATTATAAAAGAAAATGATAGGCAAAAAAAAAAAAACATTTAACAGCGACATGGGTTAAAATGTGTGTATATGAAAGCGAGAAAAGCCTAAGCAAAAATTAAATGAAAAATTAAAAAAAAGCTCTAAGGAACGGTGGAATAAACAGCCTGGTCGCATCAGAACGATGAAGTTTTGCAGAAACTGGTTTTTGTCAGATTTGATCCTGATTTGCTGTTTAAGTGAAATTTCTCTCCACTGTAAAGTAAGGAACTCTTAATAAAGGGAAATACAAATCTCTGTTATTATTCACGAAGTGACAGCATTTAGTTCCGCACGATGAGACGGCTTGTGTTTGTTTCTCGGAGAAGAGAAAAAATAAATCAGAGGAAACAGCACAGCACAACGTTAACTGATGACTTAACTGATGATTAAACTTTTTGTAACCTTATTCATGGTGGTCTCATTAGCATTTGAGTTTAAAACACTGGTTCAAACAAATTCTGTGTTCGATTCATATACTCATCACAGCAATGCACGTTCTTCACAACTATAAAATAGAGCTGGCAGTTTCTAATTATTATTTTTTATGAAACTGCTGACAAATATATCTAAAATAATATTTCTTGTGAAAAAGAGCCCAGTTAAGACAACTGGATAGCATTAATTTTCTATAATTAAAGATTTTCTTTAATCATAGAAAATGATTTATTAAATAAATAATTGAATAAAATTACGTAATTTTTACAAATTAGAGACACTTTTAAAATGTTATTGAGGGAAGGGCATCTTTGCGATCACATTGTATTTATTTATTTATTTATTTATTTTATTTATTTTGGGGGAAGGGGGGGGGGGCGTAACATTTTATTTCATGCAAAACTGAATTTAAATACAGTGCTAAGACTTTCAATAATACCAAATTTTATAAAATGTTATCAGCTATCCTTCCAGTATTTAATTGTATGAGACAGGAATCATCACATCTGCCCGAAAAGCTGAGGGTTCTCAGTTCAATTCCTGGGATAACTTGTTCTATTTTAAATGAAATAGAAATCGATAAATTATGAGAAAGAAAGCCATTAAACAGCAGAAAATGCGCTGTTAATTTTTTCAGTGCATTTAATATCTTTTTTATTTTACTTTCTGCATCCATATTTTCAAAATTGAGGAAAGACAAAATAGAAAAGTAGATTAAAAAATCACGTGCAAGTCAATTCGGCTCATCACCAACTAACACAAAAGGGACGAAAGGAGTTTAAGAAGAAAAAGAAATCAAACCGGGAACAATTTCTTCAGTTTAATTTTATCATTTTAATTTTTTTCATCATTGCAATTAGTAAATATATTTTTGAAACAGTTCAAATATTTATTTCTACAGTTTTCTTGATATTAGTTTATCATTGCATTAAGGATTATAAAATGCTAAACAGTTATGTTGTTTGAACTAGACTAGGCATATTTCTCAAAAGGCTTCGGCTATCCTTTGAAACCAAACACATTGTCATGAAATCAAACTGCTCATTCGACCAACAACACAAAGTATATATATATCTACAAGAACATTTTTAAACCACATGAGAAAACGTATTTGGCATTTTTTTAAACTTTCCCACGGCGACAGACACACAAAATGTTTTCTTAGTTACACACATTGAAAATACTTTAAAACACCATTCCTTCCCCCTCCCACCATTCTTTTGTTCTTTTGTTTGTTGTTGTTTTTACTTTGGATCTTACATTATTTAAAAAATAACTTTAATACTGAATTAATTTATGTTATTAAAAAATAAAAAGATGACAAAATTCTTTCACAAACAGAAGTAATTTACTCTTTTTATGAGAAATAGAAGAAAATTGTCAATTTCGCGTAAGTGGATAAATTTTACATTATTTCTTTTTTAAAATTAATTCCTCAAATATTTTATACCTACCGTGACAGAAATACCGGTTAAACTGCCCTATGTGGAAGTGCAGAGGATCAGAAATAATTTGGATTTTGGAACATTTGCTGATATTTAATAATTAGATACCTGAGAGATGGAACTAAGTTTAAACTTGTGTTATAAAAACAACTCGTTAGCACACAGCCTTGAGTAGGATTGCATAATATATATATAATAATTTTGCCATGAAAACGGAGTTCGTTTGACCATTACCGTCAAAAGGATAAGTTACCACAATATCAGTTGCCCTTGTCAATAGTTTGCTTCGTCTGCCTCACCAACATTCAAGGCTCAATATGCTAGAGATGAACGATCATTTCTTTTCCTTGCTCTTATTATTACATATAAATACTTAATAGTAAAAAATATGGTGAAGTATTACTAGAAAAATAAGAGGTTAAAAGAGATTTTAACTGGTTACGCCATGTTGGAGCTAAAAATATTTCCTGTTTTTGGTACATATCGAAATTTGGATTTTAGACTAAGGGGATACAAAACCTGCATTTCTGGAAAAAACAAAGGAGACTTGCTTATATAAAGGGCTATTAAATCCTCCTGTCGCTTAGCGTGCCCTTCGAAACTTTGTGTACTTATCTCCCCTCCTCCTGCCACCCCACCCCAGTAAAAAAAGAAAAGAAAATTACAGATCTATAATGAGTTAACGCAAATGTCATACGAAGTTAGTTTTTGGATGGACGCTAGGATGGACGTTATAGATTTTTCTTGCGTACTTTGACCTGAAGAAGAAAAATGCAAAAAAACTTTTCAGTAACTTTGACGCAGTTTATAAGTCTTTCTATATGAATATGCAAACAGAACATTTACTAACAGCCTTTCGAGTTTATAACCTCTCATTCGATGTACCTAGCGTTCAATATCAGTTCTCGTAGTATGGTTAACTCGTGATCGAATGAAATAATTTTGATGGAAATAATTTTGGGGAAAAATTTGTGCCAATCCGTAAAGTCGTTTCCACCATGAAGGGCGCGAAAGGGGGTCAATACTGGTTCTCATTGGCCCCTGAAGGAATACTGAAGGCTTACACACCTGAGTTTTGTTTCTTGGTGACCATCCTTTGGCCGGCAGTTCTTGTGGTCTGCAAAGGTGGTTTCGTCGGTGGCACCGTAGACTGTCTTTTCGTGGTAATCGTAGATGGGGGCACAGATGAGGCTGAAGAGATAGAAAAAAAAACCGATTACTTGCGAAAAAATAGTATTGAATAATAAGAGGGGAAAACTCGACAATTTTCTGATTAAAGAAAAAAAATTCAGATATTTAGGCGAAATTACATATTTCAGACGGTGTTGCTTTCTATGTTGTTTTCCTTGCCTTCTATGTTGTTTGCACCTAAGTAAACAAACAACATAGAAGAGGTAGAAAAGCTTACAAAATCTATAAAACACAGGGGGGGGATTCCCCCTTGAGCTTAGGAGGTCGGCATAATATAAGTAGATGCCAAGCAACCATCGGATCTCGATACCTCTGGCTGCTAGTCATGGTTTTGGTGATCGTTGCCCTACCTTTATATTACCATCTATCTATAATGACTGCATGGCATTTTAAGGTGAAAATTTATTAAACTTGCACCCAGAAACTTACACGAAGCAAAGCGTTAAGAAAACAGAATAAAGTTGAAAATTTTAAAATATATTCTTCCGCTTGAGTTATAGTTAATGGCGTATTTACAAGTCACTTAGTACGAAACGAACTTAAGTCATTTACCTGTCTACACCGAATTCCTACCCGTAAAATCCTTGAAAAATTCATTGTGGTGTGTGTGTGTGGGTATTTGACAAAGTCGACTTGGCCAGTCAAGTTAGCCATGCAGTCAACTTGATACCTATAGGCCACAAGGCAAGACTCGCTCAATGGCCCAGTCTACGCTTTATCTGAGGGACGGCGCGTCCTATGGTAAATAAAAACCGTGGTAACTAAGCATAGGTCTCGTGTGTTCAACTACCTTTGCTAGAAATAAAACCCAACTTGTTTAATGGTAAAAAGATATAGTCTTGTAAAACAGAAATATTTTTTTCACTTAAACTTAAGAGACAATTTTTTGCAAATCAATGCATATTTACAGAAGTATTTCAGTGTCCCAAATGACGTTTTGATAATCTGATAAATATTATATTATAAAAATAACAAAAAAATAGATAGGAGCACTAAGACAAATACATTTACGTTACAAATGACATAGGTATCCAAATGAGGGCAGTGATAACTCGAGCTCAGCACAGTGCGAAATCTTTAAAATATACAGGAGTGTACAAGTTATTTAACGCTCAACTCTTAAAAATGCACATTAATTAAATATTCTTAAACGTTTCTCGGAAGAATGCCAGTCTGAGGCAATTATATTTACATAGAGAAATAAATCCGAAATTCCTAGCATGGTTTATTTCGGTTTGAGTTATTTTAAACAATTCGACAACTAAATGATTCCGAAGAGATATGCCTTAACGAAAGCGCCTTTACACATTCTTATGAAGAGAGCAACATTTTTCGTGTTTCACTCTCCCATTCCTAACCACTGAGATTTCTCCAGAGGATTATGATGTCTGTATTAAACGAACCTGGCTACAATCTGCAAAGATGAGGTCCTTTTTGAAGGTTCTCACACACGCACGGATATCGAAATCTGTTAAGCGAAGTCAACGGTTTTAATTAATCACCCGTAATCACGCTTTTAAGCAAAATTTCGAAGTTGGGTAAATTAATTTATATCAAATTACTTTGAACAGTAATAGGCCGATACATGTTTGATTTTTCCCCTTTGCTGCTAATAATTACAAGAGTGCTGGAAAGAATAATTGAAACTCTAGGAACATATTTCCAAATCTCTCTTTGCATAGAATACGACCAAAGAATTACTGTAACTCTCACTGCAAATGATTATCTTGCCGCGTGACTGCATGACATTTCTAGCATAACAGCTTCCCTTTCTGAATGGACACGTTGCCTAGTGAATGACGTATAATTTGTCTTGCCCGATAATGAGGTATAGAATTGCGGATATTTTGCATGACATCCAAAGAAAGAACTTACATAGAATCCATTGCAGATGAAATTATTCTATTACGTTTGGTTCATATGATAAGGTATTACTTTTCCAAAAGCGATAGAAACAACGAAGATGATTCTACCATTCATCCTGTATATGAACCACGCACTTTATCCCCATATCCCCCTGAATGGAACATCAATGGTTTAAGGCTGCTGTACCCTATTGGATTCGCTCACCTCAATGTTAACATATGGAGAAAATGTGTCCAAGGATGGCCGACTTGGATTGAACGATTTTTTTTAAAAATTGTACTCTGAAATAGAGAAAGAAATTTTACACCTTGAGGCATTTTTCGTTTTTTTTTCTTGTTTTGTTTTTTAAATGCAAATAATATTTTAAAACTTAAATTATTCGGGGGAAAATCTGGTATAAAGTGTTTTAAACGCTCATAAATTCCTTTGGTGGACGAAATGTATAAAATGAATCGTGTTGTGTAAGATTCAGAAAAGTTCAGGCTCTCTGAAAATATTTTTAATGCATTATCAGCATTTATGTACCTGTAAATAACAGACAAATTTTCTCCATAGGTTAACATTGAGGATAGCGAATCCAATAGGGTGAGTACACAGCAGCCTTAAGGATTATCAAGCTATTGCTTAAACCGAAAGCAAAATATAGGTCAGACAGCAGGTAATATGATCTTCCACAGACCAATCACTATGATGTCAATAATAAAGGTAGATTGCTATCCATTACATGAGGACGCATAACATGCTGAACGTCCATTACCAGCGATTCAGAACATGGTTATCGAGTGTAAACCACACAATAGGCATTTTTAAAAAATGCAGTAGTAACAAAAACTTGATTGACAAAGATATTTTTTTTTATGTTTCTCTTTTACTTAACATGAAAACATTAAACTCGTTTTTAATGGACGTTTATTATTGGGAAATATTAAGCCCATTCTTATTTATGTTTTTAACACCTCTCACGAAATGTAACAGTTTTTTTTACTAAAGGATTTTTTTTTACTTAAATGATAAATGACTAGCATAATGCATTGTGTCATTATGTATTTATGAATTTTAATGTACACTTGAGTATTTTTGTTTATCCTTATTCGACGCTTGGTATTATTAAATTGTCAAACCTGAATTTTAGCTAGCAGTTTAAAATGTAATAATGCATATTACTTATGGCAGAAATAAAAGCTTTAAAGTTTGCACGGTCGTTCTTGTCAGAAGACGAAAAGGAAACAAAAATCCCATTCCAAATAGAGTAGGTGTGCAATCTTACCCACAGTACTGGACGATCCTTTCCACTGGGCAATCTTTGACCTAGAGTTGTGCGAGGTCAGTGAGATGGAGGTGGAACTTTCGCTGGCCGCTACTGGGGAGTTCGATCGGGAAGTGATGCACGCCTTGCCAGGTCCTGCAAGAGGGAAAAAAGTAACAGTGCCTGTCCACTAAGCCATGAAGAGATAAATTAGTTCACGCATTTGTTTGTCGAAATGTTTTTCGGCAGAACAACTAAAAATATTACTTTACCAACTGTTGTTCTGAATTAAGACTACTTACAAACATCTGAACAAAATTATATCTAATAAGATAAAAGGAAGGTAATTGCATTAAAAAATACCTTTTAATTTTTTATTCCACAGTAATTTTTGTTGCCAATTTTCTTTTACAAATTTAATGTGAATTACCAATTCTTCGAACCATAGAATGGAGTTTAAAATAGTAGATGGCAAATGTACAAAAAAGTAGGATATTTCGCTAGAAGAGACTTAATTTTTGTAAAATAACGATAATTGAAATTTATAACTGCATTACTTTTTCGAAAACGAAATCTTCAGTGTTTCAGGTATATGGCCATTGATCTCGAAACAACTCAAAATCAAATAAATCGTCTGTGATTACAAAGCTTCAATTACTTTCATTTGCAATTTACTTTAATTAACTTATGGTTTTAATCATCGTCAATTCTCTGTTTTTAACCCACAACATTTTTTGGCGATGTCTTTACTTTCAGAATTCATTGTTATACAAAGAGAATGCAATCACAGATTGAAAAAAGAAAATTGCTTCATATCGTTCAATACGTTTGTATCTGTTAAAAGAAACAGTCTTAAAAAATTTTTTTTTAAATCTCAAAATGATTAATTTTTTTTTTTACCCTCAAACAACTCAAGGGTAGTTGGATCTGAAATTGAAGCCATTCTACATCAAAGCCGTGAAACGTATCAACGACCGAATAGCGATGGCGTAACATCGAAACGATAACAATGTTATACTTCAATATATATTTGGCATCAATCAGAAATATACAAAAAAAATTAGAGATAAAAGAATTTCTACTTGCCTACGAAACACGGCATTTTGAAACAAACTCTACTTATTTGAGAAAAAATAATTTAGGAGTAAGAACATCTCTACAACATTGTCAATCTATAGTGGAATGCTTCTACCAATAGAAAGTGTTGTCACATCCTTTAACGTAAGCAGCTGGGAAAAAATTCTTTCTCACGCGAGTAGGCGGCAATTTGAATACAAATGGCCTTTTGTACGCTTTCTTGTTGAGAACATTTCTTAACACGAAAGTACGGGCATTCAAAAAAAAACCTATACACATACAAATCCTTTTATTAGAAATCATCCAAGACGTTAAAAATATTCACTGACTGAAAGCATGGCAAAAACATAGGAAAATTTTAATCAAAACGAGACTTTTCTTGTGGTATAATATTTGTAAATCGCAAGTAAATTACCTACCTAGTTTTAAAAGGAATAGGGCCTGTTCACATAGAATCCGTCAGCGTTACTCGTATTGACATGTTTTAAATCAAACACAGAACACACCAATTTTGTGGCTAATCGTTTGGAGGTTTGCAATTGGTTTAATATATTTCAATAGGGTTGACGCTGATGTATATTCTAAGTGAGTAGGCCCATACTCTTAAAAAAAATTAATTGTTTCTAAAAAGTTTTATCTTTTTGGAATGCAAGATGAAAAGTTTATAGAAAAAGGTACCCCACGATGAAAATCCTATTTCTAAAGCTAAAGGATAAATATGTGAATTTCTCAGCAAAACTCAACGAACTTTGTTAGGCATTAGTTCCACTGACAGTCCTGAGCCTTTTTGTATATTTACACACACAAAAATTCACGGTTTAGAGCTGAACAGAATCTGAGGTCTGTAATAAGGTACCAGCACGCTTATGTTAAAACATAATTGCAATAAACAATGAAAATAAAATTTTCCTCAATTTTACCTTGTATTTTTCATACGATACAATGATTTTTTTAGGAGAAATACAAGAGAAGGAGACACTCTTGGCTTATTTCTTTATTTAAAATTTAAGGTACTTCTTAAACGGGAACATTTTAAACGATGTTTCGTTTTAGAGGTATCTGGATTTTATTCCACTGGGGATGAATTTAAAGCAAGAGTCGAATAATGTTCTCATGCAAATTAGTTATTGAAATTTACACTTCTTTATGTGTAAAAAAAAACTAATCTATTGTCACGTATATTTTAGGGGAAAAAAATCTGTTATTTAATATATTACATACGATCCCCTTAAATCATAAGTTTCGAATAAGGGTTATCAAGTTCCAGTGATTCACAGTACTTGCAAAACTAGTAGATGTTTGCGATCCTTACAATGCATTCCATTTACATTCCTCCCTCACATCATTAATGCCACGACATTTTATGTTACTGGAGGTAATTTTAGAATATAAGTTTCACAACAACAACAAAAAACTAATAATTATTCATGCAAACTATAATATATATCAGTATAAGAAAATATATTACAAACAACACATTATTCAAATAAACAGAGGTAAAACTGATTTCATACACTAAAGAGATTTCATTAAGAGTTCACAACTTCGACTAATACATAAAATACATCAACTTCATTTACATACTCTACAGATATAAGAGGTGACGTGCAATAGATTCAAAACTGTAATCTTCACGTGTGTTAAATTAAATACAAATAATAATACTGCACATGCATACTAAGCTAATAAGCTGATTGGAGTGTTAGCCATGAAATATTTTCTAATACATCAAATAGCGTTTTTTCTAATATTTAAAATAGCATTGTTATAATAGTATCATAGAGTATTATGATGCTTTTATATACTGTCCAGAATACAGTCTAAATAAATGCACCTCTAGAATTTAAAGTTATAAATTTTAAATCGTTTAATTATAATGATAAATAAAATAAAAAAAGCTAAATTAACATTTAACCGAATGCTGTAGTTATTTGAGAATTTAAAAGAATTATAAATGTTATTTACATTTTACCTACTTTTTATATATTGTTATTTTTTATACCGTTATTTAATTAAATATGAAATAAAATGAAGCGAAAACATTTAAAGTTACATTTTAAACTATGTACTATTTTCTCACTTAATAAAAATTTATTCTAATCACACTAATACATTAACTTTAACAGCAGAAAAGTTGTTTTTTATAAACCCCGTATAAAAATATAAAGTATTATTCTTCATAGCTTGTATTAGATTTAAACTTTATTTGTTAGCTTCATATGCATATTACTAATAAAAGCTTTAAAGTTTGCACGGTCGTAAAAGCTTTAAAGTTTGCACGGAACATATTAAATTCATATTTTCAGTAAAAACATTCTAATCAAATTAGAGTAAGAATCTTATACATTTTGAAAATTTCCATTTCTATAGCAAGCTACTTGTAAATTTTAATGCCAGGGAATTATATTTATTTAAATGTTACATAACACACTTATGCAAGAGCTATTGTAATATTAGAGAAACACATTAAACGGACAATTACCTTTAAAATTAACTATGAGGATATGGCTGAAATAACACTGCGAACATAACAAAAAATTGCAAGAAAAACACTGGCCACAGTTTTATAAAACATGCACAAGGCTGGGAAAGCATGCATAGGCAGGTTATAAAGACTTAAATAGATGAGAATGTCGAAGTTTGTGCAAAAATTTGGAGTTTTTTTTTAACAATATTCCTTGCTTAAAATCATTTAAATTGCAATTGCAAAAATCATTTATCATAAATTCTTCTTTTATAATTTAACTAAGAAACTTGAAAAACAATATGTCTTGTTATGAATTTTAACTAAACACTGCCGTTAATTTAAAGTACCTAAGATTTCGGTTGGTTAATTTTGGGAAAATTACCTCAGCAAGAAAATTTTTCTATTTAATTAAGGCTATTAAAGCATTAAAAAAAACAGAAAATCTATTGAAAAATTATTTGACTCTACTTCAAAAAGAAATTAATAATAGTGTTAATATTTTCTCTCATCTAAAATATACATGGCTACATTCTACAAACTAATATCAGTTAGATCGCAAAAAGTACTACAATGTTTTTACTACAAGGCTACCTATATCTATGTTAGACTAGGTTACACAATTTTACCACTAGAATACGAACATATATGATGCAATTAAACAAAAATATTCCATCAAAATTCTCTAGGAGCTATTAAGTTCAAAAGTAAGCACTAGCCAAATAGTTTTCCCCAAGGAAAAAATTCCTTCACTTGAAGTTTTTTTTACGAAAATGAGCGTAATTCAGGCTATTAGTGTTCTATGTACTTTTATAAAAAGAAAACATTTCATTACAAAAAGCTGTTTTTGTTTAAAAAATACGTAACAAAAGGGTACTAATTATCAAATTCGTCATCATTAGTAAAAGAAAATAAGAAGAAAACGAAAAATAATGTATAAGTTAGGACAAAAGACCGTTACAGTAACATTTTTTTTTTTCACTATTCAAATTCCTTGCGTTAAAGGAAAAGAAAATTGTAGATTCAAGAAACACTTCCCAATTTTCATTATAATACCAGCAAAATCTATTTAAAATTTTTAACTCTTAGGAAAAAGGGGGGTTAATAACACAAGTGTGATGTATCGGTATTAAAACTATATTGTTTTAGAACAGTGCGATAAAACATTGTACCGTAAAAGCTTTAGAACATTCTTTTCTATGATATATTTCATTGAACTCGCATCACTTGAGAGCTGTCAATAAATGATTATTAAAAAATTTCCAAATTGAAAAATCCTAGGTAAGTTTTTAAATATAATCTAGCTTCACAAACAATTCTTGTTAGTATCTGAAAGTAAACAATTATTTTAGCAAGTAAGAAATTTGAAAATTTAAGCAAAATGTGAAATGTAGAAAATTAACCTTAATTTTTTTTACATTATGGACCTTCATTAGTATGATTTACTAGAAAATTTCTCAATAGTTCACATACATCTAAATTCATCTGTAAATGAGTTTTACTTTATACCGATATATGTATTCTATAGCATGTAAAATACCTTAAGTAAATGCACACATTTTCCATTACCTGAGATCTTATCAGTTGTAGTTTAGCATGCAAAAATGTGTCGAAACAAATGAGGCAATAAACCAGAAATAGTTAAAATTCAATAGCAAAAAGTTAAAATCTAAAATTGTGTGCGAAAAAAATTTGGTGCCGGTTAATCTTAAAAGAAAATCTAATGGTGCATTATAAATAAAAAAAAATTAAATGTACTGGAATAAAAATTTCAGCAACTACATTTACAGAATTAAAATGGTTACTAGATAAAGGCCTACATTTCTTATTTCTTTTTGCGAAACTGTCAAAATAGTTTATTAAAAATACCAAGAAATGCCTATTTTTACAAGTACGTTAACGATAATTCTTCCCATGCAATTTTTTTTAATCTAAAATACTGTTGAAAAAATTTAAATGTAGTTCTCAATGAAACTCAAAAGGTAACACTTGTATTACAATAAAATACAATTGATTAAAGTGAGCTAAAATGAAATAGAAATTTCAAAATAACTACCGTACCAGATTTTACAAAATTGCATTCACAGAAATTGAAAGCTGACCTTAATTTTGTTAAGAGTTTCTATTTCCGCAAGGGAACTTTTCATAAGAAGGCAGTTAACCCATTTAAATACTAAACTGAACATAAGATCATTATGTCTCCATGTTACTTATGTATAAAATTAAATATGTGAAAATAATTTGAATGCTTCAAATGGATTCAATTAAAGGCAAGTGACGGATTAGAAATAACAGCGTTTCCGAAAATAATTTTATAAAAATTAAATCCGACATAAAATTGCATTATTGCTTTAAAATAACACAGAACGCCTAATATTTTTTACCACTGTGTACTAATTTAATGAAATAAAAGGTGCTTAAATTTAGATGCTTAAAAATTAAATTACTGGAACTCAAGTTATGCCAGATATCTGTATTAACAATAGTATCCGTTGCTATAAAATTTAAAAAATAGCCAATAAAACCCCGTTATTCAAAAACGACAAAATCCATATTTATAGAAAATTAGTAACAAAAACTTCTTTTTTGGTAAATAAGAAAAACAATGTGTGTGTAGTATCATACGATCAACAATCTTCATGATAACATCCATCGGGAAATGGTGGTTATCACTTACTCTAGATTTTCTTCCCCTATGCATTTTTTTATTATTATTCAGTACTCTTTTTTGTTTTTAATCTGTATTTTTTAAAAACTTTGTTACGTACAATTCACTCTTTCATCATTGACTTCTGAGCTTAATCGCTAAAAAATACTCAAAAATATTCATTCAATAATTTAAATGTATGAATCACAAAATTACAAAACACTATTAAGCATAATATTTTAATTTAACGGTATAATTGCTTGTTATGTTACTTACAGTGTGTTTCATGGGTTCCATGCCAAAGAATGTACGAATCAAACGTTTAAAATTAATTTAACGTATGTTGGTAAATTTTAGAGGGAAAATAGATTAAAAAACGATACCTTACCCAAAAGAGGTATAAATCAATCAGGACAGAAGAAACTGCATCCTGGTTAAAAACAAACTTTTTTGCATCGCAGAGTTAAAAAAAAAAGCTTTTACTTGATTTAAACATTATTAATAATAATGATGGCCCATCTACAGTATATCGACTTTCGACTTCCCTCCTATATTAGACTTCATCACGCGCTGAAATAAAAGCACAACAATATCAATACACAGATACGATTCTCTTTAAGTAAATAAAGCTTGCAAAGAATCGCTTAAGTAGCAGCGGAAACTGCAATCCAAGATTGCTGCCGCGCAAAAAAATGTGAGCAGCAACGCATGCAAGAGAAGCCGAGCGTTGATTTTTCCAACTAAAGACAGCAAAAACGAATTTGGGGGGTGAATTCGACGAGTGGGTCTTACCTGGGGGAGTCGGAATTACGTAGGTCATCCTGCAAACAGGAGCACAGCCCGCCATGAGGGATAGCAAACGTTGCAAGTGCCCTGCAAACAGCAGGACGCGATGTTAGAAAAGACAAACGAAAAAGCACCTCCTTCAGAAGCAACAGGTGCTGGAAATATGTAGGCGGGGAGAGAGGGGAAAGGCGCCATAGGACACAGGCTACTCAACTTTTTCTTACCAGATACTATATACTTTCAGTAGAAAATGCCCCAAACAAGTTAATCTTTTCGAAAAAAAAAACTGCAAGTATAAAATCTTACAACCACTTTACACTTACAATCTTACAAAACGTTTCTTCCTTACGAATTTTGAAGAAATGGTCGGTTCTCCTTCATCAGTACAGTATGGAAGTTCAGTATTTGCAGATAGCCGAGAGGAATAAGCAACTGAACGGACAATAGAAGCTGCACGAATTTAGAGTAGATAACTGGAGCCTTATAGATTGAAAGGACAAAAATCGAACAGAAGCTACGACAACGAAACGATGTAAGAAAACGACGAAAGGAACCAATAGTGACGAGAATCAAAAGTGGAGATGTTTCGTTGTCATAGAGTTCTTGCAATTTTTTGCCTCTCATATTCATGAAATGGCGAAAGCTATCAACTAAAAACTCGTCAGAGAGCTTTTCCGTATGTCTCGGTCTGCAAATGATGCAAGTGGTTTTTAAACTCAACCGATGAAGGAGCGCAACTCATTTTTTCTCAGTTACGTACTTAAATTTCAACGTCCGCAGTTGTTTAACAGAATGGATTCCCTTGTTATTATAAATTATGATCCGTAAGTCTTGTGATATCATTTCTGTTATCATTCTTAAATCAGAGAGTTAGAACTATAACGCTGGTAATTGGAAATTAAAACATAAAAATGGCCTCTGAAACACGCAACATGGTTTAAATATACAAAAATCGTAACATGTCCAAATTTTTACATTCCTTGTGGAGCCCTCAAAACAAAAAAGGGGCAGGTTGCTCTTTCAAGGACACTATAGCTAAACGAAAAGAGCAATATTTCTTATGTAAAGGGCAATTTTCCCCCCTTTTGGGAAAAATATAGCTTAGACTTTAAACGTAGGAATGATTAAAGAACATATTTACTGAATTTTACGAAGCAAACATTTTATAAAGGGAAACTAGTTGTAAATAATTAAAACCGATTTTTTAAACTAAATTTTAGTTTTATTAAAAAGTTTGAATTTGTTCTAGAAGCAAAATTCTTAGAACAGAGTCAGTGAAAAAATTGGGGCAAAGTACGTTATTTTACAAACCAAAATCAGAAAGGTGGCTATTAGTACTTTAAAATATCCGTAAGGTTATGACCACCTGAAAATGTCTGGGGGAGACGCTACAATGTAATATTATGCCAAAACATGTATGCATTGATAAATTGGTTTTGAGATTGCTAAACTTTTGTGGCCTGATGAAATAGGAATCCAAAGTCTGTAAACGGTATTAAGGCAATTTCAGGAAATAAATGAGAAATTTAAAAAGTCAAGTTAATAGATTCGTTGGTAGGTGTTTCAAATTCCTGATTGTAAGAAGCACAACAAAATGCTTAACTCGCATAAACAACTCTGAATTTTTATTATCTGCTTTTATTCCATATCAAAAATGATAACGTTGCTAAAAATTAATAAGGCGCAGATAAATGTATTAGAGTGAGGTAAAAAACAAAACAATGAAGTAACTCATTGTCAAGGCCTGTTGTTCTGGGGCTTTTTAAAGTGAGCAGTAAACTTTCGAATGTTATTTTTCACAAATTTGTAAAATAAAACCTAAAATTTCGAAACATTTTAAACACGTGATATCACATTTTACACTCCTCATTTTCACGAATAAATTCCTTTTTATTTTATTATTTGTCAATTTATTTTACTTGCAGGTGAACGTTAGTTCATTTGAGGTACAAAATTTGAAAAAAAAAAAGTTCTTAAAAATGTAGGGCAGATTACGACATGGCCCAGGTAATGTTAACAAACCTGACCGAAAAGCAAAATGTACAATTCAATACCTGGAGTAGCCACTCACAGTGGAAGGGGAAAAATGATGAATTCGAAAATGTATGATAGAACAGTTATTACAAGAATATCAAAGCAACAAAGCTTTTTTTTAATTATTATTATTCTTCTTAAGGAGTCAGTTGTCCACAGCTATTTTTGCTCAAAGTGCTAAACAAGTAGTCCCTCTACGTGAACTCTCATAACAAGCAAAGCTGGAAAAAAATGGGTAGCACAGAACTTTGTTTTTATATTATGTGATTTCATAATTTGTAGATAAAAGAAATTATTTTGGTAAGTTTCAAAAAGAGTTGATGTTCAAACTGTTTGTTCAAATATTTGGATAGAGAATATACGCAACTAATCACAAACTGTGTTTTATAATTCTTAACTTCAAAATTTCAGACTCCAACTGCATTATAATATGCGACATATCGCATTGAAATAGCAAAGTAGCGAAATAAAAATGAATCGCAATCTACACGTGCAGGAATTCACTTATAAAACTTTTGAGAAAAAATTATAGGTTCTATTACACTCAATTTGTGAGTTCCATAAAAGAATTAAAAATACACTCAATCTTCTAATGATAAATGCTAATAAAAGGACTTCCTAAATGTCATGAATCATCATGTTATCAACAGCAGTATTCTTAACACTGCCATTCTGCTGCCACGTGTGTACAAATCAGTGATATCTGAGAGCTAGTTCTTTTAAATTCGCTCTTACACAAATACAATTAAAATAATTGTTGCTACAAAATTAATTTTTGAGCGAATAATTTTTCCATTAACATGTCTATCATTTATTTACCAAAGAAATGTCTGTTAAAAAAGAAAGTCACAATCAGGGCATAACACTTTTCTTCAGTATCAAAAATACATGCATGCTGGAGGACTCAATGAAACATAACAGATTTTACTATCAATGACAGCAGAACTCCGTAATGTCATAAATGGGAAAAATGCCATATTTAAAAGCTCTAGCACACAAATGAAATTATTTGCAGCATGCATTATCATGGGTAAAAGTGTGTACGAGGTCAGAGAAAAAAATTCCTGAATAGGAAACGTTCTTGGTGTTATAAAATTCTCGATTTTATGGATTCTTTTAGCTGTTCAAAATAGTCTAATGTATATCAATAGGATTATTAAACAATTTAAATTAGGTAACGTGTCAACCACTCGAGAAATTGGGTGAAAGAACATTTAAACTAGTTCCTTTAAAAATTCGATTTAGCATATTTTAATAATGCCTTAACATATTTATAATGTTTGCCACACATGCAATTTTTCAACTCAATATTTCAGGAACATTCAATTACACAAAGACAGGAAATATTTTGCTAATCAAAAAGCTGTAAAATTTAAAAGCTTTTTACTCCAAAAATAAATCCAAGCCGAAATATTTAAATGTTTAATTTTACTAGAAATTCAAGGGGAAGAAGTTTTTATATTTCTTTCTTTAAAAATCCGAGAATTAGAAATATTTGTTTAATATAGTATGAGGTGTTATACAGCACTTTTTCCAATACAATTGGACCCTTCCGCTGAAAAATCCAGCCCAAAGAAGATTTTTAGAATTCAACATAACGTATTCACCTCAATTCAACACATTACAGTTAATGTATTTGCAATAATCACCCTCAGTTTTTTTTTTATTTAACGTAAAATTTAACTTTTCTAAGCAACCACATGTATCTATCATAGAACGTTACAGACCTGAACAACTATAAATATAGAAAAAAAATGGGGATCACAAATTTTAATTGATCAAACTGAAGGCTTATTTAGCAAGAGGATTTACATTTCAATGCAGTATGTATTCATAAGAACATGGGGCATTATGCTATGTGCTTTTGTTAAAAACCAGTGAAAAAGTTAAAACAAATTTTAAAAAGATGCTCAAATTTTTATGAATGAAAACGGTACTTTTGAAACAAAAGTTACATTTTAACGTTTGAAAAAGGTTTGAGCATTTTTTTCTCTCTTCATTCAAATAACTTCAACAGCCAAGTGGCTTTAAGAAGTTTCATGTTCTTGAAGTTTACCAAACGAGATATTTTGACGAAGGCATTTCAGATTTAAAGAGAATTCAACACAGTACTTACGGGGATACATTTATTTTCTATTTATCTAAGCTGTGGAGATATGGGCTTTAATCCACGAATTCAAATTCATTATCTGCATAATGTTTTAAGGACTTCAGCATCAACTTACACATAATCTCGAATGTGTTAAACGAAGTGGTTCAAGGCCAATGCTAAAAATGAGTGAAAGAGGTGTGGACCCTTAATTTTTATTTATTTTTTTTTTTCGAAACTTGGAGCATTAACATTAATTCCATCAAACGTTTCTGTGTCTATCTGCTTGAAATTAATAACTAAAGCACTGCAACAGGGCAGCAGCTCTTATTTATTGCAAAGCGCAAAGCAATATCTTCCTGTCGTTTTATTTATAGATAGAAGATGATTCCTCTGTAGCAAATCTATCTTTTGTGAATGTGTGTATAATGTTTCAAAATATAAAACCTAAATAAGAATTAATCTCATTTCAAGAAACACTAGAGTCTATACAATTCATTCCTGTCCTAATCAAGAGTTGAGTAGCATTGCCAGGGAGAAAGCAGGAGCCACACATACTTGGCCTTGCAAATTATGAGGGGAAAGGTAAGGGAATATAACAGTAGAGAAAAAGATAGTTTTCATAGGCAGAATCACAACTGTACATAACTGCTAGGAAAAACTGTTAGTTACTAAATGATAAGAACACATCAATACTGGAGTGACTAATCTAATATTAAGTATGGAGGGTGAAAAGGTAAAACTAATCTATATTGTCTGTTCACTATAATTTTCTATTACTTTCTAAACTTACGGTTCTAATATGCATGCACTAAACTTTCGCACATGGTTAGGAAATATAAATATACATGACAGAAACTGAAGAGTTAAAGTAAAAATTTCGGAAACTGACATTTCCATTTTAAAATTATTGAAGTCATTAACAATTACTCTAAATGTACGCTGGATAGTTAAGAATTATAACACAAAGAATAAATCACTTAAATACAAATCACTGGAGAGGACAAGTAAAACTTACTCGGACTTTTCGCTCCGTGTTTCGAATCCCTAGTGGTAACACGTCCAACTCGACCATCTTTCACCGAATTTGGTGCACTGCAGAATAAAACAAATAATTTAATAACACAAGCCTCCATAGGCAATATACAGATCTACTCTCACTCATGTGAAAAATGGTCCTTAATAATTGCCTCATGTCTGTAAGAAAATTTTAGAACACACATACTTTCCTTTTTCACGCACAAATAAGTCCTTTTGACAACTTTTTTTAAAAATTTTATATTATATTATATTATATTATATTAATTTTTATATATATATATATATATATATATATATATATAATATTATATTAATTTATATATATATATATATATATATATATATATATATATATATATATATATATATATACATACATACACACACACACACTGAAAATTATAAAAATTATTCATAGTTTTAACGCAATTATTTTTAAAATCTTGACCTTCCTAGCTCTTTCTAACCGAAATCTCTCCTGATCATTTACATAAATGTAACAATTTAAGCGAGAATAGCATAACTCTTAGATAGTTGTAGCTTTTCAGTTTCTTATGTAGAAACAAACAACAAAAAAAGAAAAATTGAATGCTATATATTATTTACTTTGCAATAAATACAATTAAAAGAAAACGTTCTCACGCCATCTGATGCTTTTCGACACTGGATCCTAAACTTAGGGGTTACACTTTAAAGTAAAATACCAACAGCATTTCACAGAATTCTTAAAAGGGAGAAAAGGGGAAGTTACGACAATTACATTAAAAGCCTCGTTATAAAACAAATTTCAGGGATCGCGTAGTAAAAAAATAGCCAAAAGACATATCCTTATATAAGAGTTATTTGTATATACAGGGAGTATAAGTGCGTTGCGAATATTTTGAAATTTCAACCTCCTTGTACTACTGTGTGGTTTCTGCCTATCTCCTACTCTCAGAATTTTAATATACTTTCTCAGATCATTCTAGTTCCATATAACATCAAACTTTTATGCATAAATGACTTTATTCAGTTAGAAACTTCGATGATCTTATACTTTTTGTCCATCACGCTATTTCTTTTTTATTATTTCTTAGAATTTCAAAACACTAAAAACTTTTATCCTCATTTCTACCTTAAGAATAAAATTGATGAATAACTTTGATTACATTAAATTTTATGACTGGTGTATGCTATATAGTATATGCTAGTTTCTCAAATTTATTATGAAAAATAGTTATAAACGTAAACAATGAGCATTTTTCCCTTGGTTCAATTTTCCCCCAGGCACCACTTGTGTAAAATAACAAAATTCGAAAATTCATTCAAATTATTCACAACGCACTTTTACTTATCAATTAAAGTTCTGAAAATTCTTGAAGGATTGAAAACAGTATTTTGAAAACTCGAAATTCTGAGCTTTCAAAATTCTGTCACAGTTCTTATAACTGTTAATTTAAAATAAATTGTAAAATTACGGGTAAATCACTCCATCACAATTCAATACTGTTTAGTAAAATTAAGTATGAATATGTAAAAACAGAAATGAAAGGTTGAACGAATAACAACTTACCTATTTCTTTCAGACAAAGGTCTTCTTGAAGACACCGAAACAGGTGACATGCTTCCCTCGCCACGACTATCCAACTTAGGAGACCTGCAGAGCGCTGCCTGCTGCCTAGCCAAAACCAAGTTCGTATCGACGCGGCTTCTAATTTCCTTCTTTGCCTTTGGCTTTGTCTTTTCTTCGGCAAGACTGGCAGCAATTTTAGAAGTAACCGCTTCCCATCGACTCTTTTTGGGAGCAGCTGCTACCCTCTTTTGGACAGGTTCGATAATTTCCGATCTGTTTTTGTTCATAGTCTTACATGATGTTGCCTCGATCATTGCCTTTATCTTGGACATCACATTCTTTTTTGGAGACTTTACTAACTGCTTCTTCCTATCGTCGTCACAAAATCTGGAATTTTTTATCATTTTGTTAACAGGCGTTCTTTCATTCCTTTGGGATTCAGTTTTAAGTTTGTTATTAATGTTGAGTTTTTTCTCGGGAGTGGATTTAGGAGAAGAAACTGCCGATATACTGGAAGTTGTTTTATCACTAGTTTTAATGGAACTGGATTCGGAGATCACATCTTTCGGTTGATCCATCTCGATATCGTTGTTTTCTTTATCTTCTAAAACCTTCTGGTTATCTTCAGGAGATAACAGGAGTTCATGTATCTCCGTTAGTGTGGCATCCTCAACCATTGTTTCACAGAGAGCATCACTGGTGCTATCGTGACACAGTGCAGTTACAGCTTCGACAGTAACATCCGATATTTCGGCCGTTCCTACCTCACCATCTTTGCTAAGACTATTTTCGTGGAAAGAGAACGCATCTTCAGAGTCACAAGGCCCTACAGAGTCTTGTATTTCTTCATCCGTGAGACGTTTGCTGGAGATGTCATCTTCTGGCCTATCATTACAACACGAATCGCTTAAACCAGTAGAATATCCGGAAGTGCTATTGCTTTCAGCTATCTTGTAACCATCCATCTCTTCGGTCACAATGCAGCTGTCCCTGCTTGTTGTAGAGAACCTTTTAGTGCCATCCGTCGAGTCAATAGATGTACCCATTCCAGCATCAGCATCCATCTCAGCATCCTCCTGAAATCCTGTGTCACTGCTAGCAACAGTATACACGGATTCAGGTCGCTCGACAGGCGTAAACATGCAATCATTATTTTGGGAAACACAATCTTCCCACGAAACAGTTAATTTTTCTTTCAATGCCGAATTATTTTCTGATTCTGCTTGTAATAAGGAATCCCTACTACTATCAGTATCATAATTTTTTCGGCTCATATCTGCCTCTGAAAAATTTCTAAGAGCTATTTTGTTACTGTCACTTAAGTTATGGCTATCCTCTGGACGTTTTGGAACCTTCAATGCATCGGACGTCAGAGCGGAAAACTGGGCATAGGTTACATCAGAATTTATAGGACACAATGCATTAGTAGCTAACATAGATTCTTTGGAACAAGTTGCTGAAAAGGTTTCGAATCCTAAATTAAGTTTCTCTGGTAATTCCTTTTCTATAACTCTATTAGCACTAAGAACATTGATAGCGGACAAGTTATTCAACTTGATAGCACCCTCGCATTGTTTAGAAGTACTGCGAGAATTATCTGAGCCGGATATATAATGAGATTCCAGATTGAAATCGTCATAGTTCTTTTGAGAGATACTGAAGAGGAATTTATCTGTACTGCTCACCGTGCTATCTAATTTTGAATCTTCGATTGCCTTATCACTCTTCGCAAAACTTCCAACTCCATTTTGCTTTGCCACTTCAAGGACTCGCGTAGCGGAGGACGATTCTGGGAGATATTGTACAGACACGTCGTTGACCTGTTCGTCTTCAGGCAGATCGTTGATGTCATCGAAAGACTCTGAACTAGGGAAATCCATGCCTCTGATGTCACTGTAGGATGTTGGCAGGTCGGGACACAGCGTAAAATCCCTCATCTGACTCGGAGTCAAGATCCCTAAACTCTCATCGTAATCTCCAGACATTTGGTCATCATTGTCCATCTCGTCCTCTGGATCTGGATAATCCCGCGACTGGAATGCATTCAAAAGTTCTTCTGGTATTTTGTAATCAAAGAAGGACATGTCACCGAAACGTTTCGTATCAGATGCCTGGGGTGAAGCCTCTCCGGAATTGGTCGGCGTCCGCAGATAATGCTCGTAATCATCCATCGGCGATAACTTACCCGGATTTTGGGAAGATGCACTCACGGGTATTTTCTTTGGCACAACGGGATCAGATCTAGTGGACACAAACTGATCTCTCCCCGGTTCACACACTTCTGTTTTGTCACTCAAACACACTACATTAGAACTAAAGAACTGATTTTTAGCACCATATCCATACTTGGTTAGAATGCAGGAAGAATTCTTGCTAGACAGGCTTCCGCCTTGCATTCTTCCACGTTTGGACGCCACATCGCTCATCTCGAAGTTTATGTCTTTTACACTGAACGGAGGGTGTTGTTCCCTCTGCTCCGTTATGCTTCTTTTGTCGTACGGAAAGCTCTCACTTTTATGAGGTAAACCAGATCTTTGGGCAGGTCTCATAAACGAAGGATCACTCGGACTGTTTTTTATGAATTTGTGGTCCACAGATTCCGTAACATACCTCAAGTTGTAATCCCAATTCGAGCCGCTTTGAAATTGATCTTGCTGCCTAGAGAAAGACTCTCTCCTGGTTTCCGCTCGCCAGTCGACACTCAAATCATTCAGCCTAGAAACCTTGTTGACAGGAGCGAAAATCCCATGATTGGGCTTGCAGGTGAAGTAAACAACGCCGTTCACAGTTCCATTATTCTTTCCGACAGGTTCGTCGAGCTCAACTCCACACCAGGATCCCTGGGCAAAAGTTGTTCGGCCATAGTACCGGAGAATCCCTTGTTTGACGCCGCTGATGCAGACTCGCTCTCCTATGAGTTTCTGCCACTCTTTGTACTCGTCTGTATCAGATTGGTGGCTGGGGGCAGAACCGACTCCTTGATGGAAAGCTGCGCTACTCTTCACTGTTCCGTTCCGATGGTCCGCGGGCGAGTATTCTGAAGAATATTCGCATCGCTGCGGGAATCGAGCACGAGGCACTTTGGATTTTTGACGAAAACTTCCAGCGTGTGTTCGCTCCTCCATGTCATCAAACCGGCCATGTTTCTGAAAATAACAATAAATGCTTTAGAAATGAGTGCTGGTTCAAGAAATGTCAGGACAAATTAAATTGGTCGCAACCGTGAGAAGAAAAATAATAGAAGTCATATATGACAAGTCATAACAAACAAGAATGAAGCGAAGAAGCGCAGAAAGTCCTAAGCATTCTGATTTCCTCCGGAAAATAGTTGCCGACAGAATTTTCTGTAATTGCTGATTTCTGAACTAGTAGCGTTATGTGGTATTCTAATGTTATCCATGTGCTGAAAGATTTTGTAATCGAGAGAAGTTGAATATTTACTTTTATTCGAATACGCATTTCTCATGAATTAAAATATATGTTTCAATGTATTAGTAGATGTATAATCTAAAACTCTTATACTTTAGAAGGTTATAAGGACTTAGTTCCTTTTTTTCTTCTTCTAACCAATTTTGTTTGATTATTTATTTTTGTTCTCATTTTCATTCGTGCTCATTCTCATTTTTGTTCTCATTTCCCCAGTCGCAACCTTCGCATTTTGCAAATCCTCGTACCTGTTGCACGAATGAAAATGAGTAAATAGTGAAAAAGAATGCTAGTCATTTACCCAAGATATATTTCAGTAGCAGATGTTCTTATCCGTAAACATCTTCATTCCATCAATGTCACATCGGACCCTCTATATACTCTTTGTGATCTTAAAGAGGAAATGGACTTTTGTCATCTTCGCATTTGCCCTGCTCTTCCCCATATTGCAATTTGGGAGCGTTATTGGGTGGCGAGAGCCGCCCTAAGTTTATAGATTTACTGATGTCACGTTTGTTCTTGTTATGTTTTTTTTTGTGTGTGTTATTGTGATCTCAGGTGTCTTGTAACTTGCCATTGGAAATAAAAAAATTTAAAAAATATTTCAGTAGCAATGGGCAGATCGATGATCTAGAGACCAGTGTTCATCCACGGTTTCATACATTTTAGTTATGTCATTGTTCTAAGATTATGATGGAAAGAGCCCAAAGTATTTTGTGATGTTGCCCTATGGTTTCCTTCCTTAATATTTGTATTAATTCAGTTTTCTCATTGGTTCTCTCCTGAGTGGGCATAATGAGGCCACAGTCGAGCCTTCAGAAAGCGAGTGAGATGAGATGAGATGAGATGGGCTGAGTTGAGCTGATCAATACGTAAACGCATGATCTAAAGCAGTGTTTTACAATCCCTTAAGAAGTCGCAATGTACTTTGCTAAAAGTCAAGTAACCTATAACCCCACCAACTTTGCATAAAAGGCATTTTAATAGAATATTGGAAACT
The DNA here is from genome assembly GCA_907164885.2 of Dolomedes plantarius. NCBI lineage: Eukaryota > Metazoa > Arthropoda > Arachnida > Araneae > Dolomedidae > Dolomedes > Dolomedes plantarius. Next base: position 132,778,397 of record OU015498.1, read on the forward strand.
AGTTAATGGTAAGTATTCGCGGCAAGGTAAACTACAACCATCCTACTGTGGGTCGCAAGATGTATATCTGGAATGTCCCTTCTATTAGAACATTGGAAATCTAGACTCTTAAAGAGAATTTGGTGAGCTAAACACTATATCGCGGACGAGAAATACTCTTCTGAAAATTTAGATGTGTCACTGAAAGGGAAGTTAATTATCTTGTGTGAATTAAACTACCGGCAAATAAACTTCTTGGGTATTATTAAGGGGGAAAGCGCGCCTTTTTTAGGTAGCTGTATCTGGAAACGTTGCAAACATCCAACATTCCTGGGTAGAACCAGATAGAAAAAGCAAAGGCTCTGAGAGTAGTGGAGACAAAATAAAGAACTAAACGATTTTCGACTGAAGTATAAGGCCCGTCCACTATTGCCTTTATTGGCGGGGTAGGATGTGGGGTCAGAAATATAATCAACGATAAGGCGTAATAGTTAAGTGATTAAAATATCTTTCCGAGATGCCGAAGATTTTCTATTCGTTAACTGCTTTGACCAAAGTTCATTTTTAATGGGAGAAAAAAATATCGCACTGTCGTTATAAGTTTATAAATTAACCTCTCACAAAATTGTCAGCCCAATTTGTAATGAACAAGCGAAAATTCCAATTCAAAGTATTAAAAAAATGCAGCAAAGATGAAACAAAACTAGGGACCACTCCCTTTCGGGAAATACAAAAGAACAGGTACCGTCATCTCGTGCACTAAAATAAGACACAAAATTTAACAGTTAAGGCGAGCCAGTTACATCGATTATAAATAGGCACTATAGAAATGAAATGAGTAAAAAAAGGAAAATCAAGCAAGGGTATGTAAAAGTAAAAACTGCGCGTGCAGTTAAGAGGAAGTTCCTTTGCATTCAGGCCATCGACAGCCCCGATATCCGAACGAACCGTAGCTAAACACAAGATGCTTAGGCTATAACTACTATGTCACTAAAAAAGAGGAAAATCTGATTATAAATTAATGGTTATGAGTACTTCCACTAAAAATAAAATGGCAACAATTATAGACTAGACAAACCGAAAATAATTTGACAAAAATAACGATTCTTTTGCTGTGGGCACACATTACGGATATCTAATGCTTTCTTTATTTTAGAATCACGTACAATTTGTCTGGTGAGAGGTATAATTTCAAACAATAGAAACGAAGGAAAACAAACGTTCGTGTTAGCATTATCCATTGTGATCAAAAGAAGGGAAAAAAGTCACAACAACAGCATCGAGACAACACTCTTGTACTGTCATTGCAGTCTTACTTGCCTCCACTTGGGGAAAAGATTCCATTTTTTGGTACGAGTCGTTTTAAACATCATATAGGAAAGTATTAGAGACCCTTCCTCCGAAACGAACTGTAACGAAAAGACGTTCGTGATAATTTCGAAGCAGATTTTCAAACTGTTATTTTCAAAACCGGACAGGGAAAGCATTATTTTAATGAAACATGAAAATTTTGTATTTAGATTGATCCTCTATTAAGGTATAATTACATTTCCCCCAGGCGGGAACCATATGCATATCAAAGGGAGAATATGTGCTGCGGTTCGTTATGAATTCTCCGAGGGAAAAAAATTGCGTTAATTCTAAAAAAAATATATAAATAAATATTTATCTAGGGCACAGGAAATTCTACGAAAAGCTACATTGACTTCGTTCTATATTCTAACATTTGGAAAGGGAAGTTACCACTTGCATTCCTTACTCGCATTTTCCTTCACCTTTAAATTCTAACTCGCCTGGAAAGGTGCTTTGCGTCATTTCAACATCGGGGTTGTAGGCTTCACTAAATTACCCCTCAAAGTGAGCCTAATCGGTATTTCACAGAAACATTTTTTAACTATACTAACCATAAAGGGTTATTTTTTAAAAGCTGTTTATTATTTTAAAAATGCGTAATTTTAGATTTAAAAAAAAAACTCAAACTTTTCCAAGTGTTATATACACCTACAGCGTAAACAGCAAACTTGGACCTAGGTTTCGTCCTTGTTAGGGGCTCCCAACAGAGGTCGGAGAGTACGTTGGAGAGAAACGAATTCCAAATGTTGAACTTCTCTAAAATAATTATAACAAACCCAAGAAAAAATGTCAAATTACAGAAACAAAATGAAGACACTAACTTATAATATTTTTCACTCGCAACGGTATAGAATCAAAACTATTCGCAATAATAGTAATGATTTTTTAGAAGTATGCGATATTTCCGAGGAAAATCTACGGAAGAATTATTTTCCTAGAAACTTTGGTAGATTAAAATTATTTAAAAAATCGTATTTAGAGTCGGTAATATTTTAAGGTCTAAAAAATGCCCTACCTGATAAAAGTTGGGTTGTTCTTTTTCCTTTTTTCTATTTAAACTTAATTTTCTGCATATCAATTACATGGGTGGAGCTGGAGTTCCTTATTTTCACTGCGGTACTATTATTTTTTCAGGATAAATAGCTGGTTCTTCATTTCTACTGTCACTTTTGTTTTAATCGGGGTATGGTAAGTTTGCTTGTAATTTTTTTTTTTTTTTTTTTTTTTTTTTTTTTTTTTTTTTTTTTTGGGGGGGGGGTATGTGTTTTTAATGTTGTGTTGCGATTTCAATTGATCTAATGCTTTTGACTTTGTTTTCTATGTGGGGATCTCGGGGTATTGGGATGTTTTTTGTCTTGACCTACATCCTATCAGAAAGATTCCCCTGTGGTGACCGACTTGGTTAAGCCTCCTGATGAAGAGACCGGTCGATTGCCTCGCTATTTTGGTTCTTTTTGGTTCTTTCATTTTTTATGCTTTGCTATTTTTCATTTAAATTATTATAACAAACGTATTCTACTGCAGTGAACGTTTATTGCATAGTTGCTCTTAGACAACGCGTTCCCAATGACAACTATCGGAGAATACTAACCCCACATTTAATAATCTCAGCTCTCAGGATTCAACATGAAAGTAGCCTGTTTGGTTGTCAGTGTTTGGTTATATTCAGATAGTGGATCTAATTTGAAGCAATTAACAGAAAAATTGAAGAGGCTATGTATTCTCATAATAAGTACACATCGATAGTTTATTTTGATATCAAAATTCATTTTTCTTATTAGAAAACATCAAAGTATAGCAATACCAGCTGTCTGTGCAATTTTTTCCTCCTTCCTGTTCATGAATAAACCATTATTCAATTTTAAGTAATTCCAGATAACGGAGAAATCGCAGCATTTGCCTCCCAACAAAAGCGAAAGCGAGTTAAAAATAAAATTATCGATCCAAAAGACTGCACACGAGGAAATGATTTGAGAAAATAATTTCGATATTTATAGAATACAGATAGGATTTCGAAAGACCAATCCACTATATGGAGAAAATTACCACGCGATATTTTCCTGCAAAATTGGCTCTTCCCGCCGTTCTTTTAAACGTCTGGCAAAGCTTTCGTGATGTATTAGCGTAGAAGCTCATTGTCTGTCCAGTAAATTCTAACAATCGTATTTCTATAATAAATATAATTCTACGGAAGAGCAGAGAGAAAATGAATTTAGAAAAGGTTGTTGGAATTCACGGCAAGTATTAACGTAAAGATTAAAATCCACACTGGTGTCTTTTGGTCTGTCTGAAATATATATCTTAAGACTATCAAACTACGACTTTATGCCTCTTAAGGGGACCGTGAACCTTTATTTGAGCAAATCTTTTTTATTGTAATATTGATTGTGTTATTGTATATATATATATATATATATATATATATATATATATATATATATATATATATATATATATATATATTTCTGTAGGATAATAGTACCGAAATAGTTTTTTTTCAAGTAAAAAATCATTTATAGAGCTTCAACGAAGTAAGTAATAAAGGTAAATGTAGTAATAAACTTTAAATTTGTTTTTCTCAAAACAGATTTTTCAAGGTTTTTAGATTTTTTTAAATGCTCCATGCGACTTAATTTTTGTTCCAAATTCATGAAATTGATACGGAAGAATCCTTATACTGTTTACAAAGAATCTGGGGAATGCATTTTACAATTAGACTTCATTAAGGTAATTAAATTTGATTTATAACTTATTAAAAGGCAAAATTTTGATGAAAATCGGGATGGAATTAAAAGAAAAATCTTAAAAATTAACTATACGAGGGATTAAGCAATTGATGCATAGGTTTGTTTATAATACAGCTTTAAGCAATTAAAATGCAAATTCGAGGAAATATTTCAATTAAGTCGCAAGGAGCATTTTAAAGGTTTGTTTATAAATTTTAAATTAAAAAAATCTTTAAATTATAATAAGATTGGAAATTTCTTTTAAAGTATTCTTTATACTTATGGTAAAATGTATATATGTACAAAATTTCACATCTCTATGATAAACAGTAAAAAAGACAAATTTTAACGTCCATCCTTCCCTTAAAAAGCATTCCGTTCCGCGTGAAAAGCACCATCGAAAGCATTCCGTTAAAGGGCCGCTACAATATAACGGAGACAAAAATTATCAGACCCGCTAACAATAAATGACTGTCATCATATCTCCGACGAAGGAAAGAATGCTTGTTGCCACAAATGTCGGTAGTTATCAGAGAATCACTAACCTTCCCTATAGAAGCTACTGACAGCTACTATAGGGAAGGTACTACAATAGGTATATCACGCAGGTAAGTACTTACCTGCTAGTTCTAAGCTGATATTTAACTGGTATTATTTTATATCGTGAAAAAAAAGTAAGACGACAGTGAGAAATTACTTTGTAGGGTTGTTTTGTGTAATGTTATAGCATCTCTGAAACAGTATCATGTGCTAAAGTGGGTGATTCCTTTCCCAGAAGACTTTTAAATGAGTTTGGCTCAATTTCAACTTCGACAGCGATGCAGTATGCCAAGAAACCTAACCGCTTAACTGTTTTCGGAAGACTATAGATACCCTAACAATTATAACCTCTCAGAAGGAAAATATGAAACCTACAGATCATGAATGCCCCCTGATCCCCATAGATAAAGCTAATTCAAGTGGCCCAGTTAAAGCAGCGCATCACTTGACCACGCCGATGTTTAATTCCCACGTTAAGCTCTAGGGAATTTTCCTCTCAGTAAATTTTTAATCACAGATTAGCAAATACCAATATTATAATTCTGTTTTCAGTATCTCGAAACAGGCTTTAAAAATCTAATGCTTTTTTTTTTTAACTTTCAAAAATAATTTTAATTCTGCAGCGATAGTCATCAATAATTTAATGCTTTGTTAGAAAACTTACAAAAATTTTTAATTTTAAAAACTGTACATTATTTTAATGTCTGCTTTCATATGCAAAAAAAATAAAATAAAAAATATACATTTGTAAATTCGTTGATCAGAAAAGTACTGAGGGGTAAATTCCCTGCATCGTCCAACGTTGATGTTGAAGATCTGGACAGTCTAGAAATGAGTTGCATTACATAGGTTAACTGATTGACACTTCCACTGATGATCATTTTAACTTCAGTAACTCCGTATACACATGCCAGGAAAACTACGGAAAATCAACTGAGCTGCTGGAAGTATCAAGCAGCTGTGTAACTTTCTTTTCTTATTTTAAAAAAATGAGATACCCAGAATTTGGTAGGTAATGCGCTTTGAAATACAATAATATAGTATTATTTTCGACGCTCAGCTCGCGAGAGGTCGCTTGTGTGTGTGTGTGAATAGCCCAGAGAATCGTCTACAACGGATAGATGTCTTCAAAGAATCGCCCAGCCATAATGTAAAATTCAGGAGCCAATGACTATCAAAAGTCAATAAATAGTACCATAGTAAAGCGCCCAGGAGCCTTTTCATACTGACGGGCAAGAGAACTCATAAAGCGAAAATTTTAGCCATTTTATAGTATTGTGTGCATTCACATTTTTTGTGCATGTAATGCGTATTAAATGTGTCTAATTTTTTCATATCTCTACCACTGGACCTAAAAAAAAGCTTCTTATCAACTTAAAAATAAATAAAAAAATTTACAGAGGAAAAATTTTTCCTACAATAAAATCTTAATATCACGCAATAATGATTTTCGTAATCACTGATGAACCTGAGATAAGAGATGCTGCGAGTGGTTTACTACGCATCAGGAAGTTCAAAGCACGTTATACTCTTACTATATAAACTTCCGTTTTTATTTTTCCTCTCATAACGATCAAGTCTGCTTCATTGACAACATTCGAATCCTTGACGTCATTTTTGTATTAACCGTAACCATGCATGGGTATTTTAATTTAAGATTCGATACCTTTTTCCATCATCTATGCGTCATAGAAACATGAAGTATGATATAATTCCGCAGTTTCCATGAAGTTTATCGCCTTATTTCATAAGCAAGGCTGGATCATTCTCTTATATACTAAACATCTTAAACTTATGTAGTTGTATTCAATACACAGTTGCCCCGGACATTTGAGTTCAGAAGCAACTACCCGTGAATAAAGAAAAAAAACGGCACGCATGAATTAAAAAACATCGATTCGCGACTAGTTCACTACAGCACGCAAGGTTTTTCGCTCATGTCATTAATATACACTCACGATCGTGCCTACCGTTTTACCAGTGTCGTTGAACAGCTCAAAGGCTTGTGCATGTCGACTTGTCTTTTTACAGTTACCGATAGGAGAGAGATATAATCCTCCTATTGTTCTGATAAACAATTAACTGATGCGCCTTGCACAACAGATGGCTGTTCCAGCTTATCTTACGTAGTCCTCTACGAAATGTTGAGATATGATAGCTTTCATATAGCGTCAATTTAAGTTGGTTAAATTTACGGCGTTAGGATACCGCATCGAAATTTTGATTAACATGTAGCTTTTACAATAAGAAATATCACTTTTAAAGATGGAGATGTAGCGAGGTCTACCCGTCAAAAACTGCTGTGTCTGTTAATTTAAACGGAATATTAACATAATGGATAGAAACAGCTACCCGTCAAATATGCTGCCTCTGTTAATTTAAACGGAATATTAACATAATGGATAGAAACAGCTACCCGCCAAAAACTGCTGCCTCTGTTAATTTAAACGGAATATTAACATAATGGATAGAAACAGCTACCCATCAAAAACTGCTGTCTCTGTTAATTTAAAAGGAATATTAACATAATGGATAGAAACAAAGAAAATTATCCGAGTATGATATTTTCCTCCGATTAGAATGTTCAATTTAAAAAAAAAGCAAATTTCCCGATTTTTTTTTTTATTTTAGAGAACAAAGGAATATCTTTCACTAC